>VZSC01003007.1:58738-92667 GCA_013398225.1 Steatornis caripensis | reverse complement strand
GACAGGACAAGGGGCAATGGGCACAAACTGGAACACAGGAAGTTCCGCCTGAACATGAGGAAGAACTTCTTTACTGTGAGGGTAACGGAGCCCTGGCACAGGCTGCCCAGAGAGGTTGTGGAGTCTCCTTCTCTGGAGATATTCAAAACCCGCCTGGATGCATTCCTGTGCATCCTGCTCTAGGCTAACCTGCTTTAGCAGGGGGGTTGGACTAGATGATCTCTAGAGGTCCCTTCCAACCCTACCATTCTATGATTCTATGATTCTATGATTCTATGATGCCATTGGCCTTCCTGGCCCCAATGGCACATTGCTGGCTCATGGTGAGCCTGTTGTCCACCAGCACTCCCAGGTCCTTTTCCACAAAGCTGCTCTCCAGCAGGTCAACCCCCAACTGTACAGGTGCATGGGGCTGTTCCTCCCCAGGTGCAGGACTTTACGCTTGCCCTTGTTGAACTTCATCAGGTTTCTCTCTGTCCAACTTTCTAGCCTGTCCATGTCATGCTGAATGGCAGCACAGCTTTCTCCTGAGTTAGACACTCCTCCCAGCTTTGTATTGTCAACAAACTTGCTGAGGGTACAGTCTGTCCCTTCATCCAGGTAGTTGATGAATATGTTGAACAGGGATGGACCCAGTACCGATTCCTGGGGAACACCGCTGGTCACAGGCCTCCAACCAGACTCTGCACCACTGACCACAATCTGCTGAGCTCTGCCATTTAGCCAGTTCTTGATCCATCTCACTGTCCACTTATCTAACCCACATTTCCTAAGCTTATCTGAGGATGTTGCGGGAGACAGTGTCAAAAGCCTTGCTGAGGTCGAGGTAGACAACATCCACTGCTCTCCCCTTGTCTACCCAGCCAGCCATGCCATTGTAGAAGGCTATCAGATTGGTCAAGCAGGATTCTCCCTTGGTGAAACCATGTTGACTACTCCTGATAGCCTCCTTCTCTTCCACATACTTTGAGATGACTTCCAGAATGAGCCGTTCCATCACCTTTCCAGGGATGGAGGTGAGACTGACTGGCCTGTAGTTTTCTGGGTCCTCCTTCTTGCCCTTTTTGAAGATCAGATTGACATTGGCTTTCCTCCAGTCCTCAGGCACCTCTCCTGTTCTCCATGACCTTTCAAAGATGATTTAGAGTGCCTTAGCAATAAGATCTGCCAGCTCCCTCAGCACTCACGGGTTCATCCCATTGGGGCCCATGGATTTGTGAGTGTCCTAAACATTACATTTGGTTAGATAATCGTTACATTAAAATGGGATTCATCACTTGTGCAATTGCAGTGACACACTTACCATTTTAGCTAGGATGCTTCTAACTCAGTTGTAATGTTATACATTTGTACATAAAACTGAAGATACTAGTAAGTGACTTGGATCCTGATCAGGTGGCCATTTGAAGCAAATGGCTTCTGAACATTTTCAAATGTCTTGTTGAACAGTCACCAAAAGATTAAGAATTGCTTTGAGTTGCTTATCCCATGCAGTACTTTCCTAGATACCAAATACAGACTGCCATGTTCTTCTTAAATATGAATAATGGTGCTACTGAGACAGACAGTAACAATTACATATACCAGAAATAAAAGACAACAATTTTTCCTTTACTTTTCAGATGGCAGACAAAAGAAATGTAAGAATTTTAATAAATATGTGGGAGCAAACACGAAAGTTTCTGTCTTCCACTGAAACCATTGACAACATTAATCCAACAGGTTTTGCTCTGTGTGTAAATTGTTCAAGTGTCCTGTGTTAATTTTTTGCACTGGTTTACAGTTGCTTAAAGAGATGAGGCAAGTGTAATGGAATTCATATTTTATAAAAGAGCAGCTTTTAACCTTGGGGTTGGGAAGCACTTGGAGATTATTTATTGGAAATCAGCCTCATAAAACAGCAGTACTTCACATGGAAATCAGAGCATTCAATGTAATTGTGAGCAACAGGTGAATGTTGGTTGATGTGCTGTTTTTGACTCGTGATGCAAATTGGAGACCTGTATTATTCAGGTACAACAGTTTTATTAATAAAGACTTAACATTAAATAATTTTCAGCAGCCAAAGTGGTCATATGTCAGAATTGAGATACTCAGACTTGCTCAAGAGAGGCTTTTGCCTACCACAAAGATTTTTTCATCATATGGCAATTAATTCACTGTGTCTTAGGTGATTTGCAGGCTCCAGGTCCAGAAATCCTTGCTATCAGGTACAAAATCCTCATGATATGGTAGTTACAATACAAAGGACAATCCTAAACTTCAGCCCAAAGCTCACACATGTCCTTCTCAGTTTTGCAAAACTTCTGGCTGTCAGATTTCAACACAGACAGCAGAAAGGTGAGGCATGTTTGCTATGCAAAGCACATTTTCTTTTCAGTGTGCATCCCCCACTTTTCTACAGTTCCTATTAGTTTTATTTTTTAAACAAAGACAATTTCTCCCTTACCTAGAGGTACCTGGGAACTGGCTCTAGCTCTTTATTTCAAGATGCCCAGATGGAGACAACACAAGAGGTAGCTCTCCTGCTTCTGAGACTCTCTCAGGGAGCAGATCCAGCTAATGATTGGCACATCCCTGCCTCCTCCCAGTCTGTTCTTTCTCAAATGTCCTATTTTCAGCAGGGCACTAGGACAAAATAGGAGCTATTTCTGCTGGAAATTCTCTTCAAATATGTGTCACTTCTAAGACCTTTGCGCTTCTTAGGTAGAGCAGAGACACGAAAGGCAAAGAACATGGCCCTTCCTAGCAACCGACAGTCAAGGCTGCAGAACTTCTTCCAGTATTTAACATAGTTGGGAGCCTAGCCTGAACCTCAGATATTCATCTGGAGGAGAGTGGGAGTTTCACATCTTTAGAGACAGTGAGGCAAGCACTTCACTGCAGAGAAGAGGTGGAATCCACTTGACCAAGAAAGGGAATCACATCTTCATAACTGACCTTGCTAACCCACCGATTGGGCTTTAAACAAGGTTCACAGATGGGTGGGGCTACAGCCCACAGGTAGGAGAAGATACTAGTTAAGTCTCTGGGGCAATAAAAGAGAGGAAAGATGTTGCTGGAGGAAGACGGGTGATGGGTTTCTCTAACCATAAAGTACCCTTCCCACAATTTACATTGCCTGGCACAGTCCAGAGGATCTGTACCCATAGTTCTATTGTTGGTTGCATGAGCATTAGGGAAACTATTTCTAGCCACACAAATACATACTGGGACTTCCTCTGGCTCTCTTTTTTGCTATCATCTGTCCTAAATAGCTCATTCTATTCTGTTGAGATGCAAGAGAGAGTACCTCACTTGGTTGAACACAGAGGGGTCTGGAATGATTCTCCCTGAATGATAAAGCCCACACAATCCTCCCAAGAAAAGTTCAAATCTTTTTGCTAGATAAAATTTTGATATAGGCATTCAACGTCATCCTGGGCCCTAAGCCTCTTTTGCTGCCATTTCCTTGGGGCCTTCATCACTCAGTCTCTTTCTCTCAGCTTGGACTCTAAGCAGTATTAACCCTATTTTAGGAAATCCGCTGGCAGGCACAGCTGTTGTGGGGGTTATAACTGTCTGTTGATCTCTGGAAAAAGAACTATAAGTGCTTGTACACCCTTGCAGTATTACCACTCTGATTTGTGCAACTAACCTCTCTACAACCAAATGCTGCTAACAGAATCAAGCAGATCACTGTTCCTTCTCTCAATCCATCCCATATTTAAGGATACACTGTTGCAATCTAATACTCATAGACTCTAAACTACCAGTGACTGAACAAACAAGCAAGGGAAAAAACAGTTTAATAATTGGTCTATTTAATGCATAAGTGTTGGACTGGTGGGATATGTGTTAGTTTTCTTTTGGCAATGAGGGCCAGTAACATTTAAACCTAGATTATTTCTAAATATGAAATACTAAATAAATCTTAAGGTTTATTCTTTGGGAGGCTGTGTTTGGAGTTATCAGATTAAATTTGAATCTCTGACAGTAGGCATCTGAATCAACACAGGCTGCCTTGATAGAAGCAAATATCTATCTTTGTAGCCCTGAAGAAGGATTTGGTCATTTGATTTAAATCCGCTGCCCGTCTCTTTGCTATAGGGAGATCTCAGCATCTTAAGATAGGTGAAGAAAGACTCACATTGGTATTCTGCGCTTGTAACAGAATAGATCCATTTCAATATTTCTGGAGAACTTAACTTACAGAGAAAATCTCAAATATTCATAAAATTATATGTATCATTTGAGGTAGCTGCAACTTCTGTAAAAAAGCATTTAATAAAGTCTCACAAAAAGAATTAGCTCAGCTGGAAAGGAGGGAAATCTAAATGTTAGATCTCTTAAGAATGTAGCAGAAGGTGATAATGAATCATGTTGAACCATCAGGTTAAAGGGAGTCTGAACACAGAATCAACACCACTGTGGAGCACCTCCGCAACATCTTCATTTATAATTTAGTAAATAGAAGAGAGTAGGTAACAAAATTTGCTGAGGAAGTCAAGCTGAGAGACATTGTCAACACAATGAAGTTGAGAATTTCATAAAATAAGATGATCTAGTGTAATAGTGAAACAGAAATTGGATCAAGTTCAATAGTAACAAATGCAGGATGAGGTAATTTCAGATTATTAAATCTGCAGCTATGAGCTAAAGAAGGTTAGCTGAAAACTACCAAGGACAAAAAAAAATAAAATATTATTTTGTAGCAGTGGACTCAACATGACAATGTTTGACGTTTTGACTACTAAATAGATCTTCAATATCTATGTTTCATTACATGTCACACATTTTAGAGCATAGAATACTACGAAAACAAGAAAGCCTTCAAGTCTTTTTGTTAGTGTTAGAGAGTAGACCTACTAAACATTCGGATCACAGTGAGCTAGGTCTATCAGTCAAACAAAAGGGCAGAGAAAGGACATGCTTTAGCTGCAGCTTTATGAAAGACTTACGACTTTCAGTAAGTGTCCCCAAAGTTGTTTTCTGCAGCATATTTCAAATTTATTCAGACATGGATCTGACTCCACTAGTTGATGATGCTTCCACTTAGCAGCTGATTGGCTCATCATTTTAACTCTCTAGCAGAATGGGAAGACTGTACTGTTGCATAGAAAGGTTTTTAATCAAGACATGCCATCATCCATCTTAATCCTTCATATTCTGGATCAACTCTTGATCTATGAAGAACTGTACTGGTAAAAAAAGTCATTTCTTCAGCACAGAATAGAGGACGCTTCCTTTTTAATCAGGTTGTCTACCAAAAGAAATTCACCTTCAAACATGACAGGAAATTTCATGTTCAAAAAATCAGTGATTTCCTTGTTAGTAATAGCTTTCAAACACATATCAGAAACTATGCTTCTCTTCCAGTAACAGTGATCACATTGATTACCAGAGTTGTTATAAGTAATGCAGTTCTTCACCAATGCCTACGGGCCTTTCCACCACCTTTCTTACGACAGGGAAGAAGAGCAGGGAGGGAGGGAGGCAGCAGTGGCATGCTAAGAAATAAACAGAATTTTCAGAGTGATCGATATGGTCAACTGAAGAGGAGATATTTCCACAGGTAAGATCTTGATCCTGCTTGAGAAAAGTAAGTTGCAAAATTTGCCATTTTAGTCTTTATTTTAAAATATTGTGTATTTTGCATAAGTTGCAGAAGTATGTTCAAATAGGGTGAACAAGCTACCATGAGCATTTTTAAACATCCAGCGCATGAATGCCTTTAGGATGCTATGACACACACATCTGGAAAGCACTTTCCCCCCTCCTGAAAATATTCATCATTAAATTTAAATCAAAATTTGCAATCATGAATATTTTAAATCAATTTTAAACTTCACCAAAACATGGTAAAAGTCAGAAATTTTACCATAAACTTCTGTGATACGTATGCTTTTTAGCATCTGTTAAAGCAGCTGTGGGAGGAATTTGTCTGACCAAGAGCTGGAGAACTTGTGGAGGGTCACAGTGGCTGAAGCCTTTTCTATCCACAGGTCCCACCCATCAGCAGAGGGTGAGCAGAGAAAGAGAGACATTTTTGAATCAGTCAGTGAAGTCACATGCCATCACTGGAATCTGATGAAGACAGAAATGCTTTAACACTTTCTTTATGGAGTAATAAAGACAAAGATGTAAATAAATTCCCTCTGGGTATGCCTCTCTAGAATTCATGCATTATTGATGGTAGAAAAGATGATTTCTGCTTCCTCTTTAGGAACTAGTTTCCCAAATATTTCAGAGTAAATTAAATACACTACACTGTTTCAGCAGAAATCAGCCTTTAATAGCTGTGTTATCTAGAGAAAAGCAGATACAGTTGAACAAGCTATGGTACAGAACAGAAAATTTACAGCACAGAACAGTCTCTTTCAGTCTGTTCCAATTATTTTCAATCTGCAGTCTACATTTCCCTGAAAATCAACTGACTGCTTTTGGGAAGTCCACAAAAGATGAAAATGAAAACTGTATTTTCAGGCAGCCTATACAACCCCAAAGCCCAGAGTCTCCGGGGACGGAGGTTCCCCAACATCTTCAGCTAGCACTGATCCAGTGTTTGCACACTCTTTTTATGAAGATTTTTTTTTCCTTATACCTAATTAAAAATGTAATTTCTGTGCATTGCCTCTTGTGCCTCTCACTGTGCACCTCCAAGAATATTACTTCATCTTCAGTGTAACAACCCGTTAGGTAGCTGTAGAAAGAAAAAAGTTTTCCTCTCAGGCTCAGTTTATTAATAAAAAAAAAAAAATATATTTTAGTAGATATCAAATCCATGAATGAAGTTTAAAAGGAGATATGATTACTATTAAAATAGCAGAAAACTGTGCTTTACTTACACATTTATTATGTCTTTAGTCACTACAACACTGCTTGTGCATGTTATACCAACAAAGCCAGTTCTACTGCATATCCCTACCTGCTGACCTAGGTTTTTGTAATGTGTTGCTTCAGCTCTGATATATTTTGTGAAAGTATTCTGCCACCTAAAGGAGACATTTGAGACAATGTCTCCTAAAAATAGTTGTTTTGCCATGACGAATTGAGGCTATGTGTAGTTTTCATAATTTTAATTTTATGATTTGATTTTCACACCGTGAAGCTATTTCTCCCTCAAAGAGTTAATCCTTTACAGAATTTATTTCATTTCAGCAGACTTTGTGGCCTCAGCCTCTCGGTATCTCATTTCCCCATTTGTTAACTCTAAATGTCCTAGTATTAAAACAGTGTTTTAGATTTTCATCAATGACTCCTATGTCTTCAGAAATTGCCATCATTTTTTTCAAGTCCTCAGGCTCCCACTAAAATTTAATTTCTTTCATAGCATTTAAAACAAACATCTCCAAGCCCTTTGGCATTCTAAAGAATTATTGCTCCATCATTAATTCAAAACCCTGAATTTCTGAGAGGTTGGCCGAAGGGAAGAGAAAAGGCTAACTTAAAAATACTCTAGACCCTGATCCCAGGGTCATCTGAGGTATATATATGTATATGTGTGTGTATATATATACATATGGTGTATATATATATATATATGTGTATATATATATGTAGATATAGAGATGTAAAGGTGAAGATACAGAAAACTCTTCAGTTCCCCGACATACGGAGTAGTTCATTAAACCAGATTAATTGATAACAGATCTGTTATTCATGCTTTCATCTAATGAGCCAAATATGCTTTGCATTAATTCTGTTACCTTCCTTATTCTCAATAGAAAGCAGTGACATCGAAACCAATGTTGAATCCGAATATCCTCAAAGCCTAAAGTTCAGATACGACCCTGAAGTAAGCAAGTTTACACTCATCAGGTGAGTCTAAATTATGTTAAGAGAAAGGATTTGGGAGCAGGAAGAGAGAGAGAGTGATAATATAAATGGAGCAACATATTTATATGATCTAACAGGTTTTCATAATTATTTTTTCCCTTATCTTCAGACTGATTGAATTCAACAGTAATTCTTACTGGAATCCAATGATTAGATAAATGCATGTTTGGGTACACTATGTTACTATCACTATAGACTAATATTTATCAATATTATGCTCATTTCTTATATTTTTGCCAATTCTGTATACATTTGTAAAATCTCAAGCCTAGGTGATTGAAACGTTCTCAGAAAGAAATGGGTTTTTTTATTCAGTATGTAACATAAATCATTTCAGAAGTAAAATTGCATTTATTAATTCCTTTTTTTAAACACTGGAGTAGCTATTTAGACTTTTGCACTAGGGCATTAGACAATTACTTACACTGAGATATAATTTTCATGCTTAGAAAGAAATAAAATTAAAGCCTTCCCTTAGTTTTCTGCATATTTCAACGATCAGAGTTCTAAATAAATCTGTGAAATAGCTAAGTGATTGCAAGAATATTTAGCTGTGTGTAAGTCATGTTCTTCCAGAATCATTCATCTGTGTCACATCATTCTTGTGATCTTAGCAGGCATTGCTTTTGCAGTTTTCGAGTTTTGTCCCTATTGTCTTCAGTGAGGCAAAATGCATTCATTTACCAAGATATCTGTAAGAAAATCAATTCATTATTACTTCAAAATTTAAGAAAAAACCTGATTGGATGTTTAGTTTTCATAGACATTACAGGCATAGGTATCACAAGTAATGCCAGGGTTCCGAGTTACTTTAGCGAATTACTTAATTTGCTTCTTTATCCTCTGGTATTTTTTGCAGCACTGAGATGAAACTCAGTCTGTATTTTCTGATGATCAAAACAAAATGCCTACATTAACATTTTGTATTAGTATATTTCAGCACTGCATTTTTCAAAAGCTTATCAACTCTTTGTATTATTAAAAGATTCCAATTCCGTCTGGCAAAGTTTTTCTTAAACCTGTACCAAAGTTACTCATGAATTCTTTGAATAATCTGTTTTCTAGACACTGGTTTTAACTTTTCCTTAAAATCAGGGAAACTATTCTTTGTACTCATACCTCTGTTCTTTTCATTTTCATGGTGTCATTCAGTTGACATCAGGGGATTGGCTACATTTTCCTTTTCTCTTTTTGGCATAGATGTATTTTTCAAGGAAAACAGACCAAACACTTTGCATAGCTCATTTTTTTGACCATCTTTGTGCAGTCACTTTAAGCTTTTTTGATAATGAATAGGAATCAGGCAAGAATGTAAAATAGAGATCTTCCAAAAACTGTTTATGTGTCACACCAAGTCCCACCAAGGAAATCAATGAACCAGAACAATTTTTGGGAGAAAGTGAAAGTACTTGGTAACAATATCATCTCCATGCAAACTTCCAAACAGATTTGTTTATTTGTTTGTTTTGCACACAATTTGTATGCAGTTGAGAAATGAATATCAATTTCATTGAGGTCAGCTGTCGTCCGTGTGACATCAACTGCTTCCTGAATGAGATGATAAATGCTTGTAATGCTCAACAAATGGAAAGGATCTTCTATAAAACCCTGAGAAAGTGTCAACAAATACACAATGCAATTATAATTGATAAGCACAGTTTTCTGGGGTAACCTGGATTCTTTCAGAACATCTTTTAGCTAGAGACTAAAACTTGAGGTATTGCTCTACAACATCATGTCTGCTTTTAGAACCAAGCTTTCTATACTTGCTGTTTGCAAAGAGAATGGCACAGAGAAGTCCTGACAGGGGCAGGTTCATTAGCAGTTAAGCAGAGTTACAGACTATGACAATCAACTATTTCTTTCTGACAAGGTCTGAAATCTTTCACAAGAGATTTCTTTGAGAACTGAGATTTTTTTTAAATGTTGTTTATCAACATTAATTGTTTGAAATAAAAAACTTTCAGGTCTCCTTATTTATATTTTGGATCCTATTTTCATATTACTGCTTTTTAAAACCCCATTCTATATCTACTCCGGTGGAGAAATTTTTTACAAAGCTGCATGCAGTAAGATGTTAAAGTTAACTGGAAGTGATGTAAGGAAACTGAGCAAAAGAAAAATGAAGCTGACTACCATGGAACTGTCCTTGTCAGTGCAGGTGAGCAGGGAGCAGTGGATAAACAATAAGTGGATAGGGGAAATTTCATCACAAAACCTGGTGAAAAGAGGAATGGATGAAACCATGGAACTGTGGAAAACCACCTCCTATTTCAACAGTGAGGAATCACTTACCTCTTCTTTTTCTACTGGTTAAACAATGATATCTTTTAGAGTAAATGCCCTGCTATTGTCTGTGGGAGTCTTGCTTGTGTAAGCACATCTAGGTTTTACCTCACAATTTTACAGACCCAATTCAGCCTGGGCATGAATGAGCACAATTACTGTTGGCATCAATGAGGTGAGACCTAACATAGTGCACAGCTTAACTGGATGATAGGATATGCATTTGCTATGTATGCAAGCACTGCTCAGTGGCACAAAAGTGTGCTTAGAATATTATCAAGCATTAACCTTAGGTTTGTGTGTCTAGTGCCTACAGTGTCTAGAATAAATGGTTGTACACTCATAACTAAAGTAAGAGCCAGCTTGGATACTGTTGCTCTTTTCTTTTTTTTTTTTTTATTGGCAAATTCCTGCAAGGACAAGAACATTTATCTATTAGCAGTCCTGTACTACAGCTAGAACAAGCATGTCTCCAGTCTATGAATATCCTAAGATATCTAGGAATATCTTAAAAACTCACAGCCCTCTTCAGTTCTGCCCTGGATATCTCTGATGACTTGAATCTCTCAAATCCCAGTGGGAACCATAGAAAGAAACACAAGAAATTTGCATTGCTCAGCCTTGAATAGTGCATCTTAACTGCATAGATAGAAATATTTGCAAGTCATAGTTGCCATACTGGAAGGCACAGCTGTTTGCTTAACCCATCAAAGCAGAGATTGCAAGATCCTGACGACATGAAAAAGACAATATAAAAATAACTATGTGTCTTCTAGCAAAAAAGTCCCTGTGGCAGAAAAAGCACGGCACAGTCAAAGAGATGGGTAATTGATCAGGTCACTGCTTTTCTGCTCATTATAAATCAAAGCCGAAAGGAAACCCTGTCTGACCAGTCTATGTAGTCCATGGCTATGTTTACCAGGCTTTGTGTCTCCTGTGTGTCACCTCTATTCTTTTACATACAATTTGAGTTATAACACAGCACAGTCCAGAAAGTACAAGTGCAGCAGCAGAAGAGCTTGGCTCCCGGCTAGGATTAAATCATAAGACATTTATTTGCAGCTCTTACTCTGTCTGCCAGAGATTGTGAAGACTGACTGCCCATTCACCTTGTGAGCCACTATTTCACAACTCGGACAAAGCTGTGCACACTGTTATTATGATACTGTATTTTATCACATAAATTGGTAAAGAAGAACAAATAGCTGTACAGATGGGAAGATCAACTGGAAAGAAGAACTGACGCAGAGTGAGCTTTGATTAGCCAGCATATAATTGCAGCCTCTGACAGAAGCTCTCTGGCAGAGGAGATCAGGTATTAGTGGTCTCCTCCACATGCCTTTCCAACATGACATGAAGAATGACATCAAGCAGCCCCTGAAAATTGGGTCTCTTCCAGTCAGTGACTGGTGGAAGTTGGGGGTTTCTGTCATGGGTACAGCATTTTAGTGTAATTTCCTAATTACAGCTATTCTGGATGCTCTTTGGCATCTAGAACTTCTCAGATGCCTCTGAGAAATTTGTGCATATGAAAGCGTGATCCTCGTTGAGCAAGAAAGAGGAGAAATGCAGATGTTCTCTTCCAGGTCCCTGGGCTCCTCCACTGGGATTGTTTCACCTAGCTTCTCAGTCTGATGATGATCAGGTTTACGGCAGAGTCCCTCTGAGCTGAGCCTACTACAAGGTTGTGGGAGTCCTGGCCCAGAGAACCAACAGAATCATGAAGTAAGACAATGAAGAGAAAGTTGTGAGTATTTACAAGCAACACAGAGTCAAGTGATTTGCCCATGCTCAGATTGAAAGTTTGGGGCAGAGCTGAATGGGATCCAAGACTTCTCCATCCTGGTTCAGTGTCTCCTAGTGTGACTGTCTTTTGCTCTGCTGAATGCACCGAGGCTGGATAATTGGTTATCGTGACTTCAGGAGTTGTCAATGCTGGATAACAGTGACAACAATAGTTAAAATGTCATTCTCTGGGACATCCAGGAGCTGGACTATGAACCAGGGATACAAAATTCTGGAAAAAGAATTCTGCTAATTGTGGAGTCATTGTCCTTTACTGGAGTTCTGTATGTCATTGTATGACCACTAAGCATAAATAAGAGAGATAGTGGAACTATGTCCTGGTAACGCAATTGTCCTGAACTTAAAACTCACAAAACCACATTTCATTTCCAGTTTAAATAAGTATTATGAATGCTTTTGTATCTCAGTCTCAGTAGTGCCTAGAATCATAGAATCATAGAATCATAGAATGGTAGGGGTTGGAAGGGAGCCCTAGAGATCGATTTTCTTTTATCCTTTCTGTGAAGCCAAAAATTCCTGCAAAAACAAGTTTTGGCTTGATCATAAAATTCCAGCATCTCTTTAACACATTTCAGATTTTTGAGAGACCAATTTTCTTATTTCTCTGTTGTAGACCTGCTTTCAGTCCCTGCTTTGTGCTGGTATCATTGCAGTATAAACTGAGCAATGACTGTAATCAAAATTTCAGTGTTTTCACCAGAACACAGCAGTTCGCTATGTGGGTGGCAGCAGGGCAAGGACACTCTGCAGGAATGACTTTTTGGGGACTTACTCTTCTCAGCAAAGATTTAGCCTGGGGTCTGTACAGCTAAAAAAAGAATCTGGACACAATAAATTGAAGACCAAACTGTATTTTCACAAGCTACTCTCTGTTGGTCATAGAGAATTTCTCGCTAAATATCTGCTTTTAACAGGTCACTGAGCTTGACAGCACCTGTTATTGCTTGTTCTCATGTCCTGTTTAAATCCATTGAATGCAAAGCTTGTGGGATCTGTGGAGGTCATTTAACTCTTTCTGCAGGAGGTCTCCTCTCAATTACAAATATGTTTCCCCTTACAGTAGTAAAGTTGAGTTACATGTCTTTACTGTCTTTGATGTCATTTTAACTCCCACAGATCTGGATGAATATATTCCTTTCATAACTCAATTGAGATATTCAGGATTCACAAGTCACAGAAGTTACAATATTTTGAACAGACTAAGATTCACTGAGAAAGTAATACCCAGATACTTCATTTATTTAATAGCATGTGTAACTCTGCAAGATTATTTCTTCACTGCTAACCTACTAGAGTTCTCCCTGCTAGTTTGAACCTAAGTTTTTAAAAATATATGCAGTACCATGAAGCTTCATACCTTTTAAATGTTCCATGATGCTGACAGAAATCTCCCAATTCTACATAATGCCAAGAATGTGTCCCAGATTTCTGACTAATGACAAGGTGTTTACTTTGCTCACTATTGAGGGTAAAGATTTCACTCCCTATTTCCAGTCTGTGAGATCAATGTCTGCATTATATGCCAAATACAAAATCAGACCCACACTTGAGTGTTCAATGGACATGTTGCACCTCTCAAGCTCTGGCTTTCATGGATCCATCTCCAAGAACGCCTTGTCAGAGACATATACATATGCTCAGACTGCTTTGTACTGCAGGAGGCCAACTTTACTGCACAAGTTGCATAGGCAGTGATCATACTATTAAATTAGATAGAGCCAGGGAATGTTCTTGGTTATGGAAATGTGACAGCCTGTACTACGGAACTCTTTGAACCGCCTCTTGTGCAATTTTAGCCTGTACCTGTTAGCATTCTCCCAAAACCTCTAGAGCACTGTCTGCAAGTTAAAGTAGTCCAGAAACTATTTCTAACATGCAGTGTGTATGGAGCCACTCTTAGAGGCTAAGAGAGTTTGTTAAACCACATGCCAGTTGGCTTCAGTGCCTAGGAATGTTCCTAGGAACATTCAGCTGTAAGTGTAAACGTTGCTATAGGGTGTTCTCAGCAGACACAGATTAACTACGAAGAACATGTATCCAGCTCTAAGCCTTCTGTGCACTGCTTCAAACTGGGGACCTCAACCAGGGCTCAAAGGGACCAGATTTTCGGTCTTTATTGCCTCTTAGTCAGGCTTCTCCTGACCAACTCCAAGATCCCTATCAGTCTTTGCATTTCACAGTCATGAAGGTCATTCCAAAAGGTCTTGGTCACAGAGACCAATGCAAACGGGACCAGTAAGCATCCTAAATTATTAACATTTAACAGGAGGCAACATGGCACATACATAGAAACCAGCCAGGAACTGGACTGGATTTACAACTTCCTAGCCCAGCACATTAGCATCAAACTAGATAAAGTCACAATGGTAGCAAACCCAGCTGAAGCCAGAACAAGGAACCTCATGGTGACAAGTATCAACAGTGTCCATGTGAGTTGCCCATCTGATGGCAGAAGGAAGAGGAAAAATCTGAGTTGTCACAGTTCAACAAGTTGCAAAGGTTCACAAAAGACAAAAAAGGAAATCAGAAGCAGAAACTTCCAATTTATAAATTTGTGGTTTTATCTATTCTTTCCACAAGCCAGTAGATTTCTCAATTAAACATAGCATCGTTTTCCTCTGCCTTGCTTATTTTTTCCCTAATTATTTAGAAACAAAGAAACTACAACACTTATAAAAATAAAGTTAAAGCATGCATGCAAATGACCACAGTGGCCTGAAGTTAATCCAGCAAGGTAAAAATGTGTGAAATTTTTTATCACTGCAAGCAATGGAAGGGCCCGAGAGGTGGCCAACTCCAAGTTGGGGTTAAGAATAAAACAATAATGGAGAACCTAGGAGGTAAAAGGTATGAAACGAATATTAGGAACTCCAGTGGCTGAAATACATCAAAAGCTACTGAAATGAGGGTACCAGCTTACCAGCAGTCACTTGTGGAGGCCAAGATTATCATGTAATAGCATTAAATCAGAAAAGCCAGAGCCCATAGGAAAAAAGTAACACAGGAGTGGGCTATTTGTTTGGGAGTGGAAAAGGAGGGAAAAGCAGAATATAAGGTAGAGCAGGTGATGTGGTCATGGTTGTTAGAGGAGACCCCGTTGAGCAGTGTGGCATCTGATCCCTGAAGTGGGGAAGGGAAATAAAACTCTGTTTTGCCTGTACCATATATGTCTGCTTTGTTTCCTTAACACATATTGAGGGATACCATGGAGAGGATGGAGGATAGGCCAAACATCCCAACATCAAATGTCTGAGCAATCTGCCAGTTGCCAGGACTGGCACAAAGTTACTGAGAAATTCTGTGCAGAACTCAGTGCAATGAGCAGAACTGAACTATGGTGCACTTTAATTAACATTTTCAGGGATAAAACTGGCCTGGTTTTCATGGATTGGGTTTTTTAAAACAGTTTTGATAGTCTATAAGAACAAAAACATAGGCAAAGAAAAGTAGATTGACTATCTCGGCACAATAAAAGACAAGGTAAAGACTAAATTATACATTCTGCTTTATGTTAAATAAGATGTTAGTTACAGAGTACACACTTCTCAATACATCAAGAGCTGCTCAAAAATAGAAAATACACAAGTGCACTGAAGTGAAATCTCTGATTTGAGTTGTTCTTCTGCTGCAGGCCATGAGATTTGGGGCTGTGCCATACAATTCAGTGCAAAAACACTAAACCTGAGCTTCATAGAAATAGAAGCTGGGAAAGACTCAGGCTTTGCAGGTCCATCTCAGAACAAGTCATTATCCACATTATCCTAGGAAGACAACCCTACTTCACAAACCAAATACAACACCAAGGAACAGTCATGCAAGACTCATACACATGTTGAGGAAATTCTTTCCAGCTTTAATTTTTCTTTTCCTCTCAACAAGATTAATTTTGGGGCTATGTCAATTCCACACTACAACTGAGCCAGAGTCATGATTTTCCACTGTCTGCAGCTGACACAAAAGATGGGTTTTGGTTTGAGATAAATAAACTGTGTACAGTCTGAGTATGACCCTAGACCCTAAATCACAGACAGGCACATACAGCTTAATTTTTGGCAAACAATAGACACCAAGTGACATCTAAAACACTCTCAGATAACCAAGACATCCACATGGGTACTAGTTCTTCCCTAAGACCTATCAATAGGTGACTCATGGTTTCTTGGATCTGGGACAACCTACAGAATCCCAAAGGACACAAGAAGCCCATATTTAGGCAACTCAGTTGAACCTCTCTGTATGTTTACCTAGAATGAGATGTTTCAATTGGAACAACAGAAGATGTGTTGTTCCCAGATGTATCACAGATCTCCTGTAAGACTTCAGTTAAGCAGTTTTAATTTCTACTTTTTCATTTCCCAATTTATAAGGGGCAGTAGGAATCCTTCTCAAGCTTAGCTGAAGAAGGTAAGACAGAAGTTAAATCTTTAATGTTTAGAAAGTTCTATGACATTTTCATATATTCCATTACCAAGGAGGTAACTATTAGCCTTGAGGTCTTAAATATATTAAGCTCTTTTATATCCTATTTGGAGACTAGTAACAATTCTGACAATTGTCCTCCATTATTGTCCTGACATGTAGCAATGAACTATTCCTGCTTTACTCTGGAAAAAAGAAACATAAAAGAAAAATAAAAAAATATGTGAAAGGTGACAACCTCTCATTTATCACCTGGAGAGTTTTAGGGGTTTTTGTCTTTCATTTTATAGTGATACTTACACTGTTTCCAACTATAGTTTTGCCTATTCCATCCATATCAACCCGTTTTTTTAAGTGATTAAGTGTTATATAAATACCTCCAAACAATCTACGTGTTTCTTGTTAATGCATCTGTGATTCAGAGGTGGAAACGGAGGTAAAGGCAGTTGTAAAAAGTATTTTTACTAACTTTTAAAATGGTTAATTCGGTGATTTTGGATAGACTCTCAGCATTAGAGAGTTAATTTTTACTTTTTAAAGAAAATATGCATTACATATATCTGAACCAGAGACTAACATGAAAAAGACCACTAAGAATTTCAGCTACTATCTGTGGGTTAGCTGCTGTTAGTAGCAAAAAAGCACAATGTGTGCAAGGGGCAGATCATGTGTTTTTATTAATAAGCTCATTATGAAGTTTTGTGTCTATTTCTAAGGTACCTATCACAAGAAAAAGAGACTGTCTTGCCATTGGCAGCCTCAACATGTCTCAGTCAAACATCTCTATGTGCCACAAAGCTTTGAAATACAGAGCCATTTGAATACCAAGCTTTGAATCAGACTCCAACAATCAGCCACAATTCATAAACTGTCTGCCTTGTATAACAATGCAAGTTCTGTAGGACCCATCACCTGGCAAAAATTATACCCAAAACACGAGCCCTAAACACAGGCTGGCATTACAGATCAGGCATTTTCTCCTAGCATCTTCATGATCATGTGTAGAAACCAGCAATTAATAGTTAAGTGACGCATTTAAAATCTGTATCACCAAAACAAAGGAAAACTATAGCTTAGATCTACCAGTATTAAGAACAAAACCGAAGCCAAGCATTGTGATGTGAAGATAAGTAGCAACAATTTAATGGCCTAAAGCAGAAAAAACATGAAGATGTTTACAAGACCTAAGAAGCTTGACATTACTTTTTCAGCATTAGTATTTGGTGACGACATACATGGAATTTGATATTAACCAAAAAGAAAGGATCTCAAGGAAATCTGAACGAATGGCTGAAAATTGTATCCAATTAAGGGGTCCTGATCTGTCTGCAAGAACAGAGAAAGTGTTTACAGAGCACAGTGAAGAGTGCAGTGGATGTGACATCCAAAATAACGAGACAAATATAACAGCATCCTAATAATAAACATAATGTAAGTTTGATTGAGACTAATTAATGCAGGATTTTAATAGAAACTTTAGAAAGTGACAGCCCTTGAGTACAGCCACAGTGTCAGAAACAAGTCTTCTCTGCGTTTGTATGAGCGTGGTGCATTTGTATGTGTGTATGTGCATACATGCCTCTGACTAAAACCATGCCTGACGAAATGCTAAATCCTCTCACCTTTCACTCAAGGCTGCTTAAAGGCAGTGCCCCTCAGGGTGAAGGCCAATGTGAATCCTTGCTCTAAATTACTGCACCTGCAAAGAGGCAGATGCAGTTTGACAGCCATTTGTTACAGCTCAAGTTGAAGCCAAGTATTGGGTTTGTCATCACGGTGGCTGCTAATAAAAGGTATTATCCTAGAAGACTAAGGTAAATAAAAGTAGTACAAGAAACACTGGCTTGGGTCTAAGAGCAGGTCAGTGCAGAGTGGTGCTACAGACAAAGCAGCAGGTCCTGTCCTTCATCAGAACTAATTATTTCAGACATAGAGACAGGTTGATTAGTTTATACAGCTTCCTGGCCTAAAGGTAGTGCTGACATCTCCACATCATTTTCCACTGCACAGAGAAGACATTGCCTCTAGTGTCTCCACTCAAGGTAAACTAGCTCAAGCAAGGGTATTCACACTAGAAAACAACAAGGACTCTCATGAAGAGATTAGATTTACAGCCAGAGAAAATGGATGGATGAAACCCATGTCTGTCTGTATTTGTGGTGCTGCACCCTGTTGTTATCTCAGTACATCAGCCAGGATCAGTTGAGCTTCAATTCACCAGCAACAGCTCTGGGAGTCAGACAACAGCATCCAAGCACATCTATGCTATGGTAGCTGTGACTGTGGCATTAAGCTTATTTGACCTCAAAATAAGCGGTTTTGAGCAACCTAGTCTAGTGTGAGGTATCCCTGACCGTAGTAGAGGGGTTGAAATTAGATGATCTTTAAGGTCCCTTCCAGCCCAAACCATTTTATAATTCTATGATTCTATGAAAATTAAGAGCTGACACTAGAGCACTTAAGGCTCTACGGATCCCCAGGCAGAGAGAGGCTACAGCATTTACCCAACTTCTTTGGTGTATATTCGGTTTGTAAAGAAATCTAAGCTGTTACATGTCTCCAGTAGTACCTGATGTAACTAGCCAAGGACATCTGTGTGCACATACCCCCAAGAATTATGATTTGCAGGACTTAGACCAAAACCTGAAATACACTTCAAGTTAAAAATATTACAATTCCCTTCTAGGAACTAACACTCTTCAAAAAAGATCTGAAACAAGGTGCTAATTCTCCTGGACATCAGTAAACTATTCTTTTCTTCTGTAGTGAGACAGACATGGTTTCTTGAAGAAAATCATCCCCTATCCATCTTTAACTATTAGCTGATATAATGTATTTGACAGCAGATGGAATTTGTGCCTAGAAGTGCTGACCCTTTCCTGAGAAATTAATAAATCTTTCGTTTACCAAGCAGACTCTATATATAAATAGAAAGGCAATCAGTAAAAAGGAGGTCATCTCCTGGGAAAAGAAATAGCTGGTTGTGTTTTTGGCAGTAGGAATATGGTTCAGAGAAGGGTAGCTTCATTTATTTCACTTATAACAAAGAGGAAGTATTACCATGGAAAGCTGTTTTCTGAAGTGATGTCTGTCAACCTTGGCCTAATGCATTTCGAAACAGAATTCCAAAATGGACAATCACTGAGATCACAGAATCACAGAATCGTAGGGGTTGGAAGGGCCCTCTGGAGATCATCTAGTCCAACCCCCTGCTAAAGCAGGTTAGCCTAGAGCAGGTTGCACAGGAACGCGTCCAGGTGGGTTTTGAATATCTCCAGAGAAGGAGACTCCACAACCTCTCTGGGCAGCCTGTGCCAGTGCTCTGTCACCCTCACAGTAAAGAAGATCTTCCTCATGTTCAGGTGGAACTTCCTGTGTTCCAGTTTGTGCCCGTTGCCCCTTGTCCTGTTGCTGGGCACCACTGAAAAGAGCCTGGCCCCATCCTCTTGACATCCGCCCTTTAG
This sequence comes from Steatornis caripensis, assembly GCA_013398225.1. Taxonomy (NCBI): domain Eukaryota; kingdom Metazoa; phylum Chordata; class Aves; order Caprimulgiformes; family Steatornithidae; genus Steatornis; species Steatornis caripensis. The sequence goes on along the minus strand of VZSC01003007.1, from coordinate 72,874 downwards.
ATATTTATAAGTATTGATCAGATCTCTTCTCAGCCTTCTCTTCTCCAGGATAAACAGACCCAGCTCTCTCAGCCTTTCCTCATAAGAGATATGCTCCAGTCCCCTAATCATCTTCGTAGCCCTCCGCTGGACTCTCTCCAGTCGTTCCCTGTCTTGATGTTCATTTCCATTGTAAAACTTGGTCTCACACAGCTTCAGAACAAGTAGGACCTGATTCACTTCTCATGATGCAGTGCACCTATTTGTAGTGATTTCCATGGTCTTGCTCTTTATTTTTACCAGTTCTACTGTTATCTTCCCTGTAGCACTAGAGCTGGCGGAGGCTCAGTACTGAATATTAAACAGCCCAGACATTAAGCAATTCTGGCTTGGCCTTGTTCTACTTTCCCTGCTTTGTCTAAGGTTTTGAAGACCAACAAAAACTGTAAGAATACACAGATGCTTTCAACCTCTTAGATGCAGACACTACGGAACAGAATTTCACTTAAACCAGCTGGATTTATACCAACACCACTCTCAGTTGTAAAAGGGTTTAGATAAGCTCAAAGAATTGTCCAGTAGCATTCTAATTTTTTTCAAGTTTGACTGAACAGTATTGCACGTGAGTCAACCTATTGATAATCATTCCTCTGAGCTTTGATTTATAAGAAAAACAAATGAAATCTTGCTATTCTGGGTTATAGTTATAATTTTCTCACAGATCTCAGATGGATTCTCAGTTAATTATATAAACACAGCTCGTTCTCAGTTAATACACCCCTCACTTTTTCTTTTTTTGCCTGTATTCCAGCAAGATAACTGGAAGTAAATTTGCCTTGAGCTTCACTCTGTAGAAATCAATGACATGACAGGAAGAATAATTTTGATCTTCTATCTATCTTTCTGTATGTACATATTACTCAATATTCAGATTTGTTATTAGCAATTACAATCCCATCCAGTTCAGAGGAATTTCAGTAACTTTCAGTAAATATGAATGTGGTGCAGTTACTCAACTAAAACAGAAAATTGACTCTTGTTTAAGAAAGGAGGTTACATTAGCAAGCTCATCTATGCAAATGATATTAAATAGGATTGTAGGTGATTTTTTTATGACTACAATTGCACACTCTTCTGGAACATCTCTTTTAAGTATAAGAATTGTGCTTAATTGAACAAAGCTAAAGCTTTTTACATACCGCGTGTAATAAGACTGACAGCCAAAGATGTGTTCTTTACTGATAACAGAGAAATTTACAGCTCAGTAAAAATAAGGTATGGGAAGTCTTGATATTTAATCAGCAGTTTTCTCCTCTTCTACATTTTTCATGTTCATCCTCTTCTTTCCATTAATCTAGATTTTCAACTAAAACTCCCACTGGTTTCATTAGCAGCATTTCAGTGAGGGTGTAAAGAGTAGTGACAATTTTAGAAATGAGCTAACTCTCTTCATATTAGGTACAATGCACTGAAACCTAATGTCATCCTAAACTGTTAATGAATTCAGCTCATTTCCTAGGATTCATAGAATCATTCCACTGATTTGTATTTGCTTTCCTAGGCCATGCAGTCTAATAACTGAGAAACTAAAACCGTTTAGTAGTTTTCTTTAGCAAACTCTGATTCTGATAAAAAGACACTTCTTCCTCCAAAAATGCGGAGCAATCCCATATGTGATGTGACTCATCTGAGTTCGGGACAGCTGCTCTGGTCATAGGTTGCTGCTTCTGGACTTTCTTCTAGTCAGAGAAAAAATGGCTCTGAATTTTACAATTTATGATGACATCTACAGTTAGCTGATTGCCACAATACCCACAATACAGTTGAGGTTTTGGTGAGGGAGAAGGTGTAGGCAGAAAAAAGCATCTTGCTGGCTTCCAAAGAGGAGGGACAGCTGTTGGAGTTACATAAAATTAATTACCTCAAATAGGATCAGAAGTGTGGTTTGAAGTTTAGTATTGTGGTTTTTGATCTCTGTTTAATTAAAGTTTCTTCCCATTTAATGCTATATGACAGTCTATGAGGAGAAGTTAAACTGGCCTTATTCCACCCTTGTGATGTACGTGAAACCCAGATAAGCTCATAGTGGGCTCACTATAGAAGTGTTACCAAAGAAATTGTCCCAACTATTCCTCAAACAAGGAGGAGGAGAGCAGTGGAACTGCTACCCACTTCTGTTCCCTGGGGCATCCTCCTGTGTGGCGGCCTCTATCAGACAGAAGTCTGGAGTCCCAAACAGGGCAGTTGCTCTGTCAGCACTTGTTGCCTTTTTTCACATTAAAAAACAGAGCACAGGTTAGAGAGGAGAGGAAAAGTACAGGACTAATAGGAAGCTAAATGAGACATGACAGACAGGGCATGCACTAGATGTGAATGCACAAATCTTATTCCCGCTTGGTTCCCTTTAGCAATACTTTGTCTGAATTGTTTTAGAAACTCTGATATTTCCCAGAGCTGTTTATGCTATATTGAGCCTGCCTTAGGAAGGTTTGCACAACGTAAGAAGTTAAAATAGGTAAAACTTCCTTGCTGTTGTTTCCATTTAAATTCTCCAGTGCCAAACATTTTTGCCAGACTGCTGAATATTTTCGTAAATATCTGAAGTTTCACATGGCCCCAAAGAGGCTTAAGTAAATGAACATAGCCTCATTGCCATCTCCTATAAATGGGTATTTAGAAAATAGATGGAGAATGTTGGTCTCCAGGGTCACCAATGCAGGTACAACTTGTTTGTGAGACTTGTATTTTCCTGACACAGTTCTGTTCATTACAAATTTGTAACACTCAGGAGGGCTGGGGGTCGTATCAGCTAGAGGCAAATGAACGAAATGCTCCTGCGTGGAGATTTTCTCTCCTTTCCTCCCTTGGTATGGGGAACTTTTACCGTGACAATGAATCATTACAATTTATGCTTCTGTTGACAACTATGGAGTTAGACTAAAGATAGTTTACTGTCAGTGTCCTAAACTATCTAACAACTTTTGTAGGTTTCTTGGTTAGATAATTAATAGCTGAAAACTTCTTTGGTGTTCAGTTCCAGCACGCTACTTTTGTATAGGAATGGGTATCTGTGTCATCTTTTTGTCAGAGTTTCTGGAAAGACTTATTTATGTAAGAACTCCCTTCAGGCCCAGGTGACTTCAGTGAACATCAGCAGAAATTGTGAGAAAGGGTGTGGATTAACCACATGTAGGCAAACCATCATCCGCTCCCTTGTCACAAGCTAACAAGCATTGCCTATGCTCAAGGATAGTAAACTCGTTCTTTCATTGCCTAGGAGAATAGCTGAAAGATCCAGATATTCAGTCGAGTTGCTAAGAAACATAAAGGATTTTAAAGTATGCAAGGTTACAAGGTTAATCTAAAGTTAGACTAATACTGTATAGCATCTCCATGGCAACCAGGAGTGAACGGCATGGGAGGTGAAAGTAGAGGGGAAGACAGAATAATAATCAGCAATAAATAAACTTTGACACAGTTTAGTGTGATTATGCTGTCAATGAGTTAAAGAATGAATGCTGCTGCCCTGCTGAGGTTCAGCTAGGCTGCTGGAGGAGAAATCTCCTTGCAGGTCCAGAGGAAATGATGGATGACATTTTAAAAGTAAGATTATAATGGACAACTCTCTGGCTGCTGACCACTGGAAGGAGCAAACGAAGGAGGGAAGATGACCTACGTGCATGTCATATAACAAAATGTTCTCCTTTACTACCTAATATCCAGAAACAAATTTATATAGCAGATCTGATGATTGTGGCCTCCCTTTAAAGCTCTTACAGGCCTGATCTTTTTGCTGTCTTATTTCCTCCAAACTATAGTGTACATAATTTTTCCAGTATTTATGCTATTTCACATATGCGTACTCATGACAAAACATAACCTGGGTGCAGAAGTCAGTGCAAAGAAGTCAGAAATTTGCAAATTATTGTATTACTACACTGGATTTTACCTGTTAATGTCCGTGCTCCCCTGTCACCAAGGGACAAGGCCCCCGACTGAGGAGTTGTTCTCTAGATAATACCCTACGGACTAGGAAGTCAGTGACTTCAAGCTTCATGGCCAACATCATGGTCCAGCAGCACAGCTAATATCTTCTAGTCTCAGCCTTCTGCCTTAGACACCAGCATACATGAGGTAATACAGTGTCTCCTGACATGCGGAATGTTATGAGCAAAACTGTCTTGGGTGGTCAATAAAAAAATCCAGCAATGCCCCACTGCTGAGGTTCACTCATTCATAAAAGATCTGATTTTGCGCTGAACTCAAGAAAAGTTTATTAATTCATTCTGTTGTACTAAACACTAAATTAAAGCACTTCTGAAAACACTCCTCTGTCCTATATAACACTAACCCTGAGACTTCACCTGAAATCTTCCTGGTTCTCTTCACAAGGACTCCTTAAAATAACACTAATAAATGATTTGAGGTTAGTATTGTGCACTGCAAAAATACTGAGGTGAATATTCCTCACTCAACCATCGTCAGTCATATGCTTCTGAAATTTGGATTTATGCAAACAGAAAACTGAGATTAGCTAACCCTTTCCACTTGGCCAGCATGGATGGTCAAAGCAGGTAATGTTTTTTTGTGTTTCACAGCTGAGTGCCACTGCAGGATGGAGACATGAGCTCCAGGTTGCCGCCTTGTTGCTTCTCACACAACACAGGCGTGGGCCCTATATTGCAGTCTACGTGGAAATGCTTTCTATTTGTCCTACCTGAGCTGTAATGTTTAATAAGTTCAATTCTTGTTTTCTATGCTTTTCTGCTGAGCATTATGAAGGTAATTAAAACAGGTACAGTATAACCATCACTTGCTCCAAAAACTGGCACTCTTGAAGCATTAAGACTCCTATTTTCTGGTTATGAAACAGGGGCCTAGATAAGTACAGCAAAGGACCCTTTCCAAGTACCTGTTGCAACATAACATTAGGACATCTTAGAAATTGAGCTCTTCTGGTTAAACAACGCGTATGTTTCCAGCACAGGCATCTACACCTGACCAAATCACTTTAAACTCGAACTTAAAGTCATTATAGGGTGGACCTTTCATCTTAAAGCGGGTGCATACAGTTGGTCAAAAAAATCACACCCTTGACTTTGCCAACTGTACTCAATGTATGTCCACCAAGTGGACCAAGGCTCGCAAATACTCCTCTCACAGAGTTACTGCATAAATCTTTTCAATACCCATTTAAAAGATAATGAGATACCATTTTATCTAGAGACTGGGATTTAGACAATCTTCTATTTTCTGTTCTTGAAAATAGATTATTTAGCTACCAACTCAGGTGAAGATAACCTTGGGAATTGTTGGCAATCTGGCACCAAAGCAGGTTTGATGAGGTTTTCCTGCCTTGGTTTCATGACATTACATGTTTAAAAGAAGTAACAACTGATCTGTTTATAAGACGATAAATTATTTGCTTAAGGTTACACAGTAAGACTGAGGCAGAACAGAGATCTGAATTCGGTCTCTTGGAACCTATAGATGTCCTGCAACTGCTCTGGCCTCTTCTTTACTGTATTTTTCCCTCTTCAGTCCAGTGACAGCAATATCACTTCTCTCTATTGCGAAAGCTGTGCTTCCTGACAGATAAACATTACACTGGCTCCTACTGACCTGGAGCCTCACTAAGAGGAGGAAAAAAAAAATAATTGTGGAAATATTGAGTTTAACTCAAAGCTCACAGAAGTCAATAAAAGTCTTTCCACAAGTTTCAGTGAGCTATGGATCAAGTCTACAATGTTCAAGCAATAAAACACTCTGATGTTCACATTAGATACTCAATGGTCCATGATGCCACATGTGAAAGTTCTCTTAACACTGTAGAACTAATCTATTCCATGATGACAGTCAAATATTTGTTATAACCAGAGAATCGAGGATGCGTGACTTTTTAATGCTTCAGTCTTAAATGCTTTCCTTGAAATGATTTATATTTTCTGTTATAATCTACATTTCCCATACTTCCCATTTAACACATTTAATACACTATTAATGCTGCCCTGTAGAAAAGCTTAAGGAAGAAAATCATTCATGAACTCATTAATGAAAGTAAAAAGAATTAAAAAATATTTGCATCAAATTATTCAAAAAGCTCTTATTTTAATGTAATTGAGTAATTATGCTATGTTAAGAAAAGAACAACTGACTTAGATAAGTACCTAATTATGTTTACTGATTATGAATTTAAATCCAGATAAGTTGTCATTATAATATTACTGCATAATTTCATTATTATTACAAGACTTAAAAAAAAACCCACCACACCACAGAACTTGATATGAAGTGTGAGAAAATAATCCTTTGACTTCCATGAGTTTTCAGACAAATCCTACTACTACAGGTTGTGAAGCAAGATCTTCTGGGACTCATAGTACGGGCTAAAAATAGATTATTTATTACCCTTGAAGGAATCTGCTTAAAAATTCGAAGGAAGAGCAGGATGCTATTTAAAAAAGTGGTTAGTTTTAAAGTGTTTCCAGCCTGGAAGCCTCATTGACTGAAGATCTCATATGATACACAGAGCTGGCTTATTACGGGAAGAAACAACCTGCTATTTTAAGCCTGTTGAGGACTGTTACCAAAATATTTCCAGCCCTTAATTGGCTCTCAGCGTTTTAACCTTGCAATGTTTTTTTAACTAAAAAGAAAAGCTTAATGTTAAAAAATTCAGTTCTGCTTGAGTGGGGTTTTTTTTCCTTTTTAAAGTATTTCTTTCAATATATTAATTTCTCCAAAGTAATACAAGCCATCATGAGGAGAGATGTCATTCCCCTGGTCTGGTGATGTCCTCTTCCTTTGCCTCTGCAAGAGGCTTTTCACAGATTAATTATCTGCCCATCATTCTGTTTCCAGTGCACTTTACTGAATCTGTGTTTAAGGGTTATTTTTCTCTCCTTTTTAAAAGAAGTTTCTTCTTAATTTGGAAGCTGCTGCTGCCACAAACCATTCTTTCACTCAGCTGTACTTCCCAGGTCTGAAATTCATTCTGGCATCTGCTCCCTGAAACCTGAGCAGATGGAAGAGTCCAGGAGGGAGTATTTGTGCCAACATAAGGTAGCTTTATCTTTCTGTGGTAAATGTTCTCAAACAGTAAAATTCAAACCAAGATAAACCTGTCAGAAAACCTATAGCAGTTAAGGGAATGAGTTTATAAGTGTATACAGCAGGTTATATGCCTTGTGGGGAAAAATAAACAAGTTGATATTAGATAAACTACAAAGCAGAACTGTATTTTCAAATGCATTTATGGCAGTATTGACTCATTTTCATTTAACTATTTTGTAATTGTCCAGCTGATAACCTTAAGCTTGTTGCAGCTCCCCTTACATGTCTCCTGAGTAAGAGGGAAGTAGATTTCCTCTACAATTTTTCAGGAAAATCCAAGTTTGTATTTCCTTCTTCAAAAGTAAAGCAATAACCCTGAGAAATCCCAGAGAAGCATGGCTCTTCTCTGCACCAGATACTTGGGTAGTGAACTGTGTCTTCTAACACACGGTATCTTCTGAAGGTCCCTTTGGGATGAGCTAGCTTCATAACACTAAAAATCTAGTCCTGTTCTTTTTTAATTTGTTGAATATGAATCTGTATTTTCTAAGAGCCCAAAGAAAATTCATTAGTCAGGGAGAGAGGCTTGGATGCTGGCTGCTGAGACGAACAGAATGAGGGACATCAGTTTTGCATGGAGGCACCGATAGAGGAATAGTAGCTTTAGCTGTTTATTATTACATTTAAGTTGTTCAAGTTTCCTGTGTTTCTTTTGGATGGAGCACAGTACTAGCCTTCACATGAAGACCAATACTGAATCCTGGGAGTGAAAGTTTTGATGAGAGAGATCTCTCTAATTGATGAGGGCATTCCTACTTTAAACTCTCTCAAGAGCACTTTTCTTTTAATGGTTATTGTTCCAACTGTGCAAACAGAAAAACAATTTTGATTGGACTTCATGCACAATACAGCATAAGAAAACATCAAGAAACTTCTCCTATAAAGCATAATACCTCCACTCCATGACTGAACCATTGACAACAACATTCAAGTCAGGAATTAATTCTCCCTGTTATACATTCCTTGTATTTCTTGACTTCTTAACATCTTGTCATTACAGCTTTCACTGATTTATTCTATCCTTGCTGCACACTGAAATAAGCATACATGTCAACTTTTTGTTGCGTGAATGCCATTCTGTCTCACTTGACTGGCGGTTAGTGCTTAAACCATAGTATCCTCTAAAGGAAGAAGTGCTGATCTGAACAGTATGTGTTACACTCCACCCTAGAGAGGCCAAGATACCTGTACAACACTTGAGAAACATTTGTTGATGTTCTTTTAAGGCCATGCTTCCTCTTGTGCTTGAAAGTCATCTGCAATTTTAAAAAATAATATGAATTGACATATTTTGATGAGGAAGAGCCCAGTGACTAACAATGTCCTAGGGAAGGGAAAAGGGAAAGGTTGTTTATACCATCAAAGAATTAAAAAATATCTCAGTTCCATTAAGAGGATTTTGTTATTAAACTAATAACTTGATCAGAGGTTCTGCATACATAGCTGAGCAATTAGACTGAGGTTCTGGAAGTTGTGCTGTAGTTCAGCTGTTGCGTTGACTTGCTTTAGGAGTTCAGAAAAATCATTCATGTTTAGGTGTAGGCAAAGAAGATAAAAAACTTTGATGGAGGCACTGGGATTTCCATATTTCTTGTGAGTATTCAAGAGAAATAAAATGTTCCTTTGTCCCTGTTTTTTGACTGGTCATATTGAGATAAACAAAGTCATTCTTTACTTGGATGTGTCCAGCTGTCTGCGTTTATTCAGGATATGATAAAATAGGTCACCTTTTATTCATCCTTATTAAAAAGTGACAGATATAAGTAGATTTAAGAATATGTCCCTTACAATGAATAATGAGGTATTATTCTGTTCACTGAATTTCATAACCTTTAGAACTCTAAACCAAAGGATGTTATTTTACTCTTTTCTAAATAACACTTTGAATTTTTACTTAAAAATCTAATCAAATAAATTAATGAAGAAACCATATTCTTACAATTCTCCTCTAACAGGAAGATACCATTCCCACACCATCTTCCATTTACCCATCTACTAGTTCAGTTATCCCTGGAAAGGTGAAAATACAAGTTTTATGGCCATCCACCTAAAAAAGAATGAAAATAACTGTCCACACATGATTACGTGGAGGATAATTCTTCAAAGATATGAACAATTTTGTTCTGATTTCAAGAACACTTAAAGTCATGCAAGATGAATTCCACCACGGCTACCTTCACACTTTTGGTCCATTGCAGTACAGCACGATTAGCCATCACAGATTTACCAAAGGCAAATCATGCCAGACCTATCTCATCACCTTCTACAACAAAATTATGTCCTTTGTTGACATGGCAAGACCAGTGGCTATTGTCTACCTGAAGTTCAGCAAAGCATTTGACAGTGTCTTCCACAGCCTCCTCCTAGACAAACTAGCAAGATACAGATTGGATAAGTGATGTGAGATGGGTAGGAATGCCTAACAGGCTGCACTCAGAAGATGGTGATCAATGGTTTTTACTCAGGCCGGCAGCTTGTTATAAGTGGAGTCCCCCAGGGATCAGTACTGGGCCCTACACTGTTCAACATCTTCACAAATGATCTGGATGACAGGATTTAAATCATCCTCAGCAGGTTTGCTAATGACACCAAATTGAGTGGTGAGATGGACACTTCAGAAGGGACACCCATCTTACAGAGAGACCTGGACATGCTGGAAGAGCAGGCTAGCAAAAACCATATGAAGTTTAATAAACACAAGCGCAAAGATGCCTTCCAACCTGGGCTATTCTATGATTCTATGACATGGCTTTGCCTCAATCCCTTGCAGTGGAGATTTAAAGCAAAAATTCTGACCTAATGCTATAGAACATGTGCATACGCAGTTAGTATGTCGCATCTCAGCTGATGATCAATGGCAATGTACCACAGCTGGAACTTAGCTGAAAATTGTCCAGCTGTAGAACATATCCAGAAATCCTTAATGAATTTCTGCCAGATCATTCTTCTAAAAAACCACAGTGCTTGTTTACCTGAGTCTTTTCATTCAGCGGGAATAAGGACCCTAATGACATTTCTGAAGATGGATTAAAACATTTGGCCAAATAAAAGGAGAAGGATCAAATTCCCCTAATAATCCCACAGCTGAATGGGCTCTATACTACTGATACCAACAGAAAACAAGCAGAAATAACTCAGAAACAAATGAAGTAGCTGGAAAAGGATCCTTATAGTCATTACCCCACCTGATTTTAATGTAAGCAAGAATCCTATCTGTGTTATGAGCTACTGAGTGATTCCAAGCAGATACAGGCATGCGCAGGCAGGGAACTCAATCTGTGTTTTGTGTTACAGCTGACTCCTGCAGTTTTTACTATTTGAAGCATCATGTTGTCCTATGTCCCTGAGTCTACAGGGTCCCAAGCCTGTTCTTTTTTTTTATTTAACAGACAGTGTTTTCCCTTCCATTTAACCAGTGGAATAAGGTCTTAAACCAGGAGCTCTGTGAAGCTGAATTAATTTGTGTCTGTGGAGGACTCTGAAGCAATGTGGGGCAACATGTCTTAAAACTGCAAAGTATTTTTGCTGTTACAGTCAAACTCTCAGAGGAGTGATATGAAAAGAACATTAAGTGTGAACAAATCTGCAGTTTGTGAATGATGCAAACATTAACCGACTGTGGCGAGCAAGTGCTGGGGTCTGCCTCATCCACTCAGCTACAGAAACAGTCACTCTGCACCAATTACAGCTTTTCTCCTCGGCAAACAGGTGTGCTGCAGCCTTCCTAAAATTCAGGAAAGACTGTGGCAGTTTGTTGCTTTGGCGTTGACACGTTGCTGCGTTGGATTTCACAATGGAATGACATACTGTGAAATGATTAAGTGGAAATTAGTGTGTTTCCTTCTCCTCCTCCATTTTCTGCTCTAAATAAATGTAGCTTCCCAGTTTCGCCGGTCTCCCTGGGCCACTTTCTGCTCAAGGCTTGAAGCAAACTGCTGCAAAGTTTCACTGGCTTTAGTGGGCTTTTGTCCCACTTTTTACCACCAGGTCAAGTACAGCATTGGCTGTAGTGCCCAGTATCTGCTTCCAGAGCTAGGACGGGTTTTATGTCCAGATAATGTTTGGCCTTTCTTCACAAAAGATAAGAAAAGATGATGAAAGAGAAAAATCTGATACAGAGATTGGTCAGCTGTGAGCAAGATTAAAACCACTAATACGTCACCTACAAACAATGACACTTTAGCCACTGGGGATGTAGAAGGCTTCAGGATATTCCTATCAGAGTGCTTTTGCTCATAAAGAGACTGGTATTAAGCATTTATTTACCCCGAACTGCCTGATAACCCCTACGCAGGTGTGACATCATTGAGGGCTGGGGTTACATGGCCGCACTGAGGACCGTTCCAACTTGACCAGCAAGGAGGTGGTAAGTATGCAGGAATTCCCATGTCCACAGCCTTATTTTTTCACAAGGAAAATGTTCTCTTCCTTACCAACCCTCTTTGGCACCAGTGACTATAATTGTGTGGTCCCCAAGCCCTTGTTATGAGGGAACCAGAGAGACGACATCCCATGACATGTTTTCACAGGCTCCGTATTAAACAACTGAGAAAAGCAAGTTTATTGTCATTTAGATCAAATTCTCTATGCAGAGGTCTGCACTGAAACACTTTTAGGGTCATATGAGTGAAAAATAAGTGATAACATGATTTGTAAACACTCCCATCTTTACTTACAACAGAAATGAGCCTAAGTTGCTTCCTTTAATGAAATCCATGTTGTTTTTCTTACTAGAGGGCTTTCTGTGGCTGGACATTTTCCTAAAACACAGTAGGGTGGCAAATGTAAGATTAGTGTTCACAGATTTTGTAAGTAAGTAAGTGGGCTGGAAACTGTCACTGAACTACTGACTCATTTTCTCTAGCTGCAGAACATAGACAGTAACAGCAGGTGGTTTGTTTTTTTTTTCCTTCTGCTGCTGTATCATTTAGGAGGAAATGTGTATTGAAAGAATGAGAAAATAATGAAAAGTTAAATTCTTTGGACATGACACAGCTAACTTGTGATAAGCTGATGAAGAGCAATGGAAGCATCAGAACTTTCAGAACAAAGTTTACAGAGCAGTTAAAGAGAGAAAGTTTTTATTTCACACTCTTTAACTGCAGTAAATATCATCACCCACTGCCCTCCCAAAATGATTCTGCTGTTCACCTTACAATTGAGAAAGAACAGCAGAAATCCTAGAAGAGAAAGTGAATAGAAGCAAAGCACAGAGGATTAAGTGACTCATGCAAGATCAGTCAGGAAGCCTGGCATAGATGCTGCAGGGTTCCCAGGTTCTGTCCTGTCCACATCGGTGCAGATGTGTTATACATCCAAGCAGGGTACTACACAGACCTGTTTGGAAAAGTTCTGGCAAAATATTTCTTGTTGGAAAATTACCATTTGTTGCAACTTTTCATATGACTACAAGAGTTTTGCTGAAACTTTATCCAGAAGAGATTCTTCAGATCCAATATGAAAGTTCTAGACAAAGCCAGAGTATGAAACAGCAGCTAGCCAGTATCGCAGAGTCTCAAAGTGCCTTAAGATACAGGAATATCAGACAAATTCCTAATTCAATTAATATTCCACTGCTTATGAAGGATGAGACAGCTGTAAGAGCAGAGCCTAAGACAGCCTGGAGAGTAAGTTATTAAGTATGAGTGCAGATTTTCATAACAGTCTCTTGCCCTTAGCCACCAGCTAGAGACTGTCCTGACAGGCTCTCACTGTTGGTTGCTGTACTTGATCAATTAATTGGATTTTTTATATTTTTGGTTTAATATTGTTCTTTAAAAGGGAAAAAATATTCTCATCCTGAAATACCGTAAAACTTTCTTATTTGTAACTTTAAAAAATATTCCTCAGGCTGAGATAGATAGCTGTATCTTACATTTCTTCCCCAGGTTTAGTGTTAACAATATGCTTAGAGTCGTACATGAAAAAAGGTATATTGGGCACAAAAAGCGTGCATGCTTTCACAAGTTCAACCTACTGCACGTTACACGCAAGCCTTGCCCACACACAGGAAAAACGTCTGTGCCTTGCACACTTTGGGCAGCCCATTTTACAGAGGTCCCTGCTGTGTGCACCTTCTGACTATTCAGCCCTCAGCAAATACTGCCTGTGCATCTTCATCGCTCCTCCAGAAAGCTTGGAAGAGCTGAAAGCTTGGATAAATTTCCCTTCCTCTTAAATGTGCTTCTGGGTCATGGTGGTTTATACAGCTTCCAATCTCTAGATGCTAATTTCTTTCCCTAGGTGGAAAAACTTCGGTGCTTAAATCAACAGATGTGCTGTTTGTTGCTGTTGTGGTTGCTGCTACCTTTTGTTTATGAGCTGGGATGTCAAAGTTCCAACCTCATTTCTCTCATGCATTTTCCGCACCATTAACTGTTTAAATTTCCTGTGCTTGGATGGCTGTTATTTCTCTACTCTCAACTCCCTCCAATGTGGCTGTGTTAAAATGCAGAAACTGTTATACAATCAGAGTAGGAAAAAGACCAGATGGCATCAATAACTGCTAATATACCTCCATGTCTATGCTCCAGCATGTGTCTGATAGATGGGTAAGTGCTAGCCACTGGTATTCTATTTGTGTCATCGTTTGTTGAGTTTGTTTCTTAATTAACCATATGCTCCCAAGGAAACCTTGAAAACATGAGGACATTTCATGTGATTCCCCAAAATACATCTGCAATGCACCTTAGAAAATGCAGTCTGCAAGAAATACATCTGCAATGCACCTTAGGTGAAGGACAACAGGAAAGGCTTCTATAGGTACATTGGGAGCAAAAGGAAGACTAGGGAAAATATGGGCCCGCTGCTGAACGAGGCAGGTGACCTGGTGACGCTGGACACGGAGAAGGCAGAGTTACTGAATACCTTCTTTGCTTCAGTGTTCACTGCTAGGACTGGCCCTCAGGACTCCCAGACTCTGGAGATAAGAGAGGAAGCACGGACAAATGAAGACTTGCCCTTGGTCAATGAGGATTGGGTTAGAGAGCAGCTAGGCAAACTGAACACGCACAAATCGATGGGTCCCGATGGGATGCATCCACG
>VZSC01003007.1:44903-57218 GCA_013398225.1 Steatornis caripensis | reverse complement strand
CCTTCTCTGGAGATATTCAAAACCCGCCTGGATGCATTCCTGTGCCTCCTGCTCTAGGCTAACCTGCTTTAGCAGGGGGGTTGGACTAGATGATCTCTGGAGGTCCCTTCCAACCCCTACCATTCTATGATTCTATGATTCTATGAAATGGAAAGATTTTTAAAACAAAACCCCGTTTTTCTTTGCAAATAGGAAATACGTCCCATGAAAAGAAACTGAACTAGTTTCTCTCCTGAGCTTCTTCTATTCCTGCTTCTTCCCCAACTGTTTTCTAATGAAGAGCCATCAGTTCACCTCTTTATTGGTCTCTAAGCTGCACAGTCTCTAAAGCTGTGGCTATGGTATGCTTTTTTTTTAATCCAAACACTGGAAGAATTATCAATATGACCAAACGATAGTTGGAGTCACTTTCATTGTTTGATCTCCTAAGACATCTATGCCTCCTAAGACACCTCTTGGATGTTTATCAAAGAAATGCAGGATGCAGCCTGTCACACACTGACTCTCTGTGCAGTCAATGAAGAGAAGCATTCACATCCCTGAAATCTGGGATCCGTAGCAAATGACTAAAGATGCTATCCCAGTTATGCCTCTCCACCATTCATGCAGTCAGCTTCCATCTGGCAGTTGTAGGTAGCAGGTTGCTGGATTTACCCCATGGTCGCGCCACTGTACTTGACGTACTGTCTCGCATGTACTTAAAGCAGAGAGGTGACAGTCACGATAGAGGGATTATTTCTGTAATTTGTGACTACAGGTCATTCTTAGAGGGAAGGGACATCTTCTCACAGAACAGAGGAAGGCAATTCTATACAGATTTTACTGATAAGGGTTAGACCAGTCTAGTTTTAGTGAGCTTAATGGGGATCTGAAAGTATGCATTATTTGCATCCACTTGTGGCTTTTAGGGCAGGGTTCATATTTCCTAGCTTTCCAAAACTTCCCTAACTAAATTTGGCACCCAGCATTGCAATCATTGACAGCTGAGTAAATTTCTTGTGTTCCTATTATAGTTAGTAGAAAACAAGTACACAGAGTCAATGAAGCATAAGGTGAATCATTTAACCAAATGTAGGTATCTACTTTAGGATGACATGAGTCACACCCTACGCTTCATTGAATATCTAGAAACCCAAAGACAACTTAAAAAGATGCTGATGCCACCTTACATTGTCTCATATGGTAGCTCAATTAGTGTGCTTTGCCTCCCACCTTAGTTTCTTGACTTGTGAAAGAGAGATCTCACACAGTCAGCCACCCAGTTTGCAAGAGATGAAGATAATGAGTTCATGTTTGTGCAGTGCTAAAGAAATATTAAATCCAACAAGCTGTGCTTTAACGATGTAGTCTTAACCCATACTGATGAAGACATACTGTTTACGTATAGGCAGCAAGAGAGCCATAAGCTCTGATTATGCTAGCAGCCCTTCAGGGTCTCTACATGGCTTTCAACATTAGGTATTTTGTAAATAGAAATGTTAGGGCAGATGATAGGTTAGAAAAATAGCCTAAAGTAAAGCGGAAGGTTAGCAGGTGAGCTGGGATAGTAGAGTTTTGCATGTAGCTCCTGTGACAACTGCTTGTTATCACCTATAACGAAAATATCCCTTGAACAACCTGCCATTCCCTCATTTACAATACAGCTGATTTTTATGTCTCGTTTTCTGTGTTGGCTACTGAATGTCTAAGAAATGCCTTTGAATCTTTCAGGATGAAAAGAGCTAGATAAATATTATTAATTATCATTACAAGTCAGGTAATTTGTTCCAAAATTTCTGCAGTTTTCATGTACCTAATGAGTCGTGGTGTTTCATAAATCATCAGTCTTCAGCTGATGTTTTATGGCTTTCCTGTGTCAGAAGGCATAATTGATTATGGTTGTAAAAGCATGTCTCAGTACAGAATTATTGCTATCATCTATATATTATACAAACATCTTAAAACAAATCTTGGCTATAGTATTTCATCAAGGCAACTGAGTATGATAAATCAGTATCTGCAGTAACAGTTGAAATTTGTGGTATCAAGCCACCAAAATTGTTCACTTATTCTCCCTGACAAAATTTTCAACAGCAGATAAATTGCCACATCCTTAAAGGTGAGGTAAGATACTGCAGACATGAGATAGTCTCTGAGGTGATAAAGTCAAATGATAAAACTTTTCATTACAGCCATGTATACAAAAGATGACTGGACAGGACAATCCTTTTAGGAAAGTAATACTACCCACATAGATTAAATCTATTCAGTAACAACTTGATTTGCCCTTCTCCTTCCCAATGTAATCATGAAAATTACAGTCAGAAAGGCTAAAACACACAACCACATACAACTGTTACAGAATAGAGAAAGGCAATCAGGATAGATTGTACAAACACATCAGGAGTAAAAGAACCAACCATCACAACAAAAAAAAAAGACAAAGGGAAATGTAAGCCTATTTCTTAGCTGGTAAGAAGAACCAATAACAGAAGAACAAGAAAGTCAAATTAATCCTCAGTCTTCAAATACTAGTTACGTGAAATTGGAGTATTAGATCTATTCTTTTCAAGAAGAGGATAAGGGTCCAAGTTAGAATAAGAAAGAACAGGTTAAGCAATATTTCAGTAAATTAGGTGTATTCAACATAATTGTGTATTCAACACTCACTTATGAGTGGTGTCCTTCAAGGGTCTGTGTTGGGACCAATACTGCTTAACATCTGTATCAAAGACATAGACAGCTGGATTGAGTGCACCCTCAGAAAGCTTACAGACCACCAAGCTGAGTGGTGCTGTTGATTTGTTGAGGGAAGGGATGCCATCCAGGGGGACCCTGACAGGCTTGGAGAGTGGAACCATGTGAATCTCACAGAGTTCAACAAGGCCAAGAGCAAGGTTTTGCACCTGAGTCAGGGCAATCCTCAACATCAATACAAACTGGTGGATGAAGGGATTGAGAGCAGCCCTGAGGAGAAAGGCTTGGGGATACTGGTGGATGAAAAGGTGGACATGAGCCAGCAATGCGGGCTCACAGCCAAGAAGGCCAACCATACCCTGCGCTGCATCAAAAGAAGCGTGACCGTGATTCTCCCCCTCTCCTGCTCTCTTGCTAGACCCCATCTGCAGTACTGCATTCAGCTGTGGGGCCCCCAACATGAGAAGGACATGGACCTGTTGGATGAGGTCCAGAGGAGGACCACAAAGATGATCAGAGTGATGGAACACCTCTCCTAAGAGGAAAGGTTGAAAGAGTTGAGGTTGTTCAGCCCGCAGGAGAGAAAGCTCCGGGGTGACCATACTGTGGCCATTGAATGTAGAAAGGGGGCTTACAAGAAAGATCGAGAGAGACTTTTTACCAAGGCCTGTAGTGACAGGACGAGGGGCAATGGTTTTAAACTGAAAAGAGTGCAGGTTTAGTTTGGACATAAGTTAGAAATTTTTTACAATGAGGAGGGTGAGACAGCAGAACAGGTTGCCCAGAGAAGTCGTGGATGCCCCTTCCCTGGAAGTGTTTAAGGTCAGGCTGGTGGCAGTTTTGAGCAGCCTGGTCTAGTGGAAGATGTCCCTGTCAAGGGGAATTGGCACTAGATTGTCTTTGAATGTCCCTTCCAACCCAAACCATTCTATGATTCTAATGCTGATTCCTGCTACCAAAATCAAATTTTTGAAATTATCTTGCCACCTGTTAATAGATTCCCCTGCCTGCTGCACCACTTTCCTCACCGGAGACCATTCCATCTCACCCCTTCCCTGGTCCACATCTCTTTCAGGCCACTCCGCTGCCTTTAAGCCCAAACACAAAATACAGCTATGCTTCTCTAGCTGTCTTCCAGCCTCTAGAAACCAGACATGTGGAAGTGGCTAATTGTATATGGCATCTTGCTGGACTTGCATTGAGGAAAAACAAGTGTGATTCATCTACAGGCTATTTGGGTATGCATGTCAGTAGTTATGAAAACCCCACTTGGACAGCACAGGAGTGCAAAATGACGCTTCTTCAGAAAAAGTGTGAAGCCCTTGAGGTTATTTATTTAGCTACATGTTCATTGAGTGCAGTGTTGTCCAGAAGTTATTTTGGTTTCAATCCTCTGATTTTCTTCCATCCTCTAAATTTTCTTCCATGCTAAAGGAATTTGCTAATCCCGTAATATTTAAGCTGTTTTAATAGTGTTTCTTATTTTGAGGTTGCTTCTTTTGTGACACCATATTTTGTTTTGAGTTTTGTGTGAGGCAGATGCACCAGGACAAACCAGCTGTGGGTCTGGCTACTTGGACAGGAGAACACAGGGGATCAAACCGAGTATCTCTGCCTCCCTTGTCCCTACAGAAGGCTGCTCCCTATTTTCCACCCGTACTACTTTCTACATAAAACTTATGAGAAAGTATATTTTCATGTATTTCCTGGTAGACTGTATTTGAAGACTTAAAAAAATTATATTAAACCCCTTACAGTGTGTAAAAAAAAAAAGCATGCCCAGTCTACTTTCTTGCATGTTTTCACCTGAAACAGAGTACACTTTTATTAAGGAAAAGATCCTACAAACTGCAAATAATGTTTCTACCAAACAGTCATGTACATTAAATTGAAGAAGTAAAAGCCAGATCAGATGCAGTAAAATCCTGCCTCATTTCCTTAGGAGAGGACAGAAAAAATACTATTGTGTTCAGTGGTAGCTCCCTGAGGAAGTTGGAGATACATTTTGGAAGGATGTGTGGAAACACACAATGTAAAGGCCTGTGGAAGACAGGTTTTGTGAATAAAGAGGCATCAAAACCCATTTTTGACACACACCTTCAAAAGTTCAGTAATTTTGTGGGTCTCAAATAGCTCAGGAATGGACTGTCGTACTGTCAGGTCTCAAACAGGCAACTTGATAAACTCCTTCAAATCTACTTACCTACTGCATGTATGTGGTATCTGACCCCTGTCAGACCTATTTTGTACTCAGGCCTGTTTTATAAAGTATTTACTGCTTTTGTGTTGGAGACTAGTGCAGCAGCTACATAGTTTAGTTTTCATTCCTAGCTGAGGAATTCAGAGTGCTTCATGCTCTGACTAATTAAGGTTCCACTCTGCCTAAAGCAACAAATACTGTTACCTAGACTGGGCAAGGGGTCTGCTCGAAGTTAACGCAATGGTTTTGTGACTTGAAGTTACAACTTTCAATGGCTGGGTATGTTTTAATCACCGAGAAAGACCTTATTTCATAAACTCAGTGGTAAGACAGTTGCAGATCTCAGACAGAAACTTTTAAAAGGCCCTTTAATTAAGATGAAAGAATGACTGCCCTAATCAAAAGACTGTGGGCATTTCTCCTAACATAATCATCAGCAGCTGCCAGAACAGGATACGCTTTCCTTGAACTGTGTTTCCTCTTGCAGGGTGTTGTTACCTGAAGACCTTACATGGACCATAACATCTCTAAGGAGCACCTCTGCATTGCCTAATTACACATTCTGCAATAGCATATACTAACACAATCTCCTCTCCTGGTTGGAGATACACAAGCATAAAGTAAATAAATACCCCTGCCTGAGCAAACTCCTCATCTCAGGACCAAAATCCCTTATGGGGAAATCAGTAGAGTAACTCCAAACTAGTTCAAACCCTAGGGGTGACATCCTGACTTCAATAAAATCGGGGATAATAACCACACCATAACCTGTAGCCCGTTGAAGTAAAACAGGAAACTTTATATGGATTTTGGTAGGCTGTGATTAAATTGAGAATACAAGTGCTGAATGGGAAGAGAGCCTATCAGTCATAACCGGGTGTTTTAGCAAGGAGCAGCTGCATGCACTAATGGCTGCTCAGCGATGCTGTCCAAAGCTCTTCCATGAAATTATATAGAAGGGACAAGGCAGAAGTTAAAAAGCTCTGAGGCAGGAAACTAAAGGATGCTGCTTTCTGTGGAGAAGAGAAAGTAAAATGTCTTGTTGACTTGAATTGTCCACAGACAAAGCAGCTGAGTACCTGCTGGAAGATTAAACCTTTAGAAAATGGTCTGCTGTCCTCATACATGCCATTTTATCTTTTGCCTACCGTGTTTCCATGACCTGGACAAAGACGTCTTTGCTGAGAAACATCTCTTACCATACCGATATGGTACAAAGCCAGATTACAGGAACGAGTCCTCTGCACCAAGCCTTGTCAGAGACGTCTACAATCGCCCGGCAATAAACTCTGCCACAGTTATATTTCCTCTGTTTTTCTCCAGCTACCTGTATCCCACTGCCAGCGAGCAACTGATTCAAAGTCCACTTTCATCTGCTTCTGTAATGTGACAGATGGCAGCGGGTATTGCTGTCTGTGCTGGGTCAGCAATGAGCAACGTGATGTTAACGTGACGGAGTTGGGCACGGGGCACACAGAGCACTTACTATCTCACAGAAGCCCAGAGCTCGTCAGATACCATTCATCTCATCCAGGCTAACTAGAGACTATGTTAATGCCCAGGCAGTAAGCAGCCAAACACACACAGGAAAAACCCCGCTGAAAAAAAGCAATTGCTTCACTAGGAAGACGGACCGATTTGGCATTTTTTCACAGTTTCTGCATCCAAACCAAAAAATGTGATTATTTCTACTTTAACTTGGGGAAAAGAACAAGCCAAGAACCTTATTTTTCTACTAAACTTACCTCTAGCTGATTACTTCTCATCCCCACTCATTCCTCTGTTTTCTTCACTTTCACCGTTCTGTCCTCACCTGTACTGGAAACATTCTCATCAGAGACCTTGCCTTCATTTATCCGTAAGGTACTGAGTACTGTACAGCCTAGATTTTTCTGAGACTAAGCATTAATTAAACACATGTTATTAATCTTACTGTTCCCACGAATTCTCAAGTGAGTCTAAATTTTGCAAATTTATAGTAAAAATGGACAACAACATATCCACAATTTTTCATGGCCCAGAGCTGAAAAAATGCTTGCTCCTGGGGTAACAGTCTAGCGGGGAGGCTGAGAACTAGGGAAAGGCCAGGGGATCACAAGTGATTGTGTTAGCAATTTAATGAGCTCCCAGTCACCTGCCAAATCACTGTAACTTTTGATATTTATTTTCACACACTATCCCACCTGATGCATAAAATAAATCCTCTAAAATCACTATTTGACATGTGAAGTAGCTAGACCACTTGCAGATAGCTGTTAATAGACTGAGGATGTTTATTTATAATCAGGACTGTCTCCATTTAATATGCATATACGAAAAGGAATAGCAAAACCTTGCCAGATGATTTGTGCTGTTTCTCTCCGTTTTGCATGAAGACCTTTGTGAATAACAGAACAAATTATCAGTAAATATCCCATACGAGTTTGAAAGTAACTTATTTCATGTGTGCTTATGCAAGTTTCACTCTCCTTTCTGCGAATATGCAAGTAATTGCTTTTTACTGTCCATGGAAAGTAAATTCAGAGGTGTAGTTTGTACATGCCAGTATTTGGGCTGGCAATGACTGTGTCCATTCAGGAGCAGCTTGGGAAAGAGATGGGAGTTACCTGAGTCAGCAGCACAGCTCAGACTTCAAATGTACCAAATCAGTCTGTAAAGCTAGATATTGGTTAAAATAGTAATTAAAGTTTTCATAGGAAGTTCATTTAAGAAAGTGAGAATCTGTTTTTTAATATTCTAGGAGCAGAAAAAGTTGTTAACATATTATTCATGTGCATTTCAGATCTAATTGCTGCCCTCTTTACGTGTCTTTTATATGCAGTAGGGTCTGATGACTATGAATAAATAATACACTCTTGGGGGAATGATTACGTGGTTTCAGATTCCACTTCCTTGACTGCAGAAAGAGGTGACAGATTAAACTTTACGGGTTGTTGTTACTCCACTCTGTTTGGGACAACAATTTAAGGACATTTTCCAGTGCACCAGTATCAAAGGCACAGAGAGTTTGGAAGAGAAATTTGATTCTCCATAAGAATTAATTTAAAGTGCAGTGGCATTTCTGAGAGGGGCAAGTCAGATCACATCCAATATCACACTTCTTTGGTCTCAGGGGAGAGAGGGGCTGTGCAAGGCCTATGCAGGAGCTATGCGCAAGTGACATCTGAGCTATTTCAATATGTCACCTCTTCTGCTCATCTCACCTGTTTTGACCAAGTTACATGGTCTGGCAGTTCCTTTGAAGTTTGTTTGCCTCGTTGAATACTGAATTCCCTGGACAGTAGTTTACCCATACATACTAAAAGAAAAAAAAGAAAAGAAGAAAAAGAAAAAGGAAAGTAATTCTAGAAGGATATTATTGCTCAGAGAATGTCATTACAATTTTGTCAGTAAGAACTTAGTGCCCTACATAATTTATACTCAGAATGTAAGTGATATTGTAGACAACCTATCTTCTATTAGATTCCAGCATGGAGGCTTGGCATCTTCTTAACTGATGCATTAGTATATGTCAGATTCAGACAGACACCTAAAATTACCAGCCATGATTAATATAATTAATTATCAACTATTAGGTACATCCGTACTTTGGTAGGACCCTTTCAGAGTGTGAGATAATTAGACATATTAGATGAAAGACATCCAGATAGTTTATATGTAAAATGATTAGGAGGTAATAACACACATTTCCCACTGTCACAAATATTTCTGTACATGAGGTTGTAGAAAAACAATGAAGTTTCCAAGTAATAAATCAGGGCAATGTTAAAGCTGGTGATGATAACCACACTACAAATAGAACTTGGAAAAATGTTCTGGCAGAGTTTGTCATTGCTGAGGAATACAGCTGTGAGAACTGACCCTATTCACAAACTCAGGGGACAGTTTAATCAAAGGAAGAGAAGATCATTCGGTGGAGATAACACAACATTACACACTGCTGCTTTCATTTCTTAAAGTGCCTTTTTGTTTCGAAAGTGTGACTTGAAAAAGCTAACTAAACCCAAATCAAAATGATACCTTTTCTTCGTGATCACTTGTGTTTTTGTGACACGAAAAGGGAACAAAAAGTGGGTTTGCTGAAATAAAATGCTGCCAGCTCCAAACCCAAATATTTCTAAATTTTTTTCTCTCTCAAGAAAAAAATAGTATATCTAGTCTAAAATGACTTTCCCTCCCCTGTTTTTTTTTTCAAATGTTCAGATGAACAATAATCAGAATTTTTTGCTCTGCCTTAGGCACGATCCCAATAGAAATTTTTTTACACTTTGACACAATGTGTAAGCTGTATTTATATTCCAATAAGAAGTGTTTCAGACAGAACAATGATTTCTCCATCATATTATAAATTTAACCAGTCTCTGCTGCGCTGCTTTGAAAAGGCACATTGCAACCCATCTGTGAAAAAGAGGAGGCAAGATATGAAGGAATTAATAGATAAATACAAGCAAGAGATGCACAAAGGTTATGCTGTCCTTATAAACAATGTAATAATGACAATGCACTTATATTAATAATTATGTGATGACAGAATTAGGTCAAAACACACAACTTTCTCATAGTTTCATTCACTCCATGAAATGATGAAGCAATACCTCACTTCGTGCTGTCCCAGCTCAGACAGCACTATACACCGTAGGTCAAGGTACCGGCTTAGGCCTGAAACCTGTTTACAACATCCACGTGACTACTGACAGCTCCAATGGTTAGTTTTAGGGAGTCTGTGTGCATGTGTATAACACATTGTAGGCTTAAGAGAATGATATGGTACAATGCAAGAACAGTAGAGGTTATCCTCTGGCAAGATGCAACTAGCAAGACAAGAATATTTATTCCTTATAGACTGGAAAATCGAGAGCATGGTCGTTACCTATAAAGAACTTTATAACTTTCTCGTACAAACCCCTTTTGTGCCCAGCCCACCTCTATGCACCTTGGGATAGCTGGCAAATTCCCTTCTGAGGGTTATTGTGCTGGCATATAGATGCACAAGAACTCTGCAATCTGTGAAATCCTTAATTAAGTACATATCAATATGTAGGTATATGGACATCTGTTACACTTGCCACAGATTGGGGATTTTGCTGACTCTTTCCAAGCTCACATAAGATAGTAACATAGCAACAAACTGAGCTCAAGAAAGGATGTGTAGGATAAATTTACAGTGTCCTTTATAAAGTAGTAGACCTTTTTTTTCCCCCAACACGTAACAACTAAATATTCATAAATTGTTAGCATCATCTTGTCAATTCATAACATTTACTGTTGCTGTTTTCAACAAAACTGTTCTCCTAAACCTTTGTTGTGTTTTGCCACCGCTGCTTGCCACTGTTAAGGCAGAAAAAAAGGAAAGACTTCTGTGAGGTTTATAACATTCCAGTGGCAATGAGCCCTGCTGTCACTGAGGAAGGAGCCACCCCTGCATGTGACGACATGCTGAGACGTAATTATGGCTTTTGGTGGCTTACTGTGTGCTAAGGACATTACATCATTGCACGATTGGGATCATCACTCAAGGTATGAGACAGGCTGCTGCTCATATTAGACCAGGCTATTTGGGGTCAGATTATCTAACAGAGTATCCTGTCTCCAACGAGGATCAGCAAGTGAATACAAAGGAAGGAGCATAAGGAAAAGGTAGGCATGTAGTGATTCCTCTCCAGGGTGCCCTGCCAGCCTCCAAATCACTTAATGACTCACAGACTTCTCGGAGAGTTATCTTTGCATTTAACAGCCTCCAGCAGATGTGGACTCCATGAAGTTGCCCAGTCACTGCATGTAAATTTTTAGCACCCACAGCATCCTGAGACAGGGAGTTCTGCAGCCCTACTACACACCGATGGACCCTTCGCCCCATGGGCTCCCTCACCAAAGGGCTTGCTGTCAGTTTTTCTCCTTCCTGTTGCTACCTAGCAGCTCAGAGTTCAAATAAGCTACAACTCTAAAGAAATAAAAACATATTCCAGATGACCCATAACCTGACTCTTGAAAAGCAGATTTCCCAGCACTTTTTCTGTCTTTGTCTACATGAAATCCACATTCATCACCAGTTCACCCATACATCTCTTCTGGCTGTGAGACAATTGACTTTGCCCAAAGGCAACAAACCTATTTCCTAATGCAGGCTGCCAAAATCTCTCAACTCATTTGTTCTTCTGCCAACCCGCAGAAGCAGCAGGTTTCTTCCTGCTCCATCAGAAAGGAGCGACTCCATCTTTTCTGCACTCCCACACTGAACAGAATTGTAGAGAAAGGGTCAAGGCACCGAGGAGGACTGGTTCAATCAGAACTGGGACCACAGTTACTTACCAGTGGGACTGGTTAGCTGCTCCCATCAGTTTCCTTATGCAGGCAGCTGCTTCATATTATTATGCTTGAAGCCAGATCTGTTTGGGTTTTTTTTTTCCAGAACAGCTAGGACCTCCATCACAGATTAAATGCCATCAGAAAGACTGATTTCGGAGATGGTTTTCCACCATGTTCTGCTTCTAAATTTGTAGCATGATAAATTTTTAGTTACAAATTATTTTTTCCTCCTTTGGTAAAAAGTAAACTGCAAACTTCCTGTGAATGAAAAACAATGCAATGTAGTGATTAAAAATAATTATAACAGATGACTCATGAGCCTACAGTGTTTTTTGCATCAGCAAATAAAATTGGTCAGGATAGATGGCATAAAGTGCATTGAAGTTTAACTACCAAATGCATCTTCCAAGCCTTCATTATCAATTCCTTTTGAAATGAAGTCTTTTTCATCATAGATCACCAGGCTAAATATTGCATTTGATTTTTTTTTTTAATTAAAAAGTGAAAGAAGAAAAGTGGAAAGAACACTCAAAGCAACACCTCTCCAGAATAAAGGGCTCTCCAAAATGCAAACAATTAGAGAGGTCTTCTGAGCTACATACTCACTCACACACAGGAACAGTGAAGGACGAATTATCATGCCAAGGGAAGACCTTGACAGCTCTTACTTATTTACTGTTTCTCCCTACAGTCTTCTGCTGAAACTCTTGTAATTCATCAGCTTTTTAACTTTGGGGGTCTCTTTCCCATAGGAACCTAAACTTTGTCAGATTGGACCAAAATGGCCCATTAACATGGTAGCTACTGCTTATGTTCTTCTGCTAAGAGTTGTCACTACTGACTATTTGAGGTGAATATTGAGTGGGTGGAGGTGAATTAAAGGTTGATTAGAATACTGGAGTATTATCTATTTTCTTTTTTATGGACATTTTCTCCCATTTTCTAATATTTGGGAATGGGAAGGAAGAATCATAGAATCATAGAATCATCATAGAATGGTAGGGGTTGGAAGGGACCTCTAGAGATCATCTAGTCCAACCCCCCTGCTAAAGCAGGTTAGCCTAGAGCAGGTTGCACAGGAATGCATCCAGGCGGGTTTTGAATATCTCCAGAGAAGGAGACTCCACAACCTC
>VZSC01003007.1:3856-34326 GCA_013398225.1 Steatornis caripensis | reverse complement strand
AAAAAAAAAAAAAAAAAAAAAAAAAAAAGAAAGACAAAAACCAAAAAACCCCAGGTGTTTCCAGAAAAGAAAGAAGCAATGAGTTTCAAATTATATCGATCTATCTCATTATAATAAAAAAAATCTATCCGTGTTGGAGTGGGGCAAAGAGAATATTAAAATTTTATGAGCTGTCTAAAATGAAATTCATTATTCTGAGTACTTTAGTCCTTCAAATACACCTGCCTTTGCTCAAATATTTTATGCTTTTCAGAAGCTAGAGAGCATCCATAATTCCTGTGTCTCACTGTAAGTGATATTATTATAAAGCCTATAATTTACCTTCAGAAAAACTGAAGGTAACCTAAAGCATAATAAAAAGCAAACAAAACAGAAATGTTGCAACTATAGACTGAACATGGAGACACAACTACTGTTCAGTTCCTTTTACGTATATATGCTTTCCAAAATCCAGATGGATTCCAAAAATGTACATTTAAACATGCCTAATTTTACTAAAAATCTGGGATCACCTTTACTGAAGTTTGAAGGAAAGTACAAGGCCCATTCCACAGGACATTGAATGATTCTGACTTTTTTCTTCTCAGGCAGAACACAAAACTCTTTGTTCTAAATGTTTTATTTAGAACTAATAAAAATGTTTTCTTAAAAAAAAAATCTTTGCTCCAATCATGATTTCTTCCATTTTAATTAACCATATATACGTATTTCAAATCACTTATCTATAGGTGAAAAAATAAAAGGCTATGCTATTCTGAAAGCATCAGAAAAGAACATTAAAATTTATGAAAATACATTAATCTAGGAGACAGAGAATTTCTCCACAAAAATATATTTCTTCAAAACACTTCAACATAGAGTCATTTTCTAATGGTAAATTGCTTCTGTTGATGATATCCAAACTGGCTGAATTTCCTATGATGAACTGTTAGCTCAGTTTGCTTATCATCTCCTTTGTACTTGCAGTCCTCTTTGCAATATACTGCTTGTCAGAATGATTCAGAAAGTGTCTCCTTCCCACCTCATGCTTAAAAGCCCAGCACTAAAAACCCCATGAAAACCCGAATGGTATTAGTCTCTTGCTTCTGATCTGAATCCTAAAGGATGAAATGAGAAAAGAAGTAATTTACCCGTCGTCTTACTTCAGACTAGGGTTAATTATCTGTAATTATATATAAATCAAGAGATATTTGTCATTTTTTTTCCTAAAAAACATCCAGTGATTGAGACACTAGAACTCTTTAGACAGCCTGTTTTCTACTTTATGATTCACTTATGGCACCATTATAAAGTTTTCAATAGTGCCTAATCTTAAATAGCGAAAATTTCCCTTGTTTGGAATTTAAATTCAATAGGTCTTCTGTTGATCTCAGTCATGTCAGCAAACAGATTGTTACCTGTTCTTAATTTGAAAACTGTTATAGTGTGTCCAGTCAGTCTTACCCTTTCAAGATCAAGCAGGTATTATTCATTCAATTATTCCTTCTAAGTCATGGTTTCTAGATGTCTCATCATCATATCTAGGTTGTCATCATCTAGTTCAAGTTTGTCTACTTCTTTCCTGAGATGTGATGCTGAAGCTTGGACTTTGAACCTCAGAATACGTGGCCCAGGTAATTTATTTCAAGTGTCTAACAGTACTAGCACAATACTACTTTGTTGGGGTTTTTGGTTGGTGGGGAGGTTTGGGGGAATTTTTTGGTTTGTGTTTTTTTAACAGCATAATATTATTGGATCTTTTTAACACCATCTAATTAATTATTGAAGAAAAGCAAGGGTTTTTTCTCCGTCCCCAAATTCTCTTAATTCTTCTGAAGTTTGTAAATTATGCTGAGAAAGACTTGTCCTTCAAAATCACATCACAGGATCTGATATGACATAACATCTAAAATTGAATCTCTCTTCCTATAGCCTTCTTATTTATGTTCCCCTAAATGCGCTTGTATTTGCAGTTTTTCCACTTTGGGAGAACAATATAATACATCAAGAAAGAAACTCCACTAAAACCGTATTAGAAATGTCCAAAGCTGCAAATAGATCTGGAAATACAATAGGTGAAGGAAGCACAGACAAGAAGTAATTATACCAAGCACTTTTAACAAAAGACAGACTTATTTGTATGATAAAAAAAAAAGAAGATGCAAACTCTCTTAGGTTGCTATTAGAAACCCCACTCTAAAATATAACAGTGTTAAATTCCAGAGTAATTTATTAAAGCTATCGCCATCTATTCAGACAGAGCTATTTATAGAGATCTGAATCTTGAGAAGTTTTTGTTGTGAAGAAAATAATGCTGACAATGGCATTTTCTCCACTTTCTGAAATGAGCTCTAGACAGGTTAAGGAGAGAAATGTTTCCTGCACAGGAAAGTCTTGAACATTGAAAACCTGGAAAATGTTTACACATGTTGTGGGGGGCTGATGGCAGGGATGCTAACACCCATTTGGGCTTAGGAAATCAGACCTTCCGTGTGATTCAACAGCTAGGGTAATTAAGCACTGGAACAGCCTGGTAAGCACTACAGGGGTTTGTCCACCACTAAGCAATGTTCATGTGAGATTTGGTTTTGTATTTCCCATGAAAATTACAACTGTATTTGAAAAAAAAAGAAAAATTTGGCAACCATCTGGGCAGCCATGCCGAGGATATTGCAGTCTCCTTTCTGGCCTTTTCATCTACCACGGAGAAGACACTGGAAAGGTCCCGCTCTTTGTGGGAGCTACTTTGAGGAGCTGTGGTCAGAATCCAGTGATGAACTGGTCTGATCTACAAATACCTCACCTTCAATGAAATGGCAGGGTGAGCCAACAGAAAGCAAAAAAAACTTCATTTCTCAGCTCAGCCTGGATTTCTGCTCTCACCTTTACATGCCTTTTTAAAGGAAGCAATTAACTGAGGAAAGGAAGGTCGCCTGTCTCTCTCTGTGTAGGGTCGGGGACAATAAGGTTTTGGTCTTGGTGGCACAGGTGTGGACATAGCCCTGTGTTAACCCAACTGTCAACATCATGGATTACAGGAGCTGCATTCACCAACACTGAAACTGTCCCAGCAGCTGCCTTGTAAAACCCTGCCTGTAGCATAAGCACTATCTAAATCTCTGCAGATTTTGAGATGGGAATAGAGAACATTAACAAATACTTTAACCTCAAACTCAGAAAACTCCCCCTCCCACTGCCTCCCCAGGATAAATGAGGAACGTTTTAGAGGCTTCTCCTTTGCTTTTCTATTTCAGCTGCTGTTTGACATTATATGGAATTACAGGTTCATTTCATAAGCACGTAAACAGAATGCAGTAGAAAAACATGGTTGCTAAATGAGCAAGGTCACCCAGCTCTCTTTAGACGGGTATGGCCCTTGTCTCACCAGGGACAGCACCACCATCTGCTCAGCAGTGCCAGGTCTCTCCCTAACTCATTCATGCACAAACAGAACATTAAGGTTACCCAGACCTATGCGTGAAAAGCTGGGAAAAAACAGAAGAGAGGCTGCCCTGTGCAACTGTAAAGTAACCCCCGCCCTGCTGCCATGGGCATTGTAGCAGACTCTCTGATGCAGGTATCGCCTCTCGGCAGGACCCTGGTCTCACAGACCGAGTATGCTGGAATGATTTTTTGTCAGCATCCCCTCCTTTGACAGAAGGCAGGATGGGGAGAAGTGATCGCAGGTTTGTAGACAAGGGAAGGGCGGTGAGGAAGCCGAAAACTGCCCCAGAGAGCTGGATTTGACTTCCATGTCTTCGCAGGGGTGTGGGAAGGGGTAAGTATTTTCCCCTAGATGATGCTTTGGGAGGCAGTGGATGACATGCAGCTTATGTGAAAACTCAGAGCTGCATTACATGTCAGTGGGAACCGTGCTGCTGAGAGACAGAGAGACAGTCAAAGGCACAAGCTCTGAAAATGCAAGTAGCAGCCATGCCACTCTGGGTATCCCCAAACTAGCCTCTGTTTCTTTACCTGTAATTCTCAGTGCTTTATCACTGTCAGATAGAGCAAATTGTGTCTTAATACATCAGAAAGTTTTACGAAGACTAAATCATTAATATTTGTGAAGCACTCGTAATCTAGACTAAGAGCTACAGAAATATCCCAAAGAAACCTAAGTAGGGCAGGATTTGACTGATATTCCACAAGGCTGACACGAGACATTTAAGAATATGACTGATGCAGAATATTAAATAACTGCTTTGTTAATGAAAACACATAAGGTACTACAGCAACGCAGCCATAGCGGACCCTAACAGACCAGACCAATTTGACACAGGTGCATTGATGATGCCAATTTACGTCAGTGCCAGAACAGAATAATCTTTTTTACAGGATTCTGGCTGAGACATGAGTTTTACATCGGGGGAGAAATTAATATATACAAAACTGCTGACTACGTAAGGTATAAGCTAGCACCTCTGAAAGTAAATTCACAAGGGTTTGTCAGCTTGCAGGCGGAAGCCACTACTGCCTCTGCTGCTGCTCATGCTTTTGCCATTAACTGGGAGCTGATTAAACAGAATTTGAGAGCTCTGAGTAAGAAATCATCACCCAGTTCTTCAGCAGGATATGGGAAACCTGTTAACTCTCAAAGGTCTCCAAGTATTTGAAGACTGCAGAGTCCTTGCTGTGGAGGTGAGCATTTGTACCCTGGACATACTCAGATGAGCAGCACAGGGCAAGGTGTGAGTGATTCACAGGTCCTGAGCATCCTGCCCAGCCCACAGTGGCATTACCATTCCTGTCAGCCTCTTTGCAGCCACACAGGGAAGGGAACTTTCAAGAACGTCAGTTCTTCAGTGCAATCTTTTGTTTTGGAAACACAACAATCTGCTGTATCAGGCATGAGATTTTCCTTGGAATTCCCAGTTCACAGGAAATTCTGAATGTTCCTGTCCACTCCAGCCTAATTCAGACTGAATGCATTTCTTTGGTGAAATTTCCCAAGAACTGGGAATGCTGCTTGTCCACCAGTTCTACCAGGCAGCACTAGGGAAATTTAAAGATAAAGAGAAGAAAAGGATAGTTATCTTTTGCAGCAGCACAGCAGGGAATCTCAAGGGAGTCATTCTGCTCTCTCATTCTGCTAAATGAAAAAGATCAGCACGAGAGTTCAAAACACCAGTGGAACACAGAGATCTGCAACAACTCCAGCACCCTTAACCCTCTTAAAATAATCAAGAAAGCTGGGGGGCCATGAGCCCAGAAAATGCATGCACATAGATTGTACTTCCCAGAAGCCGTAATGCTAGAAGCGAGGGAGTGAAAAACGTGTATATGTGTCACCACTGGATAGAGACTTTGGGCAGCAAGACATGTGGGAAGAAGCAAAGAAGAGGCAAGACAGAACGTCCCTGTCCTCCAGCCATTATAGAGGCAAAAGTGTCAAATCGATTAGACATGAAGTGTAAGTGGCATCTCTGTTTTTCATTTTCTAAAGTCAGGTCCAGAAATATCACCCAGGTGGACTTCTAATTTGCTTACCATTTCTACAGACTGTGGAGACTACTGTCAAGGACACCAGCTATCCTGGACTTTTTACTGTGTAATGCTCTGGGTTAGTAGCTGTCAGAGCTGGAAAATGAATCAGAATCTATTAGTTTTTCAGGTCTGTCTATGGCTGTTAATTTTCATCTGCTAGCAAAAGCCTTGATACTTTATCAAACTGTTATGGCTCTAGACTGCTTATATGTATATACAAAATATGTCCAAGCAACGAGCCAGATATCATGCACAGACATACAAGTATAATCTACCAAACCAGTTGAAAAAAAAACTGTTGAAAAATCTCATGCCTCAGAAGAACTAGTATGTGTTTATTAATATGAAATACAATTAACAATTACATAGAATTTAGAATCTTTTTCTGTTTTACCACTTAATTAGCACAATAAAATTTTAACTATGGAAGAAATTTACCTTCCAGTCTTATTACACTGGAATTTTCCACTGCCGTGTTGAACAGTGAGAAAGAAAAAGCTATGTTGTAATTCTGCAATGATCTACATTTTAAATAATTCAAAAGGGAAGTTCACTGTATGCCTGCAACTCTGATTACAGTGAAAGACAGTGACAGTAGATTGCCCACTGATTTAAAAGCGTCTGCAGGCACCTTATTTGTAATTAGAGACCTGATAAAAACAGTGCAGGAAAACTTGTAAGTGTTCCTCAAATATCATAAAAAAAGCTGAGGCCTTAGAGTGATAAATTACCAGACCTGTAATTCAATCTCAGCTTTCTAATGATCTCATCGATCAATCAGACTTCATGACTGCAACTCATGGTATCATCTGAACCCTCTCTGTTGAATTATGGCTTTATTATAAACCTCACATTATCCATTATCCTTACACTGAATATACACTACCTTATTACAGTAGCACTCAACAGCACTGCCAGACTTGAGGGGTTATGAGTTTTTCCGTTAGGAATTCTGATTTTCAAAAGATTACAGATCAGCTAGGAGAATATACTCTCAGTTTAGCTTCTCTGTGTGATCTTAGGAAGGGGAGGATGGGATTTTGATAAGGCTGGCAGCCTTGGACCGGCAAAGAGCTTGTGCAAACCCTTGCTGTACACAGGCCATACAGACAACCTTGCCCAAGTCACTAGGGCAGTTGAAGCGCTTAAGGGTCTGGCTTTATCACCTGACAGGCTGCAGAGCAGAGGGACTTGAACCTTCTCCAGGCACTGGCTAGCAATGTCAGTGCAGGGCTGAGTGAATTACGCAGGATGAGA
This sequence comes from Steatornis caripensis, assembly GCA_013398225.1. Lineage (NCBI taxonomy): Eukaryota > Metazoa > Chordata > Aves > Caprimulgiformes > Steatornithidae > Steatornis > Steatornis caripensis. The sequence continues at coordinate 27,603 of VZSC01003007.1, read as the reverse complement.
CCCCCCATCACCAAACAGGGAAAGGGTTCGGCTGAGGCATCCGTGATGCAGAAGTTTCACTGTGCCTGGCTGTTTTGATTTCTACGGGGAAGACAGGGAGTCATCATATTGTTTATTTCTTATTTGGGAAAAATTATGCTGATACTAACAGTCCTTTTGCAGAGGATGAGTTAGTAAAACATTGTGGTACAGTGTAGCTGAGCTACGTGTGTGCATTTCACCACTGTGTTGCATTTGACATCCAGGTGAGATGTGATTAGTTTAGGGGGAACAAATTGTTCTTGGTGCTTTGGGATTCACCTACATGATGCCAAAGGATGGGTCTATGCACTCCTAATGAGCCTAAAATAGGGCATAGCTAAGGAGGGCCCCCCATGTCTGAGCAACAGCTGGAGAGCTGACCGGGGAAGGGACACATGAAACTCATTGCTGCCTCCTTGCAAGGCCACAGCTGTGAACCAACTCCAAAAAACAGCTTCTCGACGACACTGAGGACAGCGAGTGGGTGAGCTCTTGACTTCTCACGTATCCATGGTGCTAAATGAGAGATGTGTTGACATACATATGCTTTACCTAATGTCAGGGAGCAGCGGGAGTGGGGCTGATCCAGAAGGGACACAAGCCAGGAGACCGTGCGTAGGTAGAGACTGTTGCGTCAGCAGCAGGGCACAGTCCCACAGTATCAGAGTGGGGCTGGGCTAGTGACAATGTCCAGCTCTACTGACAGCCCCAGACAAGAGGAGGCGGTAATTCAGGTCCAGGATCCATCATAGCCCAGTCAGAAATAGCAGGAGACGGGGCTAGCAACAAACTGCTTTGTCCCTTGTTGCCTTCTGCCCCATGGATGCCACCAGAACTCCAACTAACACATAACAACATGGCCAAGGACCTTCTCCTCCTTTCCCTTCTGTCCCAGGTTACCTCTTCAGCTCTTGTCTTTGGTCACACAGTTGAAGGTAAGTGTGTATATGAACATATTGAGAGGATGCTAGGTCATGGATGGAAACCATTGAAAAAAGATGTTTACATCAGCTTCTAGTGGATTTGAATGAGGGCCCGGTAGTGCAAACAAGTAGGCTGACTTCACATGAGCTGTATCAAAATGGCTTCTATCATGCTTTCCAAAAACAGAAGCTGAAAGGAACAGGGCTCGCTCCTGCTTCGTACTCTGATATCTTCCAATATAGCTCTGCGCAGTCCTGTCTCCATCTGAGCTGTCTCTCCACTTCAATAGAAAAGCATGTTACTTTTTTTGCAAAGCATAGTGATTAATTAAACTTGTCTAAGTCAGTTTAATTCCTCTTTAAGCCTTTCCTCTATTTTTAGAGCATATAATTCTGGTACTACTACATTTTAAAGTTCAGTGACAGTTTTGGGGTAGTTTGCTCTGAAACGTCAAGGTGAATTTTCAGTGAGCAATTCAATGATGTTTCAAAAAATTCTTGCCAAGGTACTTAAAAAATCCTAACTGAAAATAAATTTTAAACTAGCGTCCCTGTTACAGCCATGTAAAGACTAGCACGTCTACAGAATGCCAACCTCTGTACATGAGATCAATAAAAAAAGATGCAGAGGGAAAATCATATTGAGCTGTTCAATGTTTTTTATAGAAAAATATGTGGATGATAAACAGATACAATGGATGTATATGTATTTTTTACCCTTATCTGCAGCCATTCATTTCTTTTTAAACTGAAGTGCTCATTTCATTAAACAGTAATCATTTGCTATAGAAGAGAATTCATGATTGCTAGTAAAATTCAGCATCTTATCCTGATTTTTGAGTCATCATAAAAGTTTATCCATCCACCTGCTGTAAGCAGACAGGTCAATGAGCGAGTTACCTGCTCACGTTTACTGATCAGTAGAGAATCCTTCCCAGAGAGGGAACAGTTTCCTTCCCTGAAGGCATCATTAGTAAAATTCTCAGACCTTTGCTATGCTTGAGGTCAGACTGGATGGCTGTATTGCTCCATTTAAAGCTAAAAATCTGTGTGGTTTTTTTTAGTCGCTTTCACCCCATCAATCTACTTTCAGGAAAGAAAAGACAAACATTGTGTACTCATTTGGATGTGCTGTATCTAGTGCGAAAATGTGATAAGGTGGGAAGGAAAGAAGAAAGTATGATTCCCAGAGTCAGTTGATATCACCACTAATTAAAAGAAACATCATTAGCTTTTCTCCCCTATAAAGTAGGGGATACTGTGCAAAAAAATAAATTTGATAATGAGCAAAAAAAAAAAAGCTGTTTTCTATGAATCACACTTTAAGGCATGACTTTTCTTTAAGGACATGCTCCAAAAGCCATTAACTAATCTGCATTGACTTCTGCAAACTTTGGTGCAAACCTGAGAAGTTTCCAGTTTGCTTCCAGCATCCAGTGTGAATCGTGGTCATTAATGTTTTGGGTAAAGGGATTCAACTCCAACATGTGCGCTTCTTAATTTAGGTGTCCATCTCTAGAGATGTGATGCAGTGGCTTCAGCAGAGACTGGTGCCATTTGACATGCCCTAGGAGATCCCACTTGGAGTCCAGCTGCAGGTCCAGAAGGCCACAGGTCTGCCACAGATCGACCAGCCGCATGTGGTTACCTCACTTGCAGTAGTTTAGACAGCTGAATACAGTCCACTGCCTGTAATGGGACCTTAAATGTCTGGCTGACATGGACATATGAATTCAGGCATCTAAATTCATTCATCATGAGCTGAAGCCCTTTCCAAGTTTCTAACTGGGAGCTGGAGAAACCAGCCCTGACAGAGTGTGCACAGTTCTCCTCAGTCAGTCTTGGGGACACATGAGATATTCCCCACTTGCAGTCCCCAGTGATGGAAGCAGAAACAGTGGATGTTATAAACAGGCTGTTGCTACCTCCAGGGAAGCAAAAATGCTTAAGAGTGAATGCTGAGCGCATTAGAACTTGGAAGGCATTTCTTTCCCACATGTGACATTGTCGAGCTAGTTCAGTACATTGCAGAGAAAGAGAAACTACTCTCAACGCTTTTAATCACAAATTCTTTTGAAGGCAGGAAAACACTTACAATAGACAATGCGTGATGTTAGCAAGAAGCAAGCTTTGCGACCTGACACAGGCCATGAGTAATTTTATTGACTTTCTAAACTGTATTTCCTTCTCGACAAAGCCTTTAGAAAGAAAAGCTTCTTTAGTGAGCTATACAATACATGAATAAACCGAAATGTGAGTTTTAGCAAACAGGCCCAGTAGCACTTCAGTTGAACTGCCTCTAAGGACAGAAGGAGATGCTACGCTCTCTTCTGGACCTGTGTAGTCGCACCAACCAATACAAATGCATTGTGACAGCCAGACATCCTTAATCACCATCACAAAAAGCTGTCATTGCCACATATTTATCCCCTGCTGACAAGACAGATTCAGGTCCTCTGGTTACCAAATCCACTGCGTAGTCTGCTTCAGCAAGATAACGAAAATGTCAGCAGGAAGTGTAAAACGCGCTGCCCCAATTATCCATCGACTGTCACGCACTAGATAATTGTTGCTCCTCTGAGTCTCGGGGCTTTCTGGGGAGGTGAGAAGGGATAACCAGACAGCTACTTTTGGATCTGCGCCGAAACTCAGATTAACCACCATACCAATGAAAAATATATCTGAATCACTCAGTGTGTCTGTTTAATTACTCAGGAATATAAATGAAAGAGTTTAAGTGGTCTTTTAAATATTTGGACAAATATTTCTCATTGTAATAGATTATGTAACTGGCTGGTAGGAAACCAATCTATAAAGATTATCACAAGCCTGAAAGCATCCCTAACATTTTTCTTCAATCTTATAAGTGCTCACCAAAGCTGGAATAGCATGAAGGCATCCCCATAGACAGAAATTTTGCACCCATGAGAGAGTGTATGAAGCAAATACCCGTGACTCCTTCTCTAGCAGCGGGAGCAGGCAGAAAATTATGTCATAAAGCGGTGTTTTCTAATCACAGCACTATTCCTTTTGGGATTCCACGTGATATAAACCATGGAGTTGTGTTTCAGTCTGAATTAAGTGAGCCTAACCTAGGCTATACTGTTAGGCCTAGAAGTGAGGTGTATCTCACATCACTTTAATCCTCTACAAGTCAAGCGACCAGTGTCGCCTCCTTGTCTAGGCTTCTCCTAGCAATGATGGAGAGGACCCTGTGGGGACAATCAACTTTTTCTCGTTTAGGATGGGTTATCCCATACCTGTGCTCACCTCAGTGCACCTTGTAGCAGCAACTGCAACCCCTTGCCAGCCAAATCTGTAACTTACCCTTCTCTTGAAAGGATGGCATAAAAAGGCTTTCTTTGCCTCTATGAATATAAGTTTACAAGACAAATGCTAATTTTTGTATAGTTGTAAGATTAATGCCTGGGACAGGAGAGGGTTGTTACATAATTTGTTTAAGTGTCTTCACTGGCAGATTTCTATTGGAACTGGGTTTTTAAGGATGATGAGCCTGGTGAAATTTCAGAAACATCAAGATACTCTAGAGGAAACTTTGGACTTTAAATATGCAACAGAACTGTTCTTGGCATATTTGATGCCCAATTAAGTGTAAAAACCTGCAATAAGAGTGCAATAAGCAAAAAAAACTGGCGTGTGCCTCACTCTCTGTTTCTTTTTCACCCAAACAGAGCTCAATGATTGGGAACCGTGAGTATGTGGAGCATGGTTTGACCTACTTAGCTCCAGAGATTGACTGAAACATACACAAATAAAATAAAAGAAACAATAGCTCTTGGGAGTGTAACTGAAATAGTAGGGTTTGCAGCTGTGTGGCATCCATGGGTTGCCATGGTGATTCTACGGGGAATGGCAATAGCTGTAGGTGTAGTTAAGGTTACAAATTTAATTTCATGCCTTTGGATTATCATATCTTTGCCCTACAAATGCTTCCACTGAATTAGATGTGTACAGTTCATTGTGAAGCCATTAATCTGAATCTGGTCACACTTCTGTTTGTTACATTTGCAAAAGTACTTGAAAGTAAAGATAAATTCATCTACAGGATGAATGTTTTATGGTTGATTACAACCAGCTGATTAGTTCTTTTTTTTTTAAATTAAACAAGATTTTGTCAAGCCATTTTCCAGCTGGATTAGAGGAATAGGAAAATACTGTTTTGCTTTAAAAAAAAATAATCAGATAAACCTATAAACAACTTCAACAAACATCCGCCTTTGAAAGGCACAATTATAATATCATATAAATACAGGATTGAAAATTTAACTTGTGCATGTATTTGCTAAATTGAGTGTCAGAGCCTGTAAATGTCACTTGTGTATTCAGTTATCAGTTCTGAATACTCCCATCTCATTGAATTCACAGCTGCATACCTTTGCCCTAATGTGCATAAGAAGCATTCTCAAAACCACAGAATACCTAATGAAAACAGAGAACCAGAGGCAAAGCAATGCAGCAGTTACATGTACTTCTGAGCACAAAAAGCCCCCTTTGTGTACCTCTATTCCACTCTTTCTATCATCACAGTACATGCCAGTTTGGTTATAGTTGAAATAAAAAATGAATCCATCAAGAGTCTGCAACCATAGCACTAAACATGTGAATGAAGCTGGGTTATTTTACTGAAAGGGCTTTCATGCTTATTTTTTGACCGTCTCCTTATTGCACATCCCTGTGCAGTGCCCCAGTGAGTGACATTGCGTACCCCTACAGCTGGTGAGCTTATTGCTGTCAGACAGTTCTTGAGGAGCCTGCCATCACGTCATTCATGTATTAGAAAATCCAGAAGCATGCTGTAATCTGAATGGGGGAAAGCCACTCTCTCATGGTCCTGGGAAAATGGTCTCATTATGGTGATAACAGAAATCAGCTCAAGGAGAGGAACGACCTAACAGTGGGATGCTTTCTATGCTGCTCTTAATGTAATTTGAGAGAAAGCGAGAATGAAGAAATATGAAAGATTATAACAGCCACAGTTAAAAGAGGAAAGACTCCAGGAGAATCTAATTAAAAATACTACAAAAATAAAGAGCATTTAGTACTGAAAATACCTGGTGGTGGTTTGATACTCTGATCTGCTTAAAATCATTTTATGATGGTTTTCCTCAAAAGATGAGCTAAAAGTCACAGCACAGTATTGGTACAGGCTATTATGAAACCCAGGTATCTACCAAATGGCTCCTCAGAGAGCCTGGCTCTTTCCACCCACCCTCAGGCAAACCACCTATTGCTTCTGAGTTTGCTTTTCTCTTTATGTGGACAGCTCTGTGCTCTGCAGTGTTCCTAGTGATCAGTACAACTAAACGGAACTAAAACAACATGCTAACAGATTATATTGGTGGGGAAGTTTTCAAGGACCCTGCACTCCTGACTCAGTATTTATTATTTATCTTTCTTACACTGAGCTGAGGTTTGCTCAATTTCCAGTGCTCAGATGTTTCCCCAGTGTAGAAACTGTGGAAAGAGGCAAATGTGAAGTAATAGGCAAGAAAGACACTTTCTGCTTCAAATCTGTGGTAAATCGATCCCAGTACGATCAGTACCTCCAATGCTGGATAAAAAAAAAAAAAGTGTCCTATTGGATTGGCATCGCATCAGTGAGAGTTAGAATGGCACTCAGTTTCACATTCTGGCTGAATTGGATGTGAACACCCACAAAGAGCATACTCATGCCTCTCAATAGTTTCAGATTGTTATCTCCATACCACAGTTTGAGACCTGTTATTTGTCGTAACTTTTCAGCAGGTTTCAGAAATTCCTACTCTAAGGTCTCCTTAGTGACCGACATCAGTTGTGATCATTTACTAGTGTTATTCTTCTTTCTTCCAGTTTTTGTTGGGTTCTAATCAAATGAGGAAATTCAAGATAGCTATCATCTAGTAAGTATAGGGAAAATCTAAGCGTTTATCTCCTCGGAGATATAAAATAATTGGACACCTGGACTTGGGAGCTGGCTATTACAGTGGCATTGAACTCCAATTCTATGCTTAAATAAAATGTGGGTTTGAACACATAGGGCACCACAAACCTTTTTCTTTGGCTCTGCTCCAGCAGTCTTCTTGTAGCAGAGTAAAGAGGACAACGGGAGACACTTCCACACTGTGCTGTCTCACAAGTATATCAGAATCTTTTTTTTTCTTAATGGGATGCAAATGCCAGGCATATGCACAGCTCTGCATACACCTGCCTGTGAGAAAGCCAAGGGTCTTGTTCATTGACTGTCAGACCCAAATACAGTAGGGATATGACAGACTTGGAGGCTTGATTCTTTTCTTGATGTGGATGCTATAATATACAAGCATCTGTGACATTTAAGGACTATTTTAAATCTATTACATCAAGATTTTTCCGGAAATTGAATTTTGCATCATACATTTTTTTAATCCATTAAGTTAATTTTCACAAATTTAAATCTTCAACAAAGAATTTAGCTGAGTGCTAAGAAAGAGACGAACTTAACAGAGCTATTCATCACATCGTGCTTGCATCAGCCAAGATATTACATTTTCATGAAACATTAGTCTACACTGTACGTATGTGGTGTCCCAGACTGACACAGAGATCCATATGGACAGAGACTTGACTGTGTGATCTGTGCATCTAACTGATTTCTTGGAAGATTACAATTGTCTGTATCAGAAATTGAAATTGCATTGGCTTTTCTAGCTTGTTTTTCAAGTGCCTTGGAGGAAACTCATTCCGGTTTATGACAGACACTTACGTGTACAGGTTTTATGAGAGGCAGGACATTCAAATTAATACCGCGTACAATGCTTGGCAACATTTAACTGTTCTTTGTCACCAGTTTCCAGTCTCTTCTTTCCTAACTTGCTCAGCTCCAGCTGAGCCCAGGCACAGCTCTGGCCAGAGCTGAAATAGCTTTAAATACATCTCTATGCTGCTCCTCTGTCTGGCTGCCAGCCAAGCTCAACTTATGTAAGGAGAGATGCTACTGTTGTTGCACACTGTTCTTTCCAGAAAGATGAGTCAGTGAGTCCCCTTGTTTTGTGGTTTGCTTGTACAAATTTGTAAAAGGAAGTTTATCCTTGTTACTTCTCCTGGAAAAGGACATCAAACTGACTTTTAATTTCTCTTTAGCTGATCAACTGTGACTGCTTCTGCCCCAAATGAAAATTGGGAGTGCATGCTACATTCAAATGCTTCAGGCACCTTGTTTCTTCTCCTGGAGCTCTGACCCACTGAAGCAAACAAATGCATATCTGGATTTAATTTAGGGTTTACTCCAGGCACACGCACAGGCAGGAGGTCCCCATTGAGGCTGCAGCAAGTGTAATTGTAATGGGAGCTGAAATAGAGGCAGCTTCCTCAGTACTAGGAGCCAAGGCCATGTTGTGCCAAACCACAAATGAACCTCGGTAAATCTCAGCCATCGTGGTGACCCTTTCCTCCACAAGAACCCAGAGAGCTGGAGCTGAGAGGCTCCCACATAGAAAGCCTGTGGCTGCAGAGCGTTGGGAAACCGTTAGTGAGGTTATTTGGTCACACACAAATATTTGGTCATTACAAGCCGTTGACCAGACACAAATTCATCGCCTTGGTGATCCCTCAAAACCCACATGGTTATGATTTCTTTATTACGAAAGCAAAAGGTCAAGTTTACTCTTGACGTAATCCTTGTGGTCAAGCACATGCAATCCAAGAATGGTTTTGGCCCTAATTGTTTGCTAGTGGTTATTGCTTTCCACCAAAATGCAATGATGATATTTGCATCTCCCAGAATCAAAGAGCAGATTTACTCGTGTATGTTGATGCCCAAATCTCTGGCTGGAGTCTCTGGTCCCTGTCCAATTCAAACATACACTATTTGAAGTATAGAAAATGCTTATTCTTGTGGGACCAGGATTTGGGCACTTCTTTAACACTAAGTATAGAAACCAGCTCTGTAGAACTGCCAGCAGTTCTCACAATAAATGGCATGAGTGAATATGACTCTCTTTATCCTTTTCCCAAGGAACTATTACAGCTCACAATCCAATCTACAGCTAATGTCTGTGCAGATGAATATTGTTTTATTTGTTTTCACTGTTTCAAAATATTTCTGGCTCCCTCTGCCTCATCTTCTTCTCTTTCATGGTGAGGTTTTCTGTCCTCTCTGTAGAAGCACATAAAGAATTGATCCAGCATTCAGCACAATTGAGAGTATGTCAGGAAGAGACTGAAAGACAAGGAACCTATTCCCTTGGCTACTCCTAGATCTCTTATGTTTAATATTACAGACATAATAAACAACTTTTGTCCTATACATTTATAAGAAGGAAAGTGTGGAAACTCCAGGGCAAAACATTTTTGAAAGAAGCAACATTATCTGCAGGAGATCAGGAAGAATTAGAAATTCTTGCCAGTTTAACGTACATTAATAATAAAACAATTTATTCATGAATCTGCTATATTGCTTAGGCTGGAATGCATTTGCTTTGCAAATATCTCAAGATTTGGTGTGTCTAATCTTGCCCTAGTGCTGGCTGTGTCCCTCTGAAAAAGAAGGGCCTTAATTTTCTCTCGGAGGCACTGTTAACTTTGGCTCATTTTTAGTTTTTCTTCGCTAAGGCAAGTCACCTGCTGATTACAAGTTTTTGGGCAGTAGTGAAAAGTGGATGTGAATGAATCATGGAGTTAAAACTCTTCCATGAATCATAATGTTTTAACTAAGAGTGAGTCATGCCAGGATGAAAACAGCTGTACTGAGTATCCCCACTTTCTTTGTCAAAAGAGCTCTCAGGAAGAGCGTGTCATCATGCTGGCATCCTCTCGGCAGGGGCTGGGAGCTTTGGGCAGCAGGGCCATGACTGGTCCTGTCAGTGCCCCACAGGAGGGGCAGCACACTGGGACATTTCCATCCCTGACACTGGCAAACTGCTGGAAGACATTATGCACAGTATTTGTTGGATGTAGTTCCTTTTGTAGCATCCAAGAAGGAATCCTGAGAGCTGCAATTTTCTGAATTCCATATCAGCTCTGCTTGCAGAAGCCTCAACTCCTATTAACATTGCTGTAGTGCTGGACATCACTACTTGATCCTGACAAGAGATGCCCTGTATGCTGTATTCTTGTCTCTGGCAGCTTTGTATGGTTCAGGCAATAAAAAGTAGATTGGAAGGTTTCTGATAAAGTCAGCTAGGGCTTAACTATTCCTTCACTCCTCTCCTTCACCATAAACAAGGCACTGTGTAACTACTCCAGGTGAGGTGGATAAGATGCAGTTATCCACCCTGTCTTCCTGGACACAGGCAGCACACAACGTAGACCCAAGAAAGGCACACTGGTTTTTCATCCCATTTGGACCTTCACTTCCAACCTGAAAAGGCCCCAGAATGAATCACAGAGCCCACCATGCCCTGTGGGCTTTGCAAAGATATGGAATAGATTCCATTGACCCTCTGGAAGCCAAGTCGTAGTCTTTAAACACACCTACCCTAACCGCAACTCCAGGGTTTGCTAAAGGGGCTTTGTAAGGTAGTCATATGACTCTCACTGGAAATACTCATAGAATCATAGAATGGTTTGGGTTAGTAGGGACCTTAAAGATCATCTAACTCCAATTCCACTGCCATTGACAGGGACACCTTCTACTAGACCAGGTTGCTCAAAGTCCCACCCAATCTGGCCTTGAACACTTCCAGGGAGGGGACATCTACAACTCTTCTGGGCAGCCTGGTCCAGAGTCTTATCACCCTTGTTGTGAAGAATTTCTTCGTAATATCTAATCTAAATCTACCCTCTCAGTTTAAAACCATTACCCCTTGTCCTATTACTACACGCCCTTGTAAAAAGTCCTTCTCCAGCTCTTTTGTAAGCCCCCTTTAAGTACTGAAAGGCTGCTACAAGGTCTCCCTGAAGTCTTCTTTTCTCCAGGCTGAACAACCCCACTCTCTCTCCTGTCTTCATAGGAGAGGTGCTCCAGCCCCCCGATCACTTTTGGGGCCCTCCTCTGGACTCGCTCCAATGCTTCTTATGTTGGGGTGTCCCAGAGCTGAATGCAGTACTCCAGCTGTGGTCTCATGAGAGTGGAGTAAAGGGAGACAATCACCTCCCTCGACCTGCTGGTCACGCTTTTTTTCATGCAGCCCAGTTGGCCTTCTTGGCTGCGAGTGCACATTGCCAGCTCCTGTTGAGCTTCTTATCAATCAACACACCCAAGTCCTTCTCCTCAGGGCTGGTCTCAAGCCATTCTCTGCCCAGCCTGTATCTGTGCTTGACCTTGCAACTTGGCCTTGTTGAACTTCATGCTCTTTGCATGGGCCCACTATCTAATCAGAGAATGATTTTCAGTCATTATTTCAGATTTTTCATTGCTGTAGAATGGGGCTGGAATAGTTAGGATGACCTGACTGACGGACTTCCAATGTTCAACCTGTTTGGCCTGGGGACCATCTATGTTCAGAGCTAACTCTATGGACACATCTTTTTTTGAATGGAAGAGCCTGTCCTCCTCTCCCAGCCTGCAGGTCTGTGTTCCCTGTGTTTCCCCTGGCTTGCTCAGATAGTATAATAAAGGTACTTTCCACGTAAGTGATTTGAAGTGGCTAACTGAAGACTCAAAGGAGAAGAAAATAGCTCACTAGATGTGTTTGTTGGACATTGTGATAGATTGATGGCATTATGGCAATGTACTTGTTGGAAGGTGATCTTTCTCTGTTTGCAAGCAATTCATTTTTTAGTTATAGCTTATTTGACGTTGTTATCTCAATATTGTATGGGATTTGCTTTCATGCTAAAATATGACATTAACAAACTGCTGTGAGTATTCTCTATTTTTTGAATCAGCCCATTGCCTAGGTAACCACGCCAATCAAAAGAACCAGCCTCTCCACAAATACTACTGAACATTTCATACTTCTGCATAGATTCATCAAGGAGAAACATTCAGAGAGGGCCACATACTATAATGACCACTCTCATTTTGTCCAATCCCATACTCATGTGTCCAGAACCACTAAGATTTCAGGTCTAAGCCTTCCTGTAAACCATTGCTGAAATATGCGTATCTTCTCTCTGCCTGTCTGGGCCTTTACCTCTTGCATGGTAAGCCACAGCCTCCTTCAATAAGATCTCCCTCCTGAGTCTGCTTAAGATGGATCCACAATTAATTCTTCTCCTTTTGTCGCTGCAGCTCATCCTTGCATCCTGTAGGTTTCTGGTAATCATCCCTGTCATTCTCCACTGACCTCAGTCCAGAATGAGATGCAAGTGAAGGGGTGTTTTGTTAAGAAGCTTCTGTTTTAAGGCTGTTGAAAGAGCAACATCTCTAAGCTGCTTTTTGCAGCTAGCATTCATTGTACTTGTTGGCCTGTATGTCCCTTGAGCAGCTTGATCCAAAGCTTGTTTTAACCACGTTACTAGCTGCTCTCTGTTATTTCTCTGCTCCCTGCTATTAATATGTCAGTGGCAAATATGCTGCTTTGATTTCTGTAAGCAGCAAGCCTTGAAACAAATGACCAAAGGAAGCCAATCCTATATCTTAGTGTTGGAAGTGGTTATAAGTAAATGCCTTTCCAAAACATTCTGCAGCTACAGTTGCTTGAATTCCTGTGTTCAGCTCACAATAATGGCACTGCTTTTTGTATAAGCCTAACTGTTCTTGATTCTAGTTTTGTGAAGAACTATGGCTATCCATGCAATAACTCCAGGATGAGGGGTGAAACAAATTTGCCAGTGCCACCACATAAAAATCACTAAACAAATGGTCTAGAAGCAACCTGAGGAAGTCAACTAGTCCCCTGCCATGCAGCTGGCAGTCTCATAATGCTGACATCATTTGTCACAGATGGAAGATATTTGTTGTCTCAACCTAATACCTTTCAGTGAGTTTAACTGTCCTACTCTTAATATTTCTCCTAAGGGCTCATCTAAACATCTCTTACTATAATTTAGGCTAAACGTTCTTGTCCGTTCCCAGGCAATACATTCACTTTCTCACTGAAGCTGGAACACCTAGGTGTTTTTGTGTCTTTCACAGACACTTCGGTAATTTCCTTCTCTGTCTTCTCTGAAACAGGATGAGTGTATAGAGTATATCTGTTCTTCCCTGCTCTCCCCCAGCATCCCTTGAGGAAATCTTATCTGGATGTTTGTTGCTCCTTGTGCATCTGATCAGTTAATTTGTGCAGTTGATTCTACATCTTCCTGCTCTTGGATATTTCTCCTTGATCTACTGTTAGACATAGTTGCTCAGTAGGATAGACCATATCCTACTGTTACATGAGGTGTGGGAGGTGTGCCGTTGAGTTTTGGGAGAATTGTGTACCTCTTTTCCAGGCTGAAGCAATGAAACAAGGATGTGATGCTGTTATCAGACAATTTCAGTGCTGTAACAGTGAAGGCAATGGTATAGGCATCTTCAATTCAGAGCTGGCAGAATGTTTTATGTAAATTACAAGAAATGTTGAGCAATTTCTTGAGGTTTCTTGCACAGTTCTGTGTTCATCTATGAGTGATCCCTAGTTTCTTACTTTTACATCTTTAAACGTTCAGAGATGGTTTCAATGGTCTTCATGGATGCATCCAGTAGAAAGGAGCAGGCAGTGAAATCCTGCTTTTATAGTACCATCATCAGAAGAAGTGGCGTAACCTACTTGCAGACTTTGTCCCTTTTTAAACTAGCCATGCGCAAATTAGATCTCAGTTTCTACATACGTGGTAATAAAGTAAACAGGCCAATGTTCATTCTTTGACCCTAAGGCCAAGTACCACAGCGCTGCTGTCATCCGTATGGATAAAGTTCCTGTCACCACCAGAAGAAAAAGAGGGTAGCTTCACACAAAGTTTCAAGTGACATAGGTGCCTGTTGAGGACATGGGAGAACCATGCCCAGGCAGTGCTTATGAAAGAGCTGGCTGGTACAGACCACATCATGCCCCAGTCCGTGGTAACAACCCAACAATATGAACACCTCCTGGGCCATTATTTCAGCTGATCCCGGTCTCTGATTAACTTATTTGCTTAGATGTAGTTAGTAAAAGACCCTCAGGTCTAGCCCAGACTATCAAGGAGTGCTGCATCATATTTTACTGATGTGCAGCACTTCTAGATGAGTGAAAAGTTTTACAGCACTTGAACTTAAAAATCCCCTTCTATTTTCTGAAGGAAGGGAAAGAAGATAAAAGGTACAAGATCTATCAAAGCATGGCTGAACCAGAAGGTCAAAATTGCTTGTTATGTGACTTAAAAGACTAACACCATACTATAACTAGATCAGATTCCAAGCCCACTCGCTCTCTTCATCCTCTATAGCAGTTTGCGGCTTAGTTAAATTTAGCTGAAAGAAATTCTCTTGCAGGCTAGTCTTCATGATTATATGAAGTTATTCTTTGATTAGGAATGCAGAAAAAAATTAGGATGAGTATCACCAGAGTAAAAATGGAAACACAATTTAGATCGTGAAATGAGTCATCCTGGCAGAAGTGTGTAAACTAAAAGCAACAAGAAACCCAGAGCAGAAAACATCGTAGTGGCTGAAATCTATCCATGCAACTATCAGAGTAAACTACAGGAGATTTGACACACTTTGCATCATATTTGTAAGAGTTTTTATAAGCTTTAGAAATATTAAAGAAAAAGTTACACTAAAATTTCCAGATTTGATGCAAAGTTATAACACTATCCAAAGAACAGAAAACAAACAAAGGTAACTTTCATCACTTACTTATAACCAAAATGTTACAGATCAGACGACAGGCAATATTTTGTTATAATTTAGCAAGTTATTTCCTCTTCAGATAAAAACTACCATATGAAATAATAACAGATGTGATTTTTGCAGCAGTTAAAAACCCTTTAGCTATTCACTTTCATGGAACAAGTTTCTTCACTGACTGCTTGACAGGTATGGGTAATTGATGGATCATTCAGCAAATTCCACAATGATGGCAGACACCATATGCCACAAGACACACTAATTCCTACCCTCACTGCTTGGCTTAACTTTCCTGTCATGTTCAAAATTTTGGCAATACTCAGTGGAAATTGTTGATCTTCAGAAAATTATGCAACTTTCTATAAATTTAGCATTTGCAACACATAAACAACTGTCCCAGCTAATGTATTGCTAACACAATCCCACCATATGCTTTCTTTTAAAGGCAAGCTGTATAACCATAGATGCCTGTGTAATACTAAGAACAGTACTCACACTGCTTTGTCATGAAGTTCGTATTTCACATTTTTGAAAGGCTCAGCTTCCAGGTTACTAGGGAGCAGTCCTTTTGCCACTGCTCTGGATCATTCCTGATTCATTAAGTCACTGCAAATTACAAACAGACAGTATCAATATTAGGTGTGTCTGTTTCCAATTTAAATTAAAAAAAAACCCAACCTCCCAGTGGTGTGTTCCTAAATTTTCCTGCTAAACTGGCACTCTACAATATTCTTCCACCCTTTAAGACAAGCTGTTTCCATATCTATTTGGAGACTCCTGACTCAGATTTGTGAGCAGAGATTTTTTGTCAATGCAGTTCCAAAGACCCACCTTCCACAGTACAGGACTGTGCTGTTCCTTTGTTTTTCAGTTCACAGTGTTGCATTCTCCATAAGAAAGAACAACTTTATTCTAACTAACTGGCATATATCAGATGTTAAAAAAAAAGGCTACAATCTATCAAGGCAGAGGAATTATCAACAAAATCAGTTCTGAGCGTTGCAATTTTTATCAGAGAAAAAGTATATATTTTTTATTTTCCCTCTGGAGGCTGTTACACATGGAAGATGAATTAGTTTAATACAAACCCCAGTGGAAAAACCTTGTTCTTTAGCTCACATGCAAGATCTTGGGATTTTAAAAGCCCAAAATAAAATTCTGCTGATAGCCTAAAAGTGAGAGAAATATAATCTCAATTAAAAAAACTCCATGTGCCTTTAACTAATTCCCAAGCCTTTCCTTAGAGTGTAATTTGGCAATTTTGGGGGGTTTTTGTATGTCTGAAGCAGTAGTGTAACAGCAACGTCCCATCCCCTAGCTGGCAACAGTGCTCACCTGGGCCTGCCTCTTGGTCATCTTCACTTTGCACCATGTCTCTATCACCTTTAGCTTGCACAGATAAAATCAAACCCTTCAGAGCATGTGCCACCAAGGGCCTGAATGGTTCTAAAACACGCTCGATGATAATGCAGATTCATCTCTAACCTGCAACTGATAACAGTAGATCTAGTTCAGATTCCTGTGCCTGCAGGATAGGTTATTAGTCACGGGTATTTTATTATTGTACCCATGGCTAATAACAGATGGAAGTTTTCAATCTGTCTGTGTGTGCCTGTGCACAATTACGGTCTGCTTTGGAAAACCTGGTCCTCTGCATTGCGTGTGTGTACCGTCACTTGGAGCTACAGGCAGCAATGTGCCAGCGCCATGGGCAGAGATCATCAGATCTCACTGTAGCCCTGGGACATACAAAGGAGGAGAAGGAAGCAGACTATGATTAAGCTTCAACAATGGGAAAAAATTTATCTTTTGTGAGGGCTTTTATGATTTTTGAAATTCAGCTTCCCTAGGGAGACCCTTAACCCCACATTCTGAAATGCTCTCTGAGATCTGTGGGGAGGAAATGGGATGTGAAAGGAATCCAAACATTTCTTTCAAAATGGATTCACAGTTTTTCCTCTTCTGATATCACTGAACATATATTTTAATGCTTGCATGGGCTAAAGTTTATGACAATAACAAAGAATAATCTCAATTCACTGAAAAATAGAAAAACAGGTGTCTTCCATCTTTTAGTTCTACCAAACTGCAAGGATCTCAGAAAGATCTGCTGGCGTTCACGTAAAGTGCCAAGACAGGAATAAAGGCTGCATGTAAATCAGCTCTGGGATTTTGTCCTTCCTTGGTGAAACCATGGTGAGTAAATCGGTGCTGGAGTCAGTGCTCACTTTGTACAGTGAGGAGACAGAGATCCCCAGGGAAGACTCAGAGGAAGCATGCACTTCTGGGGTTCAAAACATTACTAAATGTTATATACAACATTGCTGTTGTGATACATGAGGCACAGGGCATGCCCGGAGGTGACAGAGGATTGCCTCGTTTTTTCTGCTTTGAAGAATTTCTCATGCATTCTTCCAGGTTCAGCCCAGCACATTCACCCAGAGCCTGGTACAAGGCACCTAGGACGTCAATGTGTTTTTTCAGATCTAAAATGTTCTGTCAAGGATTTCCTTCTATCCCACCTAAAAGCCTATAATTAGTCTCTCACAGACTTCGGTGAGAAGGTGTTTTAAATGCTGTAATGCCACAGTATCCATTGGAAAGTGTTTTCTCCCACCTGATGTTAATCACTATCTTCCTGTCTGCCTTGGCATCTTTGTATCTATCTCCCACTCTTCCGACTCAAGTATTTTCAGGTGGTGTTTTGGTAGCAGCAACAAGATGGTGCACGTATTTGTTTTCTTAGTGAAGGATTAAGCCTTTGAAGAAACAGTGCTTTGCGTGATATGAATAATTTTAATAAATTTTGACACATAGTAAGGGAATTTCTTCACTGCTTTCGTGTGCGTTATGGCAGTGCCTGAGACACCAACGGGTCCTGGGAGCGGGGAAATGGCAAGCTGTCTGTGAGTCTTGAAAATAGTCCCACTCAAGGGCAAAAAGAAGTGCAAATAATAAATACATGACCTACTTGATGAATTTCCCTGTATAAGGAACTCGATCTACAACATTTAGATTTTTGTCACTTCTCA
The DNA here is from genome assembly GCA_013398225.1 of Steatornis caripensis. NCBI lineage: Eukaryota > Metazoa > Chordata > Aves > Caprimulgiformes > Steatornithidae > Steatornis > Steatornis caripensis. Next base: position 9,952 of record VZSC01003007.1, on the reverse strand, counting down.
TCAGAAAATCAGGGAATTTGTAATAAGCCTCTGTGATCTGAAGCCCCTTCTAGAAACAAAGACATTCATTACTGCTCTCAAGTAAAATGGAAATAGTGGACTCTTGGACTTGATTCAATATCAATTAATTTAATATCATTCTGGTATTTCAGATCTATGAGAAGATTGTTAAGGACAATCTTACCCAGGTGAGATTCTCCATCAGGATGCCATTTCAGTCACTCCCCTTAATTATCCTTCTCATTAAGAAATATCTCTTAAAGTCTGTCCTTAAGTTTTCCATTTGTAGTTCCAGGCCATTGCTTCTTATCATATCATCATCTGAGAATTATATTCTTTATATTTATTGTTACTCTGAAGCTATACATAAACCATGATCGCATCCTTCCTGCATCTTCACAGTAATAGACTATAAAAATTCAGCTCCCTCCATATTGCCACTTACAATTTTTTCTTTAATATTTATCTTTCTTCTTTCCCTTTGTATTTCTTTGGCTTATCCATTGCCTTCCTAAATGGTGCCATTCTTTTGCCGACAAAACCTATTTTTTTACCAATGACAGAAGACAATGAGTAAAGAAAAGGCATTTTTTTAAAACTTTCAATATTTCCTTTACAAAGTCAGAAAGATTAAAGGTAAAATTCTCTAGTTCCATTTTCCACCTGTGGCTGCTCCTATCCCTTCACCACCAGGAAGATCATAAATTGCCGAAGAGTTAAGGAGCTTGTTACAGTAGTCACTGTCTATAGGAGCTATCTGTTTCATACTCATTAAGTTTTCCTTTCCAGAGCGTTTCTCCAGGGACAATGGTACAAAATCTATGAACAATAAAAACCATTGTGGGAAAAACAGAATAGTCTGGGGCCACTCCTTTCAGAGATATGTCCGGCAAAGTTCTGTAGTAACTTAACATTGCCGTCGACAAAGATGAAAGTGTGTCTGTATATAAGAAATAAAGAATTATCTGCAAAGCTGCTCTTTCACACATGCAAATGTGTAAATTTGTAGAATGAGCTGCGGATTGAATAACATTTCCCTGAGAAACTAGTTTAGTTCCTCATGACCTTTGGCTAAATTTAGAAATATTGTAATTTTGTCTGTATTTTCATTGTTCTACTTGGCAGAATGAGTATCTTTGAGTCTTTTCCTCTTTTGCTTTGCATTTTGATGTGAACTTAGTCACTAGCTTTGCCAGTATCTTTGTGTCCTGGTACAATTGAGCCTCCTCATGAAAACACCAGTCTTCATTATCTCTGTTCTTACCTAACAGCAGTTATTCCTTGGCAATATGACAAAAACGAGAGGTACCTCGTTTCTATTACTTTTCCCCCTCTGCAGTCCAGATTACTACAGTGTTAAGCATACCTATTTTTATATGTTTTTTGTGCACTGGAAATTCTTTTGGAGACCCTGTGGAACTTTCTGCTGCCTCTGAGATCCCTCTTTATGCTGGGGACAGGAATCCTCTACTATGCCAGGATCTGAGGTTTTTCTTCTCTTCTGTTGTCAGAGGGGAATATGCAGATATAGAGCATGAGGAGAAACAAGAAGAACCAGAAAAAATATCTATAAATCTCATGCTGTTCTTAGCTTCTGATTTCTCAAATCCATTAGAATAAACCAATTTCTGACATCATGTTCATGCTAAGTTCAAAGAGAAAGTCAGGACTGAAAAAAACAATGTTTCTTTTTCCACATCCAATATACTTTCTCTCCGCTCCAAGCACTCAATAGGCTCCACAATGTACAACAGCTGACACTGTGTACTTTATTTACTGTATTCTCTTATGCAGCAACTGTCAATTCATCTGCAGAATTCACAAATGAGAGGCACAAAATATTTGTCACTTCGATATATAAATACTAACTAATCATGCGGTGAGTTGGAAATACGTATCCCTTGACTAGGAAGCCTGTGAACAATACTAAAATTAAGGAAGGGGTTTAGGCTTTCAGAAAACAGACTTTGATTTTGATGCATTATGTACTACTTTGCCCCATTATCACAAGTGCAAACCTCGCACCAGCGAATCCTCGCAGAATGCCTGTGTGATATAGCAAAACAGCACGAAAAGGTGTAGCAGCAGGGAGAGAAATGATGTTAACACACCTGCAGGCAGACCCTGGTTTGGCACTGCTGAAGGTAGCCCTTTGGCTATTTATAGTAGGTTGTTTAGGTTTGATCTTTAAACATTTTGCAATTGTCTAGTACTGGGCTTCATCTGTTGTATTGCTAATACTGATTCTGAATGTACAGTTGACTGATGGCTTCTTAATTACGTGTCATTAATATAGCTATAAACAGCCTTGATCCTGATTTGAAATTAACCATGTGAATTGAACAGTTCTCCCCCGCAGCAGTCACCATCATTTATTTTATCTTTCCAGGAAAGAATACTTGTTAAGAAGTAAGTTAATAAAATAGCTTGGTCTTTAGTATGGTATGGTAAGTTGTGGTTAACTCCAGCAGAAGATACAGGCAGTTTTGTCTAACAAGAAGGAATTTGAAGTTCACCGCTACTGTAATAGAGGGATAAGGAAGATGACAGCTCTGTAGGAGACCTGTGCTCTTCTCAGTTTTCCAGCTCACTTCCTCCAGCATCAATAAAAGGAGAATTTGTTTCTCCAGGACCTGAAATCCTGAGTCTTTGCATTTAAATACAACCAAAGTGAGACAATGCACTTCGCTATGTGCAGTACACCACCTAACTCAGTGAGGCCACTGAAAGTTTTGAGGCTGCTCAGATGACATGAAACAAAAACACTGAAATTGTACCATTTACTAACTCCAATACGGCTACCTGCAATTCAGCCATAAATATAGCAGCATGACAGAGAGCATAGAGGAGTTGCCTCCATCTTTTATCTTCTGACTTTCTTTCATGTGCATTTATACATATCTATACTCTTAAAGAGAATATATTCTGTTTAATCTTGGCAGTAACTGTTGTCCTGGGAATTTTGGTTGATAAGAAACATTTCATTATCTCTTCCCATAAGTACAGAGACCGTAGACTTCCCCAAAGCATTTTTTTAGATTTTGAGGAGTTTTGTGAGGCCACTGAGGGTAAGAATAAAACAAAATAACCAAGAACTGCATTTCTTTCCAAACTATGTCTATGGAAAAGTAACCACTTTGCTTGCTTTAGTTTTGTTCATAGTCCTCACTAAAGGGTTTGTTTACATATTGCTTGATTCTCAAGAAGATACTGTAGAAGTGAGCATGTCCTGTGTAGCCTCAAGAAAGTAAATGGCTTCATGCTTTGTCCTGAGAAATATTGTCATTTGGATTTGAACCAAATGGCTTCACAGGGAAAAAACTGCCACTTTCTGCCAGGGGAGGCTGCAAATAAACACCATGGTTGAAATTCATCTGAGTATGGAGATAGCGGATCTCTGTGACTGCGCTCTTCTGGAAGCCTTATACACAGCACAAAATAACAGTTGCATTCTTCTCTCTTATTTAGTTCTGAATGTCTTTCTGAGTTCTTGGAAATATTATGAGGATAGATTTAATTGTGCCTCTAAGTGCTTTCCAGATCCTTACTGTTGGTTTTAAATTTTTGAGTTGAAGATCAAGGACGTAAATTCTGCATGGCCCTACAGTGAAGTGTGGCTTATACACCTATAGCCGCTATAAGCAGGACACCAGATGGGAATACAAACCCTGTCAGCAGTGTCCTCACAGCTCAGAAGCCCAGAGAGACTAAGATGCTGGATGATTCATCACAGCTATGCACTGCACCAAGGTAAATGGTGGGAGGATGACCCTACACATCTCCATGACCACTTGGCCTGGAGTGCATGTGACTATCTCACTAACTAGCTGACAGCTGGTTCACTAGCTAACCCACTAACTAGCTAATGGGGCTGGGAGGTACCACAAGATCATGTAGCCAGAATTTCAAGCGTGGCTGTGGGCTCAGAACATTTTACATGAGGATGACAAGCTTGCAGCAGCTCACAGCAGAGAGCTGACCCTCTTCTGCCAAAATTTTTGGATCCACTCAGTGTTTGTCATCCTAAATCCTGAGGACAGTGCAGTCCCACCGTGCTCAGGTCTTAGGCCCAGAATATCAGGCTGACCATGGGCAAAGCAGTTTGTATGGTAAGGACTCCCAGGGAGACTTTCTGCCCATCTTCCTTCTCAGAGACTGCGCGACTTGGTGCGAGGGAGAATCCTTTCGTTAATCATTCATTAATGAGTATGTCCCATTGCTGCAGATAGATACAGGATTCCATTTTCCATTGCTCCCATATGGCACCTTGTACTGCATGTTATCCAGACTCCACGTGGGGAGATGGAAAGGCTAGGGCAACAGGTACTGGAGCGTCACTCACAAACCACGGGAGGATTTACAACACATCTTTTCCCTGTGAGGGATAGTGGCAGGGATGCTGACTTGCTTTGACAAACCCCTCCCATGCAAGAGACAGAGGGATGGTTTGAAGAGGAGCCTACAGCCAGGGAAGCAAAGGTCTGTGTTGATTTCCCTTCAGAAAGTTTCAACCCACGTGTGCAGTGATGACATTTGGCCTGAGTGACGAGACTAAAACTAAGTCATAGACATTTCTTTGAACCACTTGTAACAGAGATGGTAAAGATTCAGCATAAATCACTTCAACTTACTGATGCAATTACATTGTGCCAGATTACTTGTAAATACTACTGTAGCCTCCAGCATTTGTATTGAGGCCTTTTCAAGCCAAGAGCCCAGAGCCTTCAGACAACAAAGTGACCCTTCAGGTTTTGGAGCAGGAGGTGACTTCTGCCATTGCCCAGGTCAGAATGACCATGCGAATCCAAAAGCTCACAGATATCCGTGAACTCTCACATTATTCATCTTTGTAAGCATTGTTTCCCTTCTTCCAAAGGCCTAATCCTGATCTGAGTTTCAATAGTCCCATGCCAACAGAAGTCCTGATTTACATAGATGTTCAAGACCTAAAAATCCACCTTTTACCATCTGTTCCGTTGATTGAGAAAAGTGGCTGACTGGCACTTTTATTACTACATTGTCAATGCCTTGATGAATAAATTCAGCATAGCTGTCATTCATGGGACAGCATGATGGCAAAGCACAGTGGAGTTTCTCCATGATCATTCTTACTGAAAAAGAAAACAGGGATGGAAAGCGAAAACTTCAATTTTGCAGAGTGCCATTTTCAGTTCACTCCAGAATGTCATTACTGTATGATAAACGTGAGCTGGCAAGCATCTGCTTCTTAGCAGAAAAGTGAAGTATTTCATTGGGCTGGGGATAGTTTAATATCTGTGATAAATCCTCTGTAGGAAGTAGGGAAGAAGGAAAAAATTGTTATAGAGCTTACAACAGAGACGCAAGATTGGCTGAGCCTGCCTAGAATTCAGAGTAGAACTGCATTCATATTTACACCAGGAGCTTTGAGAGATCACACCTCAGTAGCCAAATTTTGTTCCACATTATAGGAATTCAGCCATCTAAAAAATAAGCTAAATTTGGTAACTATTGTGAAACTTCACATTCCTCTTACTTTCCTCTTTTTTCTTTTGAGAACAAAATACAACCAATTAATCTCCTGCTAAAGGGATCACACAAACATCTATTGATTAAAGAACATGGGTCAACATGAAGAAGAGAGCAGAAGCTAAACCGAGGCAACTGTGGCAACAATTCAAATAAGCAGAATAGCTTTTGACAGCCTGAACTGGAAAAAGGCAGCGTGTGCCAGCACAGGAGAGAGAGTCTGCTTTGTCTTACTCTTAGATTGTATAATAAAAGAGCATAAATAGAAAGACAAGCAGAGGTAACTGTAGACCCAGAATAAATATGAGATCAATGAACCATTCCACACTTGAAAGATCTCACCCAAATGACCTTGGCATATTAAAAGCCAGCAAAGTCTATGCCTGATGCTGATCTGTATGAAAATAACTACAAAGAACTGCCTCTGATCTGGGAACAAAACTGTCCTTTACCTTATCATAGAATCATAGAATCATAGAATGGTAGGGGTTGGAAGGGACCTCTAGAGATCATCTAGTCCAACCCCCCTGCTAAAGCAGGTTAGCCTAGAGCAGGTTGCACAGGAATGCATCCAGGCGGGTTTTGAAT
>VZSC01003004.1:1216-90965 GCA_013398225.1 Steatornis caripensis | reverse complement strand
CCCTACCATTCTATGATTCTATAATTCTATGATCTAGGAGCTAAAGCCATTCCCCATGCAGAGCTCAGAGGCACTAGGTCAACAGTACTAGAAATAATAAAATACCATAAGCACAGTGTAGTTTCAGTGAAGAAATCTAACCACATATGAGCAGGGGGAATTCAGCTTTCAGGTGAAAATAAAAGGGTAAAGCAAAACTCTTAAGGCTAATGAAATTTTCCTGGCTGCCATCAGGGCTGCAACAAAAAATTGGGCTTTTCCTGTTGATTTGGCTATTTCCTCAAGCTATTAATTTTTTCCTTCACTTGCCTTTAAACTCTCACACCTTAACCCGGTAGTCTCAGAGGCTACAAGGATTCCACTCTGTATGTATTGGAGACATTTTGATAAGGTCCATGTAGACACAGACTTCTCTGTACTTTTATATGGGCAAAGTCATATGGGCAAATTATGTGTTCCTTTGGGAATTTACNACCTTAACCCGGTAGTCTCAGAGGCTACAAGGATTCCACTCTGTATGTATTGGAGACATTTTGATAAGGTCCATGTAGACACAGACTTCTCTGTACTTTTATATGGGCAAAGTCATATGGGCAAATTATGTGTTCCTTTGGGAATTTACATGGGCAAAAATTCAATTCCCGGTACAACAGCACTAGACAGGCATCTTCTAACTTCTTCAGCCTTTCTTCTTATTTAACACTAAACTGTCATGTTTTCAGGTTATTAGAAAGAGATGAGCACCTCTTCCCCACACACACATGTAGTTTGTTAGCATGTGAATTTAATTGAATCATGAACTTACCTGCATCTGATAAAATGGGATCCTGACTTAGGACACAGATCTTCCAGGGACATTAACACAAATCACAAATCATCATTATGTTACATGAAGCTTTGGAGATTCAGCTCACTAAATCACCAGTTATCTCAGTATTATCTCAGCCGTTTACATACCCTCACCAGCTGTGAATAGTGTGATTGGGTAAGGCTGGAAATAACTTCTTGGCCCTTTTTCTTCTGAATGGATTAGCCACCTGGTCAAGGTAGGGGAATTGTGACCTCCACAAGGGCATTGAGAATGGGCATTAAGAGGACAAAATGATACTTGACAACTCAGAGATAAAGACTCTGTGTTAAAAAAGGTACAAAATGTTTATAGCCTAGGCAAGAGCTTTGAGTAAGCAGATGGCTTGACTGCAGCACTACCCAGTCAGTTGAAGTGGTTTCATGGCTGTGAGCATCTTAGAGAAACATGTTTGCAACACCCACCATGGTACATATGCTTAAATAACACCACTTGACCTGACAACTACACAAACAGAATCCCCTTTAGAGGTCTATCTTGTAGCACCTGTGAAAGAAAGATCCTCCTGATCCTCTAACGCAAGGTCTAAGCGAAGAGATGGGGAATCTAACACCACACCTACATGCTATCTAACCCCACAGAGAAAACATAGGCAAAGTGAAATCCTTCCCAATCTGTCATCCACAACCAACCTGTCAGAAAGCAGTACATATCTGTAACAGTGCAGGAAGGAAAATGTATTGTTACTATAAATAAAAACATGCTTCCATTAGGAGAGAGGACAGAAATGTGTTCAAGGCTAGCCAGCAGCAAGGGGGTCTCCAAAGAACATGCTTCCTAAAAGCCCTCAATCCTTTCTGCTGCAAGCATTCGGCATGGCTTGAATCAACATTGCCAGTGCAAAACCTGTTCTTCATCAATGGCACAGTGTTAAGGTGAGCCTATGCTTTGCCTTGCCTTTCTGTTGGGATGGACATCAATCATCAGTTGCTAGATCATGATCTAATTCTCTGGAAGACAGCGATGAGGTTACCAGGGGCAGTTCATTTGTGTGGGAGTTTTTCTGCATTCATCACTGGGCAGAGGTGGATTTTTGTAATAGATCATATCTTTTACAACCTCTCTGTTCCCTGGGTAAGTGCTGTTCTGGTCAGAGTGGTAGAATTCGACAGTCCCACTCTGAACCTCTTTCTCTCCAGCTCCATTGATTTAATTAACAAATGCTGAGATGAATAGTTCAGTTTCTTTCCCTAGTTGCCTCCAGGGTCTAGCACAGTGGGGCTTTGCGGATCACAAAAGCTTCTAAGTGTTATGTCAGTTGAAATTACTGTAACACTTTATCATGTCAGTGATTGCTCTTGGGAATTGTCTGGGTATTTTCAGGCTGGGATGCTGCTCACAGCTGTGGAGCTTAAGTAGAGTGTCTAGATGCAAGCCATACCTCTAAGCTCCCAAATAATCAATGGAAATATAACAAGTACTGTCAATACTTGAGCAGAGAGCCAGCCAGATGAGCAAACTTACCTGTCTACTCTATCTGTTTATAAAAAGTATAAATGTGTAGCTTAGAGAGAAGAAAGAGGGGATGTGATGTCTAAGATATCTCACAGATCCATGAAAAAAATTTTGGCTATATAGAGAGATGGCAGGAGAATAGATCTTTTCCACAGAAGAGGTGATTCATCTGAGACAGAAGATGAGGTTCTGTCACTGTAAATAAAGGAAATATTAGACATCCTGAGATAAGAGAACTTTGCCCATATATTTGCCCTTAGTACAATGCACCTCCAAAATCAGTTGTATTGTTGATTGGAAAAGGCAGGACAGGCAGAGTTCACTGGGGAGACAGTTCATTCTTAGCAGCAAAGGTTAAGTCACTGCTCGGAATTAACCAGCAATGGAAAGAGGACACCAGTAATGGAAAGAGGACACCAGAAAGGACTGTTTGTAGGCATCCCTATGAAATATGCCAGGGAAGAGATGGAAGACATTGCTCAGTCCAGATCAGAGACACCTCCATCACCAAAGCTACCAGACCCAGCCTGCGAGCTCAGCATAAGAAGGTGATCTACCCTTCCTTTCTCGAGGCTCCCCACTGTGATGGGGGAAAGCCGCTTCCTTTTTGAGGCTCTTTGCCTGGTCTATGAATTAAGACACTGCTCTCCAGGGATAGCCATCTGGAATGCATCTGACATATTTCTCCGGTGTTGCATTTGGCTCGGGGGAATTGCTGTCCTCCCGAATCAGATCAGGGGTCCATCTACCCCCATCTGCCTCTCTCTGAGAACAGACAACACCAGATGCTGGAGGTGAAGCTGCAAGAAACCCCTGTGGTCAGGAGTTATAGGATATCCTACCTAGGGAGAAATTTTCCTTCAAAAATCCTATTGCTGAATGTTAAAGAATGGGCTGGAACGTGAGGTTTCTGCCTTCTCTAAAAATATGTGTCTGTGTGCTAACACAAGAAGTTGCTATTTATGGGTTAACCTCCCTCAGCTGAGCTGCTGTAAATAACCATATATGCCGATGGCCTGCTCCTGCTGAGAGAGAAAATGTGTAAGCTTAAAACTCAATGAACTCCTAGTTCAACCCTGGCTCTTCCTAAAGAAATAAATGGCAATAAAATAAGAGCTTGGCTCATGTTTGATCATCTCCATCCATCTGAACACACCTCACAGTTCCTGAATCAAGTACGCATTGAAGCAAGATCATACTGGAACTGCACAGCAAGTGAAACTGTGAGAGCTGGCTGTGTTAGGTACAGCGCTTTCACAACAGGGCATAAATCTTCTCTGAGAGTTGGAGGACAAAGGGAAGGTAAAAAGGAGAAGAAAAACAAGGTGCAGCTCTTCTTTTCTATAAATGATCCAGACAGAAAATGCAAGCTTGAAGTCTTGACATGATGTGCTTAGATTCATAATTTTGTTTTACAGAGTGAAAAAAATAACAAAAGCCTTACATTCCACAGCAGCAAGTCAGGACAAGGATGAGACTGAAACTATGTCTGCAGAAGGAGAAACTGCAAAGATGCAAGACAGTTACCAAGAGAGAAAAGGAGCCAGCATTGCGGGGGTGTGAGCTGTACCTCCAGGCCTAACTACTGGGAGACTAAAAGTAGCCTTCCAATAAAGGCCTTGTCCACAAAGCAATGGGGGTGCCTGGATCCATGGGTTCCCACTAATTAATTCCTTGCTCTGCAAAGGAGATTAATGAAGATAATGTTTAGGAAAAAGAGGGGAAATGCACCTTCTGCAGCTCCATTCACTTCAGCACTGAATGATGTGGAAATCAGCAGTGTTTGACTGCATCATCTGTAGGGAATTAAATGGTTGAAATCTTGTCAGCAGCAGTGACAGCAACGGCCAGAGTTTCAAAAGGAGAGGTGTTATGTACCTGATGGATGAGAAAAGGTTAGGTCTGATACAGTGCTATTGGACTGGATCACAATTATCTACCTTGTGCCAGTTCTGAAGAGGCAAAATCAAACAACACGACTCTGGATTTTCAGATCCCAGCAAGTGTCCTATCCTTGGCAGTGCTGAATGGAGTCAGGCTAGCTTAGCCAGCAGGTAATGAGTAGGTAAGCAGGTAATTTGGCAGCTAGCATGACTGATGAATTCCAGGTTCCTATGGCTTAGTGCCTCATGAGTCATCACCCATTCCGATTAGCTGGTGTTAGAAAAGACTGAGCCTATGCCCTGGCTTTTACCGGATATAGACACTGAAGGAGTTTCCCTCCTTCAGCCAGCTGCTCATCTCGTAATATGATCCAATATGCATGAGACCATGTTATGAGGGAAGAAAGACAAACCCACATAGTGTAGTCTTGTTGCTTTAGGAAGCAGGGTGAACAAGATAACAGCCTTCCCTGAAATGACTGCCTCTGAGAAGTCACCCACTCCTGGTCTGCATCTAAGACAGAGTCAACTCTGCCAACCCTTGCCAGACAAACTCCCTGTCCTGCTGTTAGGGCCTCCTGGACTTAACACACTTCCAGCCTTTCACAGCAGCTTATAAGGTTTCAATGTTATCCTGCCCACCTTAGGAAGAAAACATAAGACTGGACTGGACAAGGCCCTGAGCAACCTAACCCAACTTTGATGTTAGCCCTGCTTTGGGCAGCAGTTTGGATTAGAGACCTCCTGAAGCACCTTTCCACCTAAACTGTCTCAGCTTAGGCTATGCCCCTCCACAGAGACAACCACCACTGGAGATGTGCCACAATGTTCCTGCTGTCTGGATGCAATCAGGCAGTGATATGCTAAGCCTCCACAGCAACGCGCTGGTTTGATTGCTGAAAGACAGCTGCCTCCAGCAAAGGCGGAAAAGTGAGTCTCCATTTGTTAGGTTTATTTAATCCTTCTCAAACTTGTGCCAATCAACACAAAAGTGTTCCTCACAGCAGAAAAGGAAGGAAGGAAGGAAGGAAGGAGGGAAGGAGGGAAGGAGGGAGGGAAAGAAGGAAGGAAGGAAGGAAAGAAGGAAGGAAAAGAAAGAAAGTGAGAAAGAGAGAAAGAGAGCGAGAAAGAGAGCAAGAAGGAAGGAAAGAAGGAAAGAGAAAGAAAGAAAGAAAGAAAGAAAGAAAGAAAGAAAGAAAGAAAGAAAGAAAGAAAGAAAGAAAGAAAGAAAGAAAAAATTAAATAAGTCCTCATTCAAGGAGCTAACCATCCTGTCAGCCTAGAATTTGAAGCTCCTGAGGGCTGCCTTGTATCTCATCTCTCCTCCTGCCTTTCAGATTCTGGATTTCTCTTTTTCCCCCTGCTTCCATTACAACAGCTCAGCCTTCAAGCCAGTCCTGGCATCTCTCTCCCTCTTGTGCAATGTTTGCCTACTACATGATTCCCTCTCCAGCAAGAAGTTTCTCCTGCTGTAATGAAAGCTGACAGCAAACAGGGACCAAGGCTCTTTTTCTGCAGAAATGCACACACCTCACAGATTCCTACATGTTTCTTGCTGTTGGCCATAATAAACTCTCCTGGCAGTCGTAAGCAGAATTAATGTATGTTTGAGTCCCCAGCTGGGGGGGCTGATGGCACAGCAGATAAAACAAAAATGACTATTGTATTTCCAAAACAGCACCAGGGGAGATGTCTTTCCATGTGACACCACATCACAAGAAATCACATGGATTTTTGCTAATGTGAAGCTTCAGGGGATTATTGCATGAAACAGAGAGGCAATGACTTTCTACAGCTCTGCATCTAAGGCATTTTCAATTGTCTATGCCCTCACACATATCAATGGCTAAATCTGGAAAAATCTGGGCAGGATACGTGGCATTCAGGAAGGAAATATTTCCAGGATAAGATCTAGTAGGTGTCATCTTTGAGACCCAATCATTACAGGATACCACAGCGCAGAGGTTATTAGGCAAGCCCAGTGGGGTCTGAGGTTGCTTTATTTACTGTGCACTCATGGTCAGGTTGGCCATGAGGCAGGATATGTCTTCCTCTCCCGTTCCCTTCCTCTTCCAGGTTGGAAAATAAACTGAGCTTCCACAACAACCTCCCTCCCAAGAGATCCCACACACATTTTTGACAGCAACCCTCTTCCCCCTACTGGAGACCAGCTATCTCACGGTGGTGAAACATGGTGGCTATTTAAATAGTCTCAGCCTTATACAGCAGATTAACCCAAGGGACCAGAAGCACTTCCTCCAGCCAAACAAGCAGGATGTCTTTGGGAAGCGCAGCATGCAGTTACCCAGACAGGAATTAAGTAAAGGCAAAAAAAGCCTTTCCTGCAACATTTTTCCACAATACTTTTACTGACTGAAAGGAGCAACATGTCCCTTTGTCACGTTTTAGTATTTGCTTCCAAGGCAAATACCCATCTCTATTCCTCTCCACTGCATAAACAGGTGAGTCTGAACTAGGGGGTCATATCAACGCAAATTGCAGAGCTCTCAGTGCTGCAGTGAGATGCTGAGCACTCATCAGGATGAACTGCATGCAGACAAACGATAAACTAATCTCAGAGTTCCTGGAGATACCTCCTCCTCAGTATCCAGCTGAAGACCTGACTGCTTTCATTGCAATATGCACTGCAAACATTTGTTCAGCTTGGGACGCTCAGGCCATTTACATTGCCATACAGATACTGTACTACAAGACTCTCTGGAAACAGCATCTTCCCTTTTCCAAACCACTAAGTGGGTAAAATATGGATCTACACAATAGTCCAGACAGACACACTTAGTACTTGTCTCCAGTAGAGTTTAGAGAGTTGCAATGCTGAGCTAAGAGTTCAGGAACAAGTGGAGAGACCCTCAGAGCAGCCCTGAGATGGCCAGGAATCTGCAATTCTACTGCAGGGCTTTACAGAAAAACAAATAAGGAAACAAAAAAAATCACGTTGACAGTACTTACAGTTTTGGGGACAGGGAGTAACTGTTATTATTACTGTAATGGCCAAAATGCCGCCAAAGATCCAGGATCAAAATGAGTTGCGCACTGACCCATGAGATACTATCCTTGCACTGAAGACATCGTAACAATATGAAGAGGATATTGCGATGAAAAGAGGGTAGTATTTCCCCAGGTAAAATGCCCTCCCTAGGAACAGTGGTGAGGGCAGGTTCTGGAGGTACCTGTTTCTCCTACGATTCTATAAGGAGTCCACACTACTGGCTTAGGTGATGCACTTTGTAGACAGCAAATCCCATGGCTAAGTGACTTTCCTAAGCTCAAATGAGGTCTCTGGATGAACCAGGAACTGGACCCCTCTCTCTCATCCCTTTCCAAGTCTATCCATCCCTCCCATCACTTGAATTTGACGCTTTTGTCAAAGCTTCCTCAAAACTAACAAAACTTCAGCTTTCTAGGCCCTGTCTCTTTAAATACCACAGCATCCCCACAGGATGCAAGTCAGTCCTGCACAAACGGCTGGTACCAGGAGTTAAATGGCTTGCTGAAATTCTGCTCATTCTGTCTTCACGGCTGACTTCATCCTCCGAAAGCTGCGCTCGCATAGGTCTGTTTCTGCTTACAGTGCCAACACTTTGCCCTTCTCCTTTTGTTCAAAACTGCTGGAAAAGGAGGACTGTTTCTTCATCAGTTATTTGAAACTTTGGTGATAGTATTTTTCATTTCACAAGAGGGATGGAGCGAGCAGAGGTTAGACATTGCCTATAGCAAACTAGCAGTATTTCACTACCTCTGCGATGAGAGTTTCCAAAACCTTCGTAATCTGCCCATGAAAGAACATACTGACCATGAACTTATTTCTTCCAACTTCATTTGCTAGCTTTCACCCTAGACCTTCCTCCTGATTTAGGATATTGGCTGAAATGTTGCTGTTGGGACTAATATCTCTCTCTCTCTCTAACTGACCTCTGGAAGGGAAAACAAGGTTTGCCTTAGAGGGAATTAAGAGGAGGTTTGCAAAGCACCCAGAAGGCAATTAGTGAGCCTTTTCTCTATGCAGAGCAGTGTCACTGAAATCGAGACATATCATATGAGGATTTAGAGCCAAAAGGAGTAGCGAACGTGAAGCAGTTTTCCTGTTAGGATGAGTTTTTCCATCTCTATATTTTACTGGTTTGGGTGTGAGAGGAGAATGGGAGCCATAAGTGATGTGTCTGTGGCCATGGAGAAACTCAGCTCCAGATCTGAGGCTGTGAATGCCCCTTCTCCTCTTAGTCTCTTGCCTTACTCAGTCAAGACCACACAATGTCCTTAGGCTGCTGACAGTTCCTCGGCAGCTGAGTTCCAGTTTATTCCTATAGACTTTTATGGCTACATATATCATCCTGAGACAACTTAATCTCTAAGTATCATCAAGTTTATTCTCTTTGATCTGACAAATCCAGCCTCTTTTTTTCTTTTCTTTTCAACAATCTTTGTGGTTAATCTTTTGCCTGCTGCAATGTTGTTGCTCTGCAACTGTAGCAGGTCAAGGAACTCAGCTGCTGACTCTGCAAATATTGTTGTTAATCATGATTTGATGGCTTTTCATCCATAATGACAGCTAAACAACCACGAGCAAGGATCTTGTTTCATCACGTGAGTTACCTGAGTTTGGATAGTTGGACCGAAAAAAGGTACGCAAGCATAAAAGCCGTACAGCAAGCTCCTAAGTGGCTGTAAAAGAAAGTCACTTTTTTCACAGCAACATCCAACAAGGGAGCTTATGGCCAGCTGGTCAGCTGAATTCCCTTATTTTCAATGACCCAGTTCAGTCCTATCACTGGTGAATCAGAGGCATCCTTCAGGATTTGGCAAGAGGAGGGGTGCAAGATTCTTGGTCCAATCCCATCTGATGGACCAATAGTCCATTCTTCCCTCTGCAGGCCCCAATCCAGTAAAGCCCTTAAGCACGTGCAAAAACCCCCTTGACTTCAGAGGAATTTCTCACTGGCTTAACGCTAAGCATATGGTTGTGTTCATACCACCGCCTCAGTGTGCTTCTCCAATGGCTGTGTAACATGCCTGTGACCTGGTAAGCAGCTGACACATTCCACTCGGCAGCAGCTCTCCACTCCGCAAAGGGATTTCTGCATCCAGAGAATGGAAGTTCCTTCAGCAAGAGAAATGCCTTACTGCTAAATATCCTTTTATTTATTCCTTATCTTTGTGCCCAGCCCTCAGCAAATATATTAAGCTGTCAGAAGGGCAGGAAGAGGGGAAAAATCTCTGCTTAGTTGGCTTCTTATCAATCACTGAAACAGGATGCTAGAGGAGAAGCAGCATGATAACCTGAGTAAAACAGACCAGAGTAGGCCCACTACATGCAAGGATCATCAAGGTATTACATGAGGGAGGGAGAAAGAGACTGAACACCTTGAGAAAAAGATACTGAGTTTAAAGAGAGCTGGGAGCAGGTAGGAATCTGCCCATAGGAGACTCACCTGACAGGTGAGAAAATTCTCTCAGCAGATGACAAACTTATGGCCACCACTTCACGCCCCCTTGCTCCTGTCTTTTAACAACAACCATGATTCCTCCAGCTGCTTTTCTTCATGTCTTTTCCTTATGGTCATCCTGGCCCAGAAATCTTGGGCAGAGATTTTCTCACCTGCAGGACTCGTCCTTCTCTCCTCTCCCATGGCTGTGGTGGACATAGAAACAACGTGGTTTGAAGGCCAGCTACAGAGGCGCCTGAGGAAGCATTGCATGGAAATTGCAGCTGGGACAGGATGGGGCAGGATTCAGAACTTGCTACAGAGAAGAAGAATGAAAATTCTTCTAGTAACATTTTATTTTAAAAGTTGATCTGCCTAAAATTTCAGCCCATGTCTGTTCTGTCACATTTCCAGCTCCATCTTACCAATGCAAACACACAGAGGAATATCTTTAGCAATCCAGACTAACAAAATTTATTCAAATGTTTCCCATGGGAGAGAGCTGAACCTGGCCAACTTCTATTGATCTTTCACCTGTCCCTGTGCCAGATGACTTAGTAAAAGACACTGACTTTGTGTTGCTTTTGTTTGTTGACCTCACTGGATTTTACTGCTACAGTTCTGCTGCCCCAGCCATGTGTGTGCTTTGGCAGAGCGTGAATAACTTCAGAAATGTTGACATCTGCCCCATGTTTCCTTAGGGGAGCCTGGAGCTCATGAGAGATCTTTACTTTTGGAAAGCTGCGGGAGAGAAAGTTGTTGACTGAGACACAAATGACTCAAAAAACCAAAAAGCTTGAGCTAGAAATGTGAGGTGTACTGAATTCTTCCCCTTGCTAGAAGGGCTACAGTAACTTTGAACAGGTAAGAAAGCAGGTAAACTTGTACAGCCAATCCCCACCTTCCTTCTATTTGCTTTGCAATATTCAAGATTAAAGTACTTAAAGTACTTTGTGTTGCAAGAGCAGTCATCAGGCTTCAATTCTTCAAAGCCTTTCTGAGTTCCCAGTGACCAGTTCATCTGGAAATTATTTTGCCTTGTGAAGAAGCATCTGTCATTGGCCAGAATTGGCAATGTGGTGACATTAATGTGGGGGGAAGACCCCATTATGGTATGGTGCTTCTACAGACCCAAGGAACAGAGATCTTGAAGGAAAAGAACCAGGGTAGGATAGGAAACATTCCCTTAATCTTTTCCTTCCTACAGTCTCAGAAAGTTGTGGGATGTCTTCAATTACACAAAACTTTCTTGACTGAGATCAAACATAAGTCAAATTTATAAAGAGTCCTGATCTTGGCCAGGACCAGATTCCAAATATGTTGTTCTGATGCTTCTTCCACCTTTTTTCCAATCCGCAAACTAGAGTACAAAGCCTATGTTGGCTCTCCTACACTCAACTAGACAAAAAGACAGATACAAACACGTGCCTTTATGTTATGACATCCTTAAGCAACTAGCATCCCCCTAGAATGTGGGATCTTCTCCATCCATCCATCCATCCATCCATCCATCCACCCATCCATCCACCCATCCATCAAAAATGCCACACTACTTTTTTCTCAGGTCTCTGCATAGGCAGTCCAAAGATCTACATGTTGTTAAAAGGGACACTGAACAGGACTGTGCTATTGCTTGGGTAGATATCCATGGGAAATTTGCATTTCAGATCCTATTTTAGGGTGTTAAATTAAGACTTCCTAGCTGAAGACTTTGGTATATAAAATTTCACAATACAAAGGAGGTGTTTGCCCTGTGTAGGTTACTGGCTATAGCTTATATGATGGACTGAAAGTCGCTGAGAGAAGGTAGGTGTGACTGTTTCTGCCATAAATGTGTGTCTGACTTGGCAAGAAAATAACTTTTTTCTGCAGTATAAAAGGATATAAAAGAATATTTTGCCATAATCTCTGCACCAGGATGGAAATACATAGAAATAAATCCAAATGGAAATTGCCAGCTGGTCACAGCTGACAAGGAAAATTTTGGAGGAGAAAAATGGTTCTGTTGGTTTTTCAATTCCTTATTTCTTCAAATAAAACCAAGTTGAGAGCATGCAATGGACTAGTGGAATATTCAAAAGTGCAATGTTGGTCTTCTTAAGAATCCTCTTCTCTGGAAGTAATATTTTCATGTGTCCCACTTACAAAATGGATTAACCAGAAGTAGCATAGTGTGCCTCCTGGTAAAAGATCTAAGACAAACATCCTTAGACTTAATGACTTGGCCTTAGATTAGTCTCCCAGGAGGGAAAAAAACCACTGGTCCCATTTTCTGAAACATTCCAAACTAAAATAATCATATAGCTCTGATAATTAATGATTCATCCTTTCAGTGGACAGAGAGAACAGATGAGAAGATTAATAGCATTATTACATCTCTACTTTGATACCGTAATTTCATAAACATGGTACTCGTGTTGAGTGTTCATCAAAGTAAATAATAACGTGTTTTGAAATCATGTAGAAAAATGGATAAATGTTCCATGACCACAGGTCTTCAGGGGATGGCAGAGAGTAGCTTGCTTTCAAGGGCTAGCTACATATAATAGAAGTTCAAATGATGCACAAGAGATTTACTTGGTGACTGCGGCTTTTTCTTTTAGCAAATGGTCATGACCAAGACTTCAGTATTCCCAGAAGTGTTCAGTATCAGCGATTTATTTGTGAATTTCCTAAGCAAGAAAATTCTTTTCCATAAACTATTAATACCTCCAACTGTTTTAGATTGATAGTTTTTTATTCTTTCGCTAGCCTGACATTAGTGTATGGGAAGCCTTATGAATTTTGCGAGTCTGTACTGTAAAACAAAAGAAAATAGATGGGAAGTGACTTCATTATTCTCCCATTACCACCTAACTTAAATATTCGCTTTAGAAGGAAGAAACAGATCCTCTAGAGGCACCAGTCCTTCACCTTTGACTATAACATGAGCCTAGAGAACTAGAAAAGATTAGATTTGTTTAAAGCTTAGGATAAATTGTTGTGAAACAAATTCCACCTCTAATTTCATCCTATGCTGCATTTTCTAACTCCTGGCCATAAGAGAATTTGCATTGAAAGATTTATTTTGTGGCCATCACCAAACATGATTGCCCCTAAATGATTTGAGATCCCTGTGGAGCACCTTTCCAAGAAAGGCTGAGCCTCCACAACTCTCAGAGAGATCCTCAGCACCTCGCCACATTGACCCCTTTGCTAGCTGGTGTCCTCGCTGCGGGCAGCGTTGCATTTCAGTGACCTGTCCATTTCCACATGGAGAAACACCATTAGCTGGTGCGCATAAAGCATATTATGTCTGTTTCCAAACCCGAATACAGATGCAAAACACAACGCTGATTTAGTATTTACTAATTATTGTGCAGATTCACATAATGGAGGAGAGAAAATCCTCTTTAACTTTGGTGACTGATTAGCCAAGAGTCATGAGGAATGAGAAATGTAATACCAGATACTACTACCAAAGCAAGAAGAGTGAAATTCTGGAACAGATGGCCTGGAAAGTTTGTGAAATCTCCATCACTGGAGGATTTTAAGAGCAGTCCAGGCAAAGACTGCTTTCAGTTGAGTTGCCATTGTCTTGGGGAAGGTCAGTGCAGTGAAGTGCCTCTCAGGATCCCTGCCATCTGTTTTCTGTGGCTCTAAAAATTCCCTTTTCTCTGAAACATTCGAGGTGTATTTGCACACAAGAGCTGCCATGCACCGAGATGCTCCAGAGGCGAGCAGCACATTGAGTAAACACTTTCTTGCCTGACTGGAAAGCTGAATGATTTTCTGATGACTGAAACACAGACATCAACATGAAGGGAGCAGCAAAATTCACCACAGGTAGGGTTTTCAGCTACCACAGCAGTCCTTGGAGGGAATATCTAAAGAACAGGCATGATTTGCTAGGACAGGAGTTTGGACAGGGATGAAACCCTGTGGGTCAGTGTCTTTGCGCTTCCTTCTCTTGAGGAGACAAAAGCCCAGTGCAGCAGATCCTGCACCAACACCAGTCCCAGCCTGGGGAAGAGGCAGCAGCTCTCACTGGGCACACGGCAGCAGGATGTACATCAACTTCTGTGCCCAGCAGATAGAAGCGCTGAAACACCCCCAGGCTGCTTTAATAAATCCCATAGACTAAGTCTGGTTAAGAAACAGTCCATTTCTCCTGTAGAACAGCATGCTGGACCTCCCCAGGACACAGCAGCTGTACAGCACAACCAGAGGAGACCCTCACCCCAAGCCTGAGCTGCCAGCTCAAGGTCTCCCAGCGCACCCCTTCTCTCCCAGGCCAGAAGTGAGGGAACAGCAGCTCTCCTTCTGTCAGCCACAGCTGCTGACAGCGTTTCTCTCCGGCGCAGATTACAAGCAGCAGCCTCTTGCCCTCCCTGCCAGGCTGTCATCCGCGCAGCCCCTCGAAGTTCAGATGCAAACCCAAGCCTCCCCCGGCCAAGCAGGGGAGGGGAACATTTTGAAATGGCCCTTCACCGCTGACTGCTTGGTTCCAATGCAGAGTTCAGGTCGCAGCAGACCCACTTGTTTGCTTATATTTAAAAGGAGGGGGTGGAAGGGAGAAAAGGAGGAGGAGATGGGTCAGCAGAGGCACAAACTTTTTGTTTTCAGGCAGAGCAAGAGCACCCTCTACAGCTTACTGCTCAGAGCACAGACAGGCTGGGAAAAGGAGGGTGCATTGCTGTCCCTGTCCGTCTCAGGGAGAAGGAGGGATGTAAAGAGGCAAAGGACCAACTAACCCTCAGGTCGCAGGTATTTCCTGGCTCCTCATGGCCTCCAGGCCCTTTGCAGTGCTCTCAGACCTGTTAAGCAGACCAGATTAGCCTGCCCAAGGCACACGTGGGCTTCCAAGTGTCTGCACAGACAGAGGACCTGGGGTTCAGGGGAGGGTGAAGGTCACTTTGGTTCATTGGAGTTCTGGTCTGGAAAGGCATTTGTACCATCTTCAAGAGCTGAGATCAAACTAAGGCTGGTTTGACTCTTCAATTGTTGCAGTGTTTCCTGACACAAGTGTGGGAACACAAGTTGGGCCCTCCTACACCAACAGGATCAGAAAATCCCAGGGTTGTCTTGGATGTCATAAGACTTCACAAGAATGCAAAATCATGTTTCATTTGTTTGTTGGACTCCGGGTGCTTTTAGCCATTGACTTAGGTTTTTCTTCCTCTTTGCAGAAGCTATGAATTTGTTCTCTCTCTCAGAAAGTGAAAGCAAAGAGCCCTGTCTTATGAAGATCATATGAATCTCAAAGCTGCAGCTTCATGGCAACAACCAAAAACTGTTAGACTGAGGAATAAGGAACACAGCTGTTAGTCTCCCCCCCACCCCTTCCCATCTTCACTTATGAATATAGTTTTGTATCCTGCTTGTATTAAAGATTAGATAATTTTGTGTTTAGAAACAAAAAGAAAAGCCTTTCCTCCATCTTCTATCTGACCTCAGAGACAGTGAGAAACTTCTCTCCCTGCTGGTCCACAGAGCCTCTGTAGATGGTCACAAGAAAATATTATGAATTTCACAGCCAGGGCCATTCTGGATATCTGCAATAGCACAAGGATGTGAAGTGACCTGTTGTGTTGCGGAATCCAGTTCTCTGCCATGGCAGACCACCAAGCCATACCTTCTCCATAAAATTATCAGCATCCATCATACAAGAATATCCTAGCTGGGATGAGGGAGTTAGTTAAAACTTTTTACGACCCTAGTGCAACCCTTTCTACAGCTTTTCCTGACAACAGGTGAGCATAGGGCAGTTAATAAAACAGACTAGGGTGGAGTGTGGCCAATATGGCCCAAAGACAACTAGAAAAGCCTGTTTATTTGAATGTGGGGGGCAGGGGAGAGAGTTACACCATTTAATATTTTAATTAAATAGCACTGCAGATACAGCTAATGACACTACAATAGGAAAGTAGCAGAAGACCTCCTTATTTGTATTTAAAACACTTCACAAGACAGGTCTCCCAGAAGCCGATGTTCAACCTCTTGATTCAACTCTTGTTACTAGAGAAGGTTGAAAGGAAAATGTCCTACAGAAATCTAGAGAGCTACAACAATGTCTCCTTGGCATGTATATTCATTGAAATGGCTTGGCTTTTCCTGTTGAATCCAAAGAATTAAATTATTTGGTGTGGGTGAGGAAAGAAGAATGGACAACCGGTAGCTTTTGGCTTAGAACAGAATTGGTATGTTTTTCCATTTTCCAACAATAAAAAGAGGTAAAATGGCACTTTCCAAAACTCCAGCTCCAGCTCCTCACTATGAAAAGGTCAAAGTAATTTTGTGGCTGTTTTCAGTCGTTCGGTCATCCAACTTCTCCATGATCAACTACATGTCACTAAAAAATCAAAAACAAACTCTGTTCCTTGTTAGCAAACACCAGCATCTTGGTGCACCTAGTGACTTGTCCAGAAGTCCCATAGAAGTCAATGAGCTATTTCTTGTGAAATTTTGTATCATTTCAGATCTATTTCTGACGGGCAGTCAGGCTAATGAAATAATAACCAGGAAATCCATTCTGTGGCTTTCCAGAGGTAGGATCTGATCCAGTTTTTCTTTCTTCTTGTAATAGACATTTGCAAATGGACTGATTGTCCCTGGACTTTTCTTCAACAGAAATACAATCTGGGGCCCATTTGTCTTCTTTGGAGATCTGAACCATATTATTATAACTAGAAATGACACAGCTGCATCCAGGGACTCCAAAGCTTCTAAATTCTGGAATCAGACTCATGAGTTGGCTGGTCTCATGTCCAAAACTATGAACAACCCTTGCTTCCTCCCAGCTGAAAGGATAGGTTGACTTGAAAATTGACCAGATTCGTCAGGTCCTGTTGTTTTTCCTCCTGCATATCAGCAAACCCAAACTGCTGGCATCTGTCTTCTCTCCCAGCTGCAGAACCTCTGGATCTCAGCATGTGCTGAAAGGCCCGTGTGACTCCTTTTGCACCTCGCCTCTAACCACGCATTTTGCCTTTGTGACAGGTATTGGAAAGATGGAACGTGTTCCCTGCAGCACAGTTGCACTTAAAAGAGATTCTTGTGGTAATGCTGTAATACAGCGGTGCATCTGCAGAGCATGGCAACATCTCTGCATAGTCTTGAGGCCAGGAACTTTGCCACTGCTTCACCCACATCCTGTAGGTACTCTTGCTCCTCTCCCAGAGCAGTCCCCAGAAATGCAGAAGTCAAGCCAGGAGGAACAGAGAAGATAACCTGCAGGCAGTCTTCTGCTTGCTCAGGCAAAAGCACCAGGTTTTCTGAAGGGACACAATGCCTGGTGCTACTAGGAAAGTCAGGAGACTACTACCATTTGGGTGCTACAGGAAAAGCATCCTGAGATTTTTCAGTGCTGCAGAGTCTGGAGCTGTTTCATTCGAACCAGGTTCACAGGTGCCCTGCTCATCTCTTGCACACACAACTATCTGCTTGTCCCTAGTTAGTTTTCTATGCAACTTATCCCTTAAGCTGGTGCTCTGGTCACGGCTCAGGACATACAAAGCCTCTCATCCCAACAGGGAGCAGCCCAGACGATTCAAGCAGAGAAAAGTGCCCCTCAAACCATAGGGATTTGACTTTTCTTCTGATTTAAATTCTGAGTTCTTTTTGCATAATGCCTCATTTTGCATTTCAAAAGCCAAGCCCTAACCTTTCTTCTTGCAGGTAATATTCTGGAGAAATGCCAATACATCCCCTTGTCTATTTCAAGGCCCATAAGGAATTACCATATTCCTGATCCAGCTGTCTGTACCTCCTCATTAAAGTCAAAGGCATCCTCAACATCTGACCTTGAACACTTAATAGGGCAAGTTCTCCTTGATGTGTGCTTTAAATTCCTAAATTGGGGCTCATGTGTTGATGATGCTCTACCCACTGCTAGGTGGAGGACCACTTTCAAGGAAAGCCATAGAATCGAGGCATCATCTCTTAGGCAGGGTGAGACAGCAGTCCTGAATGGTCACCCTCAAAATGTCATCTGCAAACACCAAGCATCCTCCGTCTGAGTTTCAGCACATGCCTTCAAATAGGCCTGAGATTATGGTGCTGCCTGTGTGGCCTCAGAGGCAGCTGCTGGGGTGACTGAGAGCAGCTTAAAATCAGAGGTAGTTATAGCTCAACAGTGTCCACGAGTCTCAGTTGCAACAAGAGGGGATTGTGAACTGAAGAGAAATAGACCCCTTCCAACGGGAAAACATGAGATTCCACCCACATTTAGACTGTGCCTAATTGACAAGGATAGTTAGGCATGATTATCCTCAATTTCCAAAAGAGGACAGGAGAACACAGAGGTTTAGTTTTCCGCCCAAGGACGCTTTATGTTACATTCGAAGACCAGCATTTTGAGTTTGGACTCTAAAGCACGGGTTTTGAAACTGGGATTTGAAAGGGTTTCCAGGCAAGTATCTTTGGCAAACCAAAGAATGTCACAGCCCAGAAAACCAGCCCAGTCTTTCTCACTCCCAACCAACAGTACAATGCTTTGGACCAACCAGATCTTGTCTGAGATGTCTAACGTTGGGCACAACAGAACATCTAGCATAGTTGAGCCGCTACTACAAGTGCAATGACAAAGAGTAAGTAAAGTCTCTGTTTGTTCCCCGTTTTATGCAATTCTGACAGCTTCACAGCAATTAGTTGAGCAATTAGTCATGCATTTTGCATGCACAATTGCACATCTATACTGTCTGAGAATCTGGTTCCAGGCTAATGCTTGCCAACAGTATCAGGCCAACAATGTTTGAGCAGGATGCAATGTGGCCCATATTCAAATGATATGTCTCACTTCTACAAGGATGGTTTCTTCTAAATTTCCACATCCAAACACCAGCACTGTCAGCTCCCTGCAGCCCCCACTGTACAAGAGCTAATGTGTCTGGTCACCCAAGGCAAGAGACCTCTCTCTCAATCTGAAGCCAACTAACATGCCTCAAAATTTTGCCCTCATTTCCTTAATCAAACTGGTGATGGGTTTGGATATGATTTCTTCAGTCTGAAGACCCTCCTGTCATTGCCACATGCTCCTCATTTTGCATGACATTTTTGCTTGCACAAACAATCCTTTGTACGTGCAAAAGCTCACATTTGTTCTTGCCAGTCAAGCAAGCCATTGTCTGCTTAGCCTGTCTTTGTGCCTGTAAAAATTCTAGGGCAAATGCAAAGTCTGGACGGAAGAGTCTTTGGGAGTCCCAATTTTCTTAGCAGCCAAAGACAAACACATTTCTAACTCACAGCTACCTTATTGCAGTGAACGCAAGCACGCATCCATCCACCCCAGCACAAAGACTAAAGTCCTCAACCTGTCCAAGCTGAGGGGAGCCTTGCCTTTGATTTCCAAGACGTGCCTGAATTTTCCCTTCTGTGTTTTTTTTTCAAGTCTCCTCTTAGCAGAAATGATGCTCCTTAGTTGCATGTGCTCTGCCACTTGCAGCAGCAGAGGCAGCCACATGACCCAAAGTAATTAACGCACTAAGCGCTCCGGCCGGCTTGCTCTCGCATTCTGTTTGGTCACAAAAGAGCAGTCATGGACCATTTTGACCGAAACAGACCTGAACACAGAGACTTCATTGTCCTGAGGCCAGAAGAGATGGTTGCTGGGAAGAATTTGAAAGGCATACATTTCAGCATATATGTTGCTTTTCCATGAAACTATATACACTTTTGCAAAGTATAAGCCGTTTCCTGTCTATGTTCCAGCACTTTGGGCTCAAATTAAAATCTCCTTAAAATTGGACCAGCAGGAGGGGGAAGGAGGAGGTGTTTGCTGGAGTTCTTGAGCAAATGGGAGGAATTTAAGGTCTTGTCCTTTCTAATTCCTCCCCTATAAAGGAACGTACTTTAGCAGGTTGCCATATACTGAAATGAACTTGGCAGCAGTGAGAGAAGCAGTATTTTCCTTTGGGTTTTTAATGCTTTTGGCTTGGACCGCATTCTCATTGCTTCTTCCTATTGCATTCTCCTGTCTTTCCATCCAGGTGCCACTTAGCATACTGGCCATTTTGCCCAGGGACACAGCAATAAAAGAAATGGTTCCACCAGGCTGTGATGTTTTCCTTCCCCTTTGCCACCGGCAATCAGTAGGCCTCCAGGCAGGAGGCATTGGCCGAAGGGTAGGTAATGTTTTATATGCCCCTTGCATGGGGCTTGCTTGCATACCAATTACAGCCTGGCGCGCCTCTATCCCCCTGAGGTCTGAGAACATCTGGAAGCATTCACAGTCCAAGCACAATCTGGGCCAAGTCCCAAATTGGAGGGAAAACAAACCAGGGAGCCCGGGAAGTCAGCAGAGCGTGGTTCACAGGCACCAGAGACCTGCTTCTGATGTCTCTGCTCCTCTTTCTGCTGTGTGATGGGATTGCTATGGCATGAAGATCTCCACCTGTTTGCTGAACCCGTGCTGTGCCTCTTTGCCATCTCCAGGGATCCCCTCATCAGTGCAAGAGATCTATCTCATGGGCTGTTTCTCTTCTGTCCACAAGAAGGATTCAGTGTCCCCATCTCAAACTCAATATTCACATATTTCAATCCTTGATCTTTTCCAGCCTCCTGAATCTGGTCTCCTCTTTCCAAGGATCAGGTTTTCCAGTGCATCCTGGGTGCCTTGAGAGAGCACACAGCCTCACCAAGACATGGACAGGCACTTCAGCTCCCATGAGAGGGCTGTTCTCTCTAACACCGGTGCTCAGTCATGACCCATCTTCAGGCACCTCTTTCAGCCAGTGGGAAGAGCTCAGCACACGCCAGAGGACAATTCAGGCTATGCACTTTACACACTGACCTGAGTTTGTTGTGGTCTGTCTTTGCTGATGTTGCTCTGGAGGGATGGACAACAGATTCCTAAAGTGACACTGCCACACTGACTGCAGCATTGTGCAGATGTAGAGGCATTATCTGCTTAGCCTATCTTTGTGCCTGCAAAAATTCTAGGGTAAATACAAAGGCTGGACAAAAAAGCCTTGGGACTCCAATTTTCTTATCAGTCGAAGCCAAACAAGGAACAGTCTTTCCTAGATGTATCTTTGGTGGAGAAAAGTAAAGGAAAAAAAATGTAGAGAAAGCTTTTGGATTATTTTCTTTGGCTTCTGCTCCATTCCACATACACATAAAGACAAAGAGATAAAGACAGGAGGTAGGCAGTTAATACGCTGTTTTGCTACTCTAATTGGAGTTTCAGAGTCCTACAAGGCAGGCAGCACAACTGTGATCTTATCCCACCTCAGCTTTCTTGATTCAGTTCAACTGCAACAGACCATTCCTTCATTTGCAGATGGCTCAGAATAAAGTACATTTCAGAGGAACAGCTGCAGAACCTATGTCCTCCTAACTTGGAACAGGGAGAGGATACTGATTTTGCAGTGCCTGATGCCTACAGCTCATGCTCCCACAGGATGCTGGCTTGGTAATTCCAAATCATGAGTAAGATCCTTGGCTCTTCAGCATGGTGGGAACAGCAATCCTTGTTTCTTTAAATCATGGGGGTGCAGGAGTGTCTCTACCAGCTCTGTTTGACCTTTGCTGATTTACTTCCCCTCACACACTCTTGTTCACACCTGAATATTGTTCCTTTCTCTTTTGACCTACCTGCAACTTTGAAGGTAGAGTGGATGGTTGCTACCATGAATCCAGCCCAGGACAGAGCTAAGGAAAGAAATAGCCAATCTGTTCGGGAGACTGTGGTGTAGCAAGAGTAAAAGGGGGTAAACATTCCTCCACTGGGACACAGGTGGCCTGGTAGACAAAGACATAGATTCATTTCAGATGATATAAATCAGGATTAAATTGTGGTTTCATGTTTTATGTGGGGAATTTCATGGCATCAGGTAGACTTGTAGTCTGGGAGACCAAGTCAAGTCCGTTCGTGTGGTCATCACAAGCAGGTACAGAACCAGCAAGAACAGCATTTTCCTTCCTACTCTCTCAACTTCAGCTCTGCTGCTAAGGCCAAAAAATGCTGAGAACAAAGGCATTCCTTCATTTTTGCCAGCTTCAGTTGGAAGGTCCAGAGGTCTGAACTCAGCTAAATAAGCCAATTTTTCCAAAGCCGAATTTTATACCGGATGAGAAACAATACAGGTGATGAGAAACAATACAGAGCACACAGTAATACAGAAAGCATGCTCCGTGTCCGTGTGTGCCTTCTGCTGAAGGATGCAAAGGTGCAGAGCTCAGAGGAAGATCCCTCATCCTCATCCATAAACAATTGCCTTGGGAAGAGTATGTCTGCATGCACGTGACTGCTCTGGCCCCACGTCCATGCAGAAGGCAAAGGAAGTTGCAGCTGCAGTGGGCGATTTCAGAGCTACCCAGTCCCCAGCTGCTCTTGGGGCCACCTTGCTGCTCTGCTCCCCCTGTCCCTGAGCAGCTCCTTGGCATGTGGTGTGCAGGTTCCCTGGTATCACACCTTATGGCAACCTGATGCATTAGTCAGTCCCAGAACAGTTAATAGCTCTGCCATGGTGTTATGGGTTTTTGCCCCATACAAGCAAAACATAAAAGCCAGTGCAGAGAGGCCTGCTAATAGGTATGTTTTGTCACTCCTTAGGGTGCTCAGAAAAAGTACTGACAAGACAGACTTTTGCCTTATGAGGGGAAGAAAGGGGAGCGGGGGAAACCCTGGGGAATCCCCTTCAGTAATACTTCCACTATATTTTCCACTTGAGTGGACGAAACAAGGTAACTTTTGGTACAGCACTGGGGGTTTTCTAATCCAGATGGTTAAGTGCTGTCTGAAACCAATGCAGACAGGGTTTCCCTTTGGTCTTTCGGCAACACTCTGTGTGCCAACCTCAAATCTTACAAGCAATAGTGGGTTTTAAGTGTGCAGTTGAATTTGGCCATGCCCTTCTCCCCATCTGCTGAGAGTTCCAGGGTAAATCCTGGTCTATGAACATCCAGTGTGTGTTAGAGAAGGAGGAGCCTCTAGATGTTTCTGTAGAGGCTGAAGACAACAGATATTTAAGCCAATTAGACCTGTTCTAGGTCCCCAATCATGGTAGTACTCTGGAGACCTACCATCAGCCAGGGCAGCATTGATTCTGTCGTACCTGGCTGCCCAAGCTCTGTTTGTAGACAGGGAAATCAGCACCTCTGGAGATCAGTTTTCTTGCTTCATTCCTGAAAGGCAATGAATCCTTCCAGTCTAAACAATCTATTCTCTATTCATTGATTTGAAGCATTCCTATGCTAAGCATCGTATGTCTCTTTATACCTCTATATACTCTTAATTTGGGGCCAAAAAACAAACAAACAAACCAGCAAAACACCAGTGCATGCAAATACTGACTGTAACTTATTCCTGATTCCCCAGAGTGGCAAGACTCCTTTAATATAGCTCCCTTTCCTCATGGAAGAGGAGCACAACTTGAACGTATCAAGTTCCTACCCACAGAGAGAGATTATGAGCTGGGCATAAGATCCTGAAACGCGACTCCAAGATGTATTTTTAAGAATATTGCCACTGAAAGCCCCTCAGCTGAAAACCCTTCATATAAAAACCTTCGTTGGAGCAGCCAAAGGAGAATGCTGGTGTCTTAGTACAGACTGAAGAATCAGCAAATTCATTTGAAATTCAGATGCCAGCACTAAGACACATATGGAAACAGGCCCTACCCCTTCTAATCTAGATGATCATGGGGATCGGGTTCCTTGCAGGACCCAGGCCTCAGACAGACAGGGGATTTAGGCAATGGATGACCTTGAAAATGCCGCAGCATAAATCACCATGCAAACCCAGGAGGGTGGGTCTGTTTTCCCCATATAAATATTTCAAGAACCCTCATTTTTTCTAAGTGATAGATGACAAGCAGGTGGCCTGAAAACTGGAAATACTTTTGCCATTTGTTCAGGGAGCTTTTAACACAGGTTTTGCATTTGCTTCTTTATCTATTTATTTATTTATTGGTGGTTTGCCATGTTATTCTCCAAGGTCAGGAGTTGGTTTTGGAAACTTTCCTGGAGAATGGTGCTCCTGCTCTGGGATTGCTTTCTAAGCCTGGTTTTGATTTTAAGCAAGCAAGATCCGATTTCCCCGCTTTGCTGCAAGCTACCTTGCAGACCATGCTTTCGGCCAGACCCTCAACACTTGCTCTATGGTTGGAACGGTGCTGATTTCATTAGTCTGTGAGTACAGCCAGATCCGATTAGCCAAAGGGCCCGGTAGCTTTTCTTTGAAATTAGGCATTAACAGGTGCCCAGTGAAGACTGGAAGGGCCAGGCAAGGGCACGGTGATGCTTCCCTGGAGCACTCTCCCACCTTCCAGTGATCAAAGACAGTAGCTTTGTGCTCAAAAGCCCTTTATTTATCCAGTTAGCTTTTGAACCCATGCCAGCTTTTAGCCTTCATAGTGTCCTGTGTAAAGAAGCTACTTTGGCTAACTTCTGGGAGATTTGGGGGTTTATATTTGTTTGCTTGCTTGTTCAATTCCTTCATAATTTTCCTGTCTTTACAGATATCTATAAAATCCTCCCTTAGCCACCTTGTTTCCCAGCTGAAGAGTTCTAGTCTGCTTATTTCTCTTATGAAAGCTCTTCTATGCTTCTGACCGTCCCTATCAAAGGAGCACAAGACACATGTATGAAATCCATCAGTAAATCCCACCACATGATGGGTCTGGGAAGTGAGGCAAGGCTGTTCATACTTCCACTGTGGCAGAGCTTGCATCTATACATACACAACACATCTCCATCTAGCACAAACATATCTATGAAAGGATCTCTACCCCAGTGGTTTTACAACGTAGATAGGAACTGGAGGGAATAAGGCAAGACACAAATCATAAGGCAGAGGGAGAGATATTTTCTCAGATAACCTGGTGACTTCAAAGTCCATTTGCAGAGTAGGTTAATGAAACAAATACCTAAAATACATTATCTGAGCATTAGTGGAGCCATCCACCAAGGCCATTTCCTGGACCAAAGCAGGGTTTTAAGACCGGATAGACGACAGCACTGTAAAATCACTCTCCATGGGATGAAGTGGTACTGGGACAGGGACTAGAGAGAGACTGGCAAGGAGAAAGCAGCTCATGAGCCTCAGTCTGCCCTAGTTTATTTCCTCCTCCTCGTTAGTATGAATAATAACGAGATAACACAAGGAGAGGTGCTGGCAAGGCTGGTGGCAGGACTCCTGAGTCCCAAAGGAGAGTGTATGCAATTACCTGAATGAGTTAAGACCAAAGCCAGAGATAACCAGCATGAATAAATGAGCAGAGATGAGAACAGGCTGACGTCATTCACCCCAGGCAAATTTTGTACCTCTCTCCGGGTAGAAGTTTCACTAACAAGTGCAGTGGAAATAGGAAATTAAAAACAAGCCTCTGAACCATGAATTTCACCATTGACTGCTAACACAGCTCTCTCCCCAAAGCCAAGGAGGAGGCCAAGTAGGGGAGAAAAGATCAGGTTCCCATTTATCTCAGATCTATCTCCCAGTCCCCAGCAATGCTTTGACATGGTTGAGTGGCTTCCAATGAGTCACTTCCCTTCAGCCTCCCCTTCCAATTTTCCTCCACCTTGTGTAGTTAGATGTTGAGCTTGTGGAGGTAACCCCCTCTCCAATGGTCAGACCTAACAGTCCTGACATTTGCCAAGGCTCCAGCAATTGTGCTAGCAATTTTTTGGAAGTGTTAAGCACCACTTGACAGCAGCAGGAGTCAGGGAGACTCAACAAGCTTTCAAAACAAAGCCAGAGGAGAAAATTGAGCTATCGCTGTCTTTTTTTTCTTTTCCAGTGGAAGCACATGTACTGAGAATGGAGATGCTGACTGGTCTCCTAGTGACTGACACGTGACCATTCAGTGAATCCATTGGCCATGGATGCACAAGGGCTGTTTCCTTCTTCTATCTCACCAGTCATATTTATAGACTTGCAGAATGCTCTGTACAGTTTGCAAATGACTGCCTCATACAGCTCTCTCCATCTTTAAGATTTTTATGATGTGGAGTCAATCCAGAGTCTAGACCAATAATGATAGCCGACATCTCAGCCAAACCTTTTCTTAATTGTCCACAGGGCTGGCGAGGAAATACAAACATTCATACAAATGGCAACATTACTAAAAAGGCTTTGACTAGCTGGCATCTTTCCCTGCCAGGCTTGGGGTAGTTTCTTACTGTATATTTCCTAGAGCTCAATCCTGTCTGGTCTTAAAATAGCTCCAATGATGGTGATTCCCTGAAAAAGAGATAATTTCTGCAGAAAATGTAATGGCTGGAGACTTGCCTCCTGATTCTGTCCTTCGGAGTAAAGCTTTGTTACTCCTTTACTCACCTTTACCTTTTTTTTTTTGATGCAGTGAGGTAGGGACAAGTTTTTGGGGTGTCTGTTGGGAAGGTATAGCCTCCTCCCTTGCCTGTCCTTCTCCCACATTGACGGGGCCACATCTCACACTTCGGAGTATCAAAGCTGTGGAGTGTCCCAGTGCGAGCTGCAAAGTGCCTCTAGTCCCACTTAGGGTCTACAGGTACTGCCACGGTGCAAAAACATCCTTGTCTCAACAGATGGTAGTTTGTGGTGGTGGCAGCTTGGCTGCGCCACCAAGGCATATGTCTATGCCACCCCTTTTTTAAACTATATTCTTTTCTTCTGGACCCTTAGAATCTCCTGAAGGTTATGTCCTTTGTTTGCAGCACAGCTTTCTATCATGTCTCTCCCCAGCCAGCTGGCATGTAATTTGGTGACCTTCTCCTCATTCTTCCAGTTTCTCCAGCTCACTTCCAAATTTTTTGAATGCC
This sequence comes from Steatornis caripensis, assembly GCA_013398225.1. NCBI lineage: Eukaryota > Metazoa > Chordata > Aves > Caprimulgiformes > Steatornithidae > Steatornis > Steatornis caripensis. The sequence goes on along the minus strand of VZSC01003004.1, from coordinate 64,593 downwards.
TGTCCTCTCACTTTGGCAAAGCACTTTTGTCAAAAGCATGCCCAAGGCCAAGTGTTGTGATCCAGTTGTGGCTGTACCTGACAAATCCTTCCCTAAATTTCTCCAAGGCTGAGATGCTCACAAAGATTGTCATAAAACCTTGACATCACATGGCCTTGTGCCTTTGTGTTCGTCTCTCCATATCAACCTGTGCTATCTCACTTGAGACTGTAAATTCGCTAGTATGGAATGTTACTCTTAATTTGGGAGTTTAAGTAGCACCAGGCAAAAGGAAAGATGAGTGAGGAGGGGAATGAATCAGGTTTCTCAGTGTCCCCTCCAGATCAATGATTATTAAGAACCACCCTCAAACTGCCTGTCTCTCTTGCACTTACAGGGAAAACCCCATCTCACCAGTCCAGACCTTGTGTACCCCACCCCAGCAGGAGCTAAGCTTCATTTCAAGTCCAACTCAAGCTATACTTTGTGGCATTAAATGGAAGTTAAGTACTGAGCAGGCTTTATGCAAACTCTGGGCAAATAGGGAAGTTTCACCACAAAAGCATTATCAGAGATTGCTGACTCAACCGCTGCAGCACCTCATTTTCGATTGCATGAAAACTGCAGGATCCGGGCTCCAATGTCATGGGGCCAGGGGCTTTAGGGTTTTGGTTGGGGCTTATGTCCCCTTGCAAATTACCCACTGAAGACACAAGCAAAGCTGTGGGCTGTCATGTAATATGAGGCATTTTACTGCAGCCGGGTTGGGGTTTTAAAATAACATGATACCATGCTATGAGCAGTTGGAAAATGGAGCTAGAGAGAGTGCCACTCCAAGCCTTGCCCACTGGGAGCCAGCAGCAGAGCCAGGAAATAAACCCATAGCTCCCAAGACCCAGACTAGTGGCTGAGCCACAGAATCATTCTTCTCCCCCTCCTGCAATCACAGCAATTGCCCCACCCTAGGGCCTGCAAGCTCCCAGGCATGCCAGGACCCCACAGGCAGAGTAGGCTTCCAAGACATCCCTGCCAGAAAGACTGAAATGATGCTGAGGCTTGTCCCTGTGGCACAGAGGGGGGTCTCAGTGCTACCGAAGACATGGTCATTCTGCACCTCTGTACCATGCTTGCTGGCAGAGCCCAATGAAGCTGCAGTTTCTTCTGCCTTCCAAGCATTCAGCTTCCCTTCTCAGATACTAGAAAACAGGGAATAAGAGGTCCTCCATCTTGTATAAAGATTCTTCCCAAACCACTAAAAATTGCAACCTAAAAATTACAAGCATCCCATTTCATCTGCATGTTCAGAGAAGGAACATATCGGCCCTACATGCCATCAGGTTGTCAGTGTCATGAAGTAAGAGAGGAGCAATTGGAAGTGGAAATGCATGGTACCCTGGATAGGAAAGCATCAAGAAGGGCAAGTCAATTGAAAAGAGCTTCCACTAGCAGTCACAATGTGTTCTCTTTGGTTCCTGACAGTCCCTTGGAAACATTCAGGTGCTGGGTTAGTGCAATGCCATGTACACGTTCTGGGGGCTGACCTGCTGGAGAGCAGCTCTGCAGAAAAGGACCTGGGAGTGCTGGTGGACAACAGGTTCACCATGAACCAGCAATGAGCCCCTGTGGCCAAGAAGGCCAATGGCATCCTAGGGTGCATTGAGAAGAGTGTGGCCAGCAGGTTGAAGGGGGTGATCCTCCCCTTCTACCCTGCCCTGGTGAGGCCATATCTGGGGTACTGTGTCCAGTTCTGGGCTCCCCAATTCAGGAGAAACAGTCTAGTGGAGGGCTACAAAGATGATGAGGGGACTGGAGCATCTCTCTTATGAGGAAAGGCTGAGAGATCTGGGTCTCTTCAGCCTGGAGAAGACTGAGAGGGGATCTCATCAATGTTTATAAATATCTAAAGGGCAGGTGTCAAGAGGATGGGGCCAGACTCTTTTCACTGGTGTCCAGCAACAGGACAAGGGCAACGGGCACAAACTGGAGCACAGGAAGTTCCACCTGAACATGAGGAAGAACTTCTTTACTGTGAGGGTGCCAGAGCACTGGAACAGGCTGCCCAGAGAGGCTGTGGAGTCTCCTTCTCTGGAGATATCCAAACCCCACCTGGAGGCGTTCCTGTGCACCCTGCTCTAGGCTAACCTGCTTTAGCAGGGGGGTTGGACTAGATGATCTCCAGAGGGCCCTTCCAACCCCTACCACTCTATGATTCTGTGATTTTGCAGCTGAGCTGGATGGTGGAGGTGGGCACACAATGTACACCAGTGAGCAATGTCCACTGCACACCAGGTCATTCAGGGCCTTCATAGAAAACAAACAAATTGAAAACATATGCCACCATGTCCAAATGAATGTTGCACAGGAAGCCTACTTCCATGTATTTCTGATCTCCTGACCTTGAATTTGCAAGCAGAGGACTCTATTCACTTCATTTTTATTCGGTGTAGTATCAGAGTTCCTTCGTGCCTGTATTACTCAAAGGATTGTGTCAGCTCTTCTAACCACATCATTGCACCAGGAATGTGTATTCAGCTGGACATTCACCATAAACCCCACGTCATTTGCATAGTCACCATCTTTGGGAGAACAGCTTTTCCTTTTTTTCCAATTCACCTTTTCTTTTTGTTCATAGATAATATGTGCATAGATATACGCATGTGGCCCTGTTAAAACCCACATCCACATGCAACCAACTATCACTATTCAGCTGGTTATTAGCAGCTAAGGGGTTGAGCCAGATGAACATGTCACTGCAAACTTGTGGTAATGACAACATTGCCCTGGCACACAAATGACAGGGTTTCTCATCTCGTCTGCTTCATTGTTCCGTAGAAGTCTAGGTCTTCTGGATTGCAACCTGGTGCTCTCGGTTACTAGGAGCATTGGTACTATAAAAAAAAAAACAGATGGGTGGCTAAATAGTTGGAGACTTGCCAAGCCAACAAAAATTGCTGAGCAATGCCACAGCTTAAGCCAAGAACAGATAACTTCTAAATTCTTGAAAAACTCTTGTGTTCTCAGCCAGGTGTTCAGGGACCAGGCAGATGCAGCTTAATGCTGCAACTTTCCTAATAAACCCTACCATACTAACCTCGGTCTGCATTGCTCCCACAATAAACATACCCTTGGGATGCTAGGTCTGCCTGTGAACTGGATACTGGGGCCTACATCCAACCGTTGTGTTGTCTGTTAGTCAGTCTTAAACAATCTAAACAGAGAAAGTGAACATGAGATACAGCCCCCTCTCTCATGTTGGCAGTGATCTTTATCGTGGATAAAAATGTCAAGGCTTCCCAGATCCATAACTCCTTTCCATTTGTAAGGACACAAGGAAAATAACACACATTAAGCAGACCATAAACTGCTCTAGGCATTGATTCCACACAAAAATTCTCACATTTGGAGCATGACATCAATTTGGCCCACTGACCACATGAATTTCCAGGCCTGCATCTCTCCTCTCCTTTTTTGCTTGTTGGGTTATTGGTTACACACAAACTCGCATTGTCCCTATTCTCCAAAGACTGCAGAGGAAGACAGAGAAAGGGCAGGGATGTTTCTTCCCTGAGGCTAGAGGCAGCTCCAGAAGTGTGACGTAGAATTGGAGAGTCCGTCTTTAAGGAGCAGGGTAGGAAGAAAGAAGAAAATTGCTTTGGGACAAACCTGGCATACCTATTATTTTCTTGCTATCTGGTGCCCAGCCTACCTGGCTTAGCCACGACCTTCCTGCAGGAACATTTCATTGTCTGTCTATGCACACTATGTGCTGCAGTCCTGGATCATAGGTCACCTGATTCTGGGGACAAAAGACTGAGGTTTAGCAGGTCTGTTCCTCACTGTGCCACAAACCATTTTGGGGAATATAAATAGATCCTATTTCCATTTGTAAACTGTAGGTGATATTTCTTTTCAGACCTTCTTTGCCTATTAAATTTATAATCCCTTTATGGCAAGTACTACGTCCATAGAGCACTCCACACCACACATGCCAAATTTCAAAAAACACATCATCCCCACCCCTTCTGACCTGCCCAGTCAGAACAACAGGGTACATTTTTACTTGCAGTTTGGCAGGAAACCTTTGTCATAAACATGAAAGAAAATTTGAAATCATAGCCCTGGACCTGCAGCAAATGCTTGAGTTGCTTTGGTATCTCATAACAGCTGGAAATAGCAAATTACAAACTAGAAAAAAAGAACAATGTCAGTTCTAGTCTGTGTACATGCTTGTAAAAATGTAACCCACAGGCCTTCAACAAGTGCAGCTCCATCTAAAGTAGCAGTGACATAGCCTATGGGTAGCTCTGAATCCACCAGAACTCTTACAGAAATGCTATGGTAAACAGCAAAGTTGGACAGTCATTGCTAGAGCCAACAGCAGGAAATTAAAGTTGACACCTTTCTGGATATAAAATGCAAGTTTTGAATACTGTACCCTCACTTTTGGAATAACTTAATTGGGACTGCAGCAGATTTTCTGTCCTTCGAAGTCTTCAGAGCAAGGCTGGGCCCATATTCTGATGATCTACTCTTGATGCCTCATTTAATCATCGCATGTGTTATGCACACAAAAAAAGGCAAGAAATTCTGGTCTTTTTCTCTCCAGAGCTATAAGATCCTTGGGTACTTATGCAGTCAGTGAAGAGAGATAGTCATGACAATAAAGTTAGCTTCCTAAAACTGTCGGCCTGCAGTTGTTTGTGGCTGCCTTCCTCCATGATAGGCTCTGGCTTCGCCTCAAATTGGTGGATTAAACAGAAGAATCAGAGAAAATTATCTAGGGTTTGGCTTATCTGCCACATGTCAGGCTTCATCTTCATAATTGTCCTTTCCAATCTTACTACTCAGGGACCACCGTGCAGAAAGCCTTTGAGGCTTTGCCTCAAAGCATGAGGAATGCCATAGAGATTTTCCACTAGAGAAATGACCATAAGCTAAAACTTAGTCTGTTTGGGGACTTTCTACAGGGGCTACACCTTTGGATCTTTAGTTAGTTAAGAATTTATGGCAGGTAAAGGGAGAAAAATCAGAAGAGTCACTTCCCCCTTCTGTGGGATGAATGTATCCAACAGCTCCCTGATCTGTCCCCATTGGGGACCACCTCTCTAGTCCATCTCTCCATCATGCACAAGCATCGTAACAGGAGCAACACAATCACTATTTGTCTTCAGCAAAGAAAGAGTTAAGCAGAGCCAAGAGCACTTTGTAAACAGACTAAAAGTGTAACTTTGCTTATAAATCTTGTGTTCAGCCCCAGAACATGCCTTTAACCCTGTAATTACATTCAGAATTTGTTGTTTCAGTTAAGGAAATACGAGCTCCTCTCCAAATGGCACCAGGACTGACCTTAAATGATATGTTAGCTCCCCAAAATGGCCACAGAGCCCCATGGCTTCCAGCATCCCATTCCCAGGCGGCAATGCAGGGAGGAGCACATGCCAGGCTGTGTCACCTTGGGTTTTGTGAAGCTCGCCTGTGGGGGCCCTGCCTCCAGCCAGCAGTTCCCTGAGAGAAAAACTGCCCGCAGGCATGAGGTTGGCGTTGCAGCTGTGGCTGACAGAAATCCAGATCCTCAGTGGCTTGGGAGCACGCAGAACCTCAGCCTTTGGCAGTAGGGCGAGGGGACAGGCATTGTTGGTGGAGCATGGCCTCCCCTCTGGCTTGGGGCTTACAGGACACGAGGCTGGGGTCAAGCCCTGTCCAACCAGTCCTTGCCATCCCCCCGCCACCATCGTACCAGGATCTCCCTGCTCCTCCAGGGGCTTCCACTGCAGCTCTACTGCTCCAGGCACAGAGGGTGATTGATGACTCTTTTGCAGCTGTCCATCTTTTGTGGGCACAGCCTATGCCTAAGATCCCTGGGGAATGAGCAATGGTCAAGATCAGGGTGAGGGCAAAGGTAGCTCCCTTTCTGATCCCAGCTCTGCTTCCGTACCAGCTTCTTCTTGGGAGCAGGCTGATGTCTGTCTCCTGTCACTGCATGGCTGCAGCAGGCAACATAGCTCATTAGACCATCCTCAGGATGATCCCCAGTCAGGGTCCTGCCTGTAGCTCTCAACTCCTAGTCGCAAATTAAAGGCCAGGAACTTAGAATGAAAGAGGTTTCCACCACGATAGCACTGTGCCAGAAGCCAGCCAGCCCTGCACAAGGCGAGAGCAAGGCTCCTAGGTGGTGTTGACTGGGTTGCTGGACCCAGCTAAAGCAGGTCAGAGACTGCACAGGTAACCCCATGGGGCATGTGTCCCAGCACTGACACCCACCCAGACCATGTCAGCCACAGACCCCAAGTATTCCCAAGAGGAAGACTGTATATGGCCCTTCTTCTCTGGAGGGAAAAAGAGCTCAGCTGCACAAACACCTGAGCTGCAGTGCTCAGGTCCATTTTAGTATCCATACAGGCTCAGAAGAGGAGCTGGAGGACCTGTAGGATGTCTGCAGCAAAGCAGGAACCTGAAGCTAGACCCAAGGCCCCTGAAAGGCATTTTCCCCAGCCCAGTGAGCAGAGATGCCTGTGCAGGGAGCTGCCCAGCACGGTGGGGTTGTCACCTGCACTTGGATAACTGTAAAACAATAACTATGCAACCAAGGTTTTTGTTTATTTCCGGGATATCTATATTATCTTATTTTTGTTAACCGCAGGGTTGTTTTCACTCCCATTCATCTCCTCTTGATATCCATTTCCTGCAGAAAATGTGTACCAGCATCTTCTTATACGTGCTTGGGAAGATCTTTCCGGTCTGATCAAGAAGCTTCCACAGGCGTGTTTTCCCCAGTAATTTCAGAGTTTCTGTGGGTGGATCAGCAAGGAAAAAAATCATGGGAACTGTAATGGCAGTATGACCCCTGGCTCCCAGCTCATCTGTGCTGGGATAATTACTTAAGCTAAACCTTGTTGAAAGTTCAGTGGAGCTTTCAACTTCCATTGGGAAGTGAAGCAGAGTTGCTTCTTCCTGGACACATTTAGTCTTCCTTAGGATATAACAATGTGCTGTTTCTGAGGCATCTCTAACAGACAAACGAAGTACAGAGCTAGTATCTCCAGAGCGGCTGACAAGATCCTGCAAAAAGCAGATGTTCTGCCAGCACCTCCTCAATTTCTGGAGCTCTTCAAGTAGTAAACAGGGTTATCACATTGCAGTGAACTCCCAAGATCTCTCTGGATTGGATCCATTTTCCATCCCCTTCATGGGAGTGATCCAGGAGCTGGATGATTCATTAGCAGCGGCTGGCCAGAGCATGCAGCAACGGCACGTGTCCTGGGTTTTTATGGAAGCAGTTGTATTGTCCTCACTGCAGAAATGTTGGTGCCTTTCAACTTACAGTTGTTTCACTGTTGTCCTTACTGAATCCTCACTTGGAAGGTTTTACTTTCCCATTATATTTGCTTTGCCAAGCATCTACAGGGCAAAGAACACCACAGGCAAATCTGAACCAGCAGATCATGGTCTGTCGTGGGTGACATCAAACAGTAGTGTCTTGAATGTCACTTTGCAAAACATGCACCTGTGGTTCCCCTTTAAATTAAGCACATATCCTTCACACTGGGCAAGAAATTAAAATATTCTCTTCCTTCTCCCAAATACCTACCACATCTGCAGGGATGATGTGGTGGCCTGACCATCTGTCCGAGCTCAGGTGAGCCCTGATGCAGAGACTACCACCATCTTATCCAGGGTCTGTAGGTAGTATATGTTTTGTTGTTTATACCTGTTGGGAGACCACAACAGCCTTAGAAGGCTTAAAAGGAACACCAAGCTCCTGTGCTATTCTACTTTGGACATAAAATCAGTAAAGGCAGAGGGTAATACAAACACCACAGTGCTGGTCGGTGCTTTTCTGTAGAACTGGCCATTGAAGTGATACTTGGTTTTCAGACTCGCTGTTAAAAGCACTTCTTGCAATTGAGCCAGTTTATATCAAATTATTGAGCTTAATCTCTAACTCAGCAACTAGGAATTTACTCCCTTTCTCTTAGGAAGCCTGAGCACAGTAGGTCTGCAAGGATCCTGAATTTCAGAGTGTGGGATAATCTTCTACCTTTGCTCACAGTAAGGTAATTTCTTTCTTGAAAAAGCCTGCTTTGGCTTTTACAACCCATCTCCCCAAATATGCTTATATTTCCTCCCCCCTCCCATTGCAAAATGTTAGCATCTATACTAGATCTGTGCATTTCCAACACCACCTTTGAGGCTTGGCTCCCTCTCTGGGCAAGATTGCCTAGAGCTGCTCTGTACCCCAACCCTGGGGAGCAGGGATTGCAGCTACACAGCCTCTATCAGAGTTACACCCCAATTTTTTTCAGGCCAGAAGTATTCAGTCTTGCCCGAAGCCCCAGGGAAATCTTCTGTCTTATGCACAGGATACACACCACCGAGTCTTACCATGTCTCTGTAATTCCCACTAAGCCCACATTCCTGGTGGTAGCAAGGCAGATCCAGTCAATTTACTGCAGGAAAAGGAAGAATGAACAATTCCTTCTTTATTCTAGGGTCTCCATCCTAGTACTGCTGCTCCCACAGGATGCATTTGCACAGGTTAAATTGATCTCCGTTACTGTCCTGTGCTTCTGGCAGAATACTACAATACCATGTCCATTTAGATTGTCAAAATTCAGCTGCAGTGGTATGGCAAGTACTGTCATAGAACTGATTTACGTGACCAAATTGATGTGGTGTGATCAAATCTGGCTTCAGAAATCACAGCTTTTCCACAAGACCTCCTCCTCCTCTTCCCTCTAGGTCTGCTGGGAGATTTTAGCACAGATAGCTCCAGGACAAGAGGAAGTAGACCTCACATAATGGGATTTTTCTGCCATTCATTTTGGGGAAGTCTGAACCAAGGAAAAGGAGAGCTGAGACTCCACTCGCTGACTTGTGGATAGGAGCAGAAAATTGGCTGCAGAGCAAGAACTGTCGGATAATTCTCAATGGGATCCTTTCTAAGGGGGAAGGAAGTTGTTTGTGGAATACCACAAGGATTAGCACTGGGCCTACGCAGCTTTTAATTATTTATATTGTATAAATTAGAGCTGGGGAGCACTTGGAGGTAAAAAAATCCTTACCTGGCAAGCCAAATCTTCTTCCTCCAAACCCAGCTTTCGCTCTCTTTCGTGCCTACTCTCCCCCTCGTCCCTTTCAGCCCTCTACTCCCCACCAGTACTCATCTTTTTTTTTCTTTTTACCTTCCTTTGCTTTAAGTTTGTATGACGTGATGCTATGCTCTGATACAGTCTATACATACTGCACTCCACGAGCTTCTGAACTCAGAGGGAGGCACTGTCAAGGATGTGCTGGCATTGTAACTTGTAACCTGTTTATTTCCAGTCATTAGTGATTGGTAATGCATAATTCATTAGATCCTTGCTGCAGTAGGGTGCCATGCCTTCTTAAAACACAAGGTTTCTGTCCCAAAGAGCCGTGGGTCAGCGCTAGGCAGGAACCTCACACTGCAGCTGATCTCTCTGTCCCAAGTAATTCCCTACTTATGTCCTTGTGGTGCCTTAACATGACAGAGTCCAGACTGTATTCCTTCGAGGACGTGGGTGTGGACAGACAAGAGTACAGAGGGGCTGAGACCAGTTTAGCAATCAGGAAGGCTGTTACCTTCTCAGAGGTGGTCCAAGGCTGTGCAGAATGACATTTCCATCACTTTCAAGGGCCATTTTTATTTTCAGTCCCACTGAAACAGGAGTTGGGGCCTTTAATTAAAGAAGTGATAGGAAACAGTTAGCTCCTTTGCTTTTTAGAGGTGGGACCTGAGCTTTTCTCTGGTGTCCCATTTCAATGGGTCAGCTGCCTGCAGAGGTTCAGTGCTAAACATGAGCCACCTACAGAGTCTGATTTCTAGCATTTGCTCTTTTCTTTCTCAACTGAGGCAATCTGACTGTTCAGTGACCAAATCAACTCAATCTGCAGTTTCACAGGGTGAACATGCAATTGGGAGGAAAAGTCAGGAGCAATGAATTTTGCAGTGAAAACGAATCATCTGACTCATCTTGCATTTTCCCAGAAAAGCTATTTTTTTTCTTTTTAAAGGGCTGAACTAAAACACATGAGAAAGAGATACACAGCCTCGATTTAGGGACACATTAACTGCTTTCTTCACATAAAACTAAAGAAATAAACATTCAGCCTGGGAGTAACTCCATCAGCCCTACACAGTCACACCAAGTCTGAATCCAATTCACAGAACAGAAGAAAACAAACAAACAAACTCCAAGAAGGTCAAACAGCCAAAGAAAGTGAGAAGAGTGGAATGGGAAACCCAGTCAGTGGTTTGCCTTATGTTCTGAACTTATCAAAGGCCTGAACCCACAACATAAGCACAGACATTTTTCATTACAGTAAAGGTATTTCAAAGCATTGGGATCTTTGGCAATTGAGCTTAACTCTCTGTCTATACAGCCCCCACCAGGAGCCAGAGGAGATCAGTTTCATAGCTGAGGTGGCTTACTAGGATTGGATGAGGACTGACGTTTGGGATTGCTTGTGCCTGTGCTCTACAGTCACTCATCCAGCAGAAACACAGGTAGTAAGGTGATGGGGTGGGCACGGATGTTCCCCTCAGACTGACTTTTCCTGGGAAAAGCAAATTCATAGAGGCAAAAGCTTTTCTGGCCCCAGTGCATTCTTATTCAGTGAAATATTGGCACTTCCACTCAGAGGAATGGAGATTTCCATCCCAAAACAGTGTGCTGATATCCTTTCTCTGATGACAGCCAGGCTTCATGGCTTCACACATAGTGCTTCATAGAAAAGCAATAAACTGCCCCAATGTACCTGGCCAATTTTGTGTGGCTGAAAGGAGTGGAGTATGGGGTTAATTCCTTCCTGGCTCCCAGGATGATCCCTCCACTGATGTCGAAGATCCTATTGCTTTCCTCTTTCCTTGCATGGCTCCAAGTGCTTCTGACGCAGTGTTTATGCTGCCACACTGTGAACATGCAGCAGGAGTGTTGGATTGAATGAAATGAATGTTTACCTTTATTCCAAGTGTGGGAGCCTCTCAGATTCTGACCCAGCTGTGCCTCCCTCCATCTAAACACTTAAGCCCTATTCAAAACTAAGGCTGGCACTCTCCAGATCCATGACAAGGTTTCCTACCAATGTTCTTGTTATCTTGCAGACATCTAACGCCAGATAGGATCCCAGCAAAGGCAGAGGAAGCACATGTGATCAGATGAGGCCCAGGAACAGAGTCAGATCTTCTGAGGAGCAGTGAAAGCCAGCCAGCTAGCCCTTGGGATGTGCAATGTTCTGCAAGGGCCTGGGGAATGGCTTTCGGCTATGCCTGGAAGGGGTCCAGAAATCCTTCTGAGAATAACCTGTTGCCCATTTCCTTCTAAAATGTATGCTGAGCTAAGGACACAGACAGAGGCCATCTGGTTTGAATGCCAAAAAGATGCTTGCCAGCACACAACCAGCTATCTTGATCCTCACCACCAGTGAGGGAGGCTGTCAATATGGTTGTGATTTGACTGTGGGAGCAGGCCCGGGGGAAACTGAGGCAAGGAATGTTTTAAAAAGAAGTGTCTCTGATGAGGCAGGAGGAACAGCCAGACCAAGAACACAACCCAGCTCTCCAGGGCCTCTCCAGTCCAGTTCAGGAGCCAAAAGATTCTGCATCTTCCTGTTTATACATGTATAGTCAAAACCTGTCTCAATAAGCTGCCAAGCTCATCAGTACAAACTCCAGTCCTCCTTATGTACTGAATATGTGTTAGCTGCATCTCCCAAGCACGCTCCATCCCAGTGGTCACATAACAAAGGGATCAGCTGATCCACAATCAGATAGACTCGGGGTTACAAATACAGACATGCTACAGTGTATTTGCAAGCCCCCTCAGGTGACATGACAAACATGCACATCTGCACTTCACCATGTTGCAAGTCATCACATTCCTGAAACTTTCTGGTATCTGCTCTCTGTCTTGCATGCAATGCAAACACAGACCCAGCTGTCATGACTAGCTACACCAGCCAAAATATTTGTGTAATCATTGAGGTGGGAACCAGAGCATCCTAAGTGTCCCTGAGGACATGGAGTAAACAAAAATTTCCATGGGTTTGTTCTTCTGGACACAGAGCACATCACCTCCAAGTCTACAGGAGGGGTGTACATGCACCTCAGAATGATGCACACCTTGTGCCATGCAGCCACAGACCGTAGTCAGGACTTGCCTGTTTTCTTTGTCTCCCACCTCCTATTACTTTGACTTGCTATAGAAACATGACTGGTGTCATGCATGTTTGCTCTGCCACAGGTAATTTTTAACCCAGCGGGTTACTTTCAACCAGCTTCCACAACAGGAGCTCAGTCATATCTAGACACCGACATTTGGGAGTGTTCATCTTGAACTGAATCCTACTCTTTTAAGGGAAATGTGGCTGAGTGGAGGTCAACCCTAATTAGCCATCAGAGCACCTATATGAGACACCACATGTCCTTTGAAGAACATCAGCCATGAGACAAGTTTCAGCAAGAACCTATGCCTTCTGAGAAACCAAGGCGAGCCAGCTGTGAGACAGAGTTCTGCAGGTGGTCAAGTACCCTTCATCCTGCCCTGCCCTGTCCCCTTCTGACACAGGGCAGAACAATTCTGTTCAAAGGAAGCAGAATGAGACAGAGCATGGGAAGCAGCAGTAGCACCAGAGCATAACCAAACAAGAAAAAAACACCAACCAAAAAATAAAAAAGCCCTGCATGGGAAGATACTCAACCTGCCCTCAAGTAACTCAGCCCACGGGCTACACAGAGGCCAGGAGGAAAGGCTCCTTCCAGTCAAGTCAATCTGCAGTGGAAAAGCTTTGGCTAGGAAAGGAAAAAGCTTTTGTGTGGAGGTTTAATTACATGCATGATGCATCCTTCCTGGTGGAGGTTGAAGGGGGCGAAGTGTTTCCATTGAAACAATAACAGAAAGGGAAGGTTTCCACATCCCTGTTCTTGGGCTAAACAGAGGGGTGGGCAGCAAGGGCTCGTAATCTATTTTTTTCTGACAACTTTTCTTCATGTTTCTGAAACCAAGAAATCAAGGACCCAGATGGCTGCCAGGCTGCCTACAAACCCCACCTTCCAGCCCCTTCTGTTTTACAAAGTGCCTTTTACTTTTAACATGGTTTCTTAAATGAATGGGCTTATGCAATCTCACTGTCTGCATGTCACACAGTCTCCATCTGCCCCCCTCCCTAGCAGCTCCGGAACCCATAGGCCATTTCCACTAAGTTTGCTCAGAGGGAAGAGATCTCAAAGATAAGAAATGACTGCCAGATTTGTGAAAAGCAGCTTCCAGAGAGAGGATACAGCCTGTATTAGGGATCCATCTGCAGAGCAGAGAGATGAACTGAGCCTTACCAATCCACATACAGGTGCACCACTAGTTACTACATTTAGACTCTCAGGCCAGGCTGCCCAAGGGTCACAACCTTGATTAAAGAGTAGTGACAGCTAATATGCAGCAAGCCAAAACCAAATCACGCTCCCCATAGCGTCCAAGGTACTGCACTCTGAGCCCAGACAGTGTTGGGTTTGGAGATGCCTCTGGGTCACTCGTGGGAACACAAGAAGGCTTTGCTCAAGGAAAACCGCTAGCAGAACCTTGCCAGCAGCCGCAGGGGGGACTTGAACTCAGTGCCAAAGTAGTCACAGCCTGCAAGACTTCACCTTAAGCATTCCAACTACCCTGCTAGGGTTGTCCCTTACCACAGAGGACAGGAAGAGGCAGCTACGCCTCGTTACAAACACGGTAGAAGAAACTGATGGCTGCATTTGGGCAGCCTCACTCTTTGAGGAGCCGGTCATCCCCAGCAAAGCACAATCAAAGGCATTACAAAGCTCAGGCTGAAAATGGATGCTCTGCTCTGGAGTTTGTTTCTAGTGCAAGTCCCTGGAAAATGGGAATAAAGTTTATCTGCTGAGATTTCTGACTGGCCCCTAGGAAACAGTTCATAGTACTGTCCATTACAGACGGGTTTAATGTGCTGGTACCTTGGGGCTGTCTCTGGTTGTCTCAGTCTCTCTGATGGGAAGCCAGTTCCCTTCTCTTCCCACAATGAAGATATGATGGTGCAATGTTTTCATCATCACAGAAGGGGAAAACAACAAGCTGCCTCATGGATCTAGGGCATGGCTGGACTCGGAGCCACTCAGCCAGAGGTCCTGTACTGTTAGCAACAATTCCTTGCCAGCCCCTCCATGGCTCATTTTTCCAGCATAGCCCTCTCAATCCTACTGCTCCTTCAGCTGCAGTGCTCAGGTCCTGGCAACACTGGGATTGACACCACTAGATTTGTTACAGCCTCCCTCATTTTGCAAGACTGTTTCAGGCCCTCTTACTTGCCTTGGGGACATTACTAATGTGCCTAGACAGAATCACCAGCCCAGCCCAAGTTTCTTAAGCTGCCACTTCATCTTGCAGGAGCAAGAAGCTAGATAAGCAAGCCTTGGCTTCAGAGAAGGGGATGAGCCCATCAGCTCTGCCTCACACCACTATGGGAGTGCAAAGCTGAGCAACTCTGCCCTTTTTTTGGCACCATCCCAGGAGTGGGTGCTGCAGGTGTGAAGCAGCACTCTGTGGTTCAGAGAAGCCAGCTTCCTGGCAAGGGGTACCCCCAGTGGGATGGCATCCCAACGTTTTCCCACTTCTGCCTCTTCACCAGCCAGATTCCATCTCCCTAGTCACCGCTTTCTCATGTGTCTGTCTTTTTCCCAGCTGTACTGAGGCTCCTCCATCTGCTGTCAGGCAGAGGAGCTCACCACAAATTACTGAGCCCATGTGTCTGCAGGAAACATGCCCCATCACTGGGAAGAGGAGAAAAGGGTGTTAGATCTGTGCCAAACACATACATGTGGTGCTCCCTCCAACTACCATTGTTTCCCCTACAAAGCTGCTACAGCTCTAAGGAAAGCTCCCTGAACACACAGAACAACTGCCAGCCCAGACAACACAGCTTCAGGACCCTAAGCCCAGCTGTGGCTCTGTACCCTAGCCCCTTTGCTCACACACACTTTCCACTTCACACAGCTGCTGTGCAGCTAACCGAAGACTGGGCTGCAGGAAGCAGCAAACCTCCAAAGCGGACGCCACAAAGGAGGGAGGCACTGCTATTTGCTCCTAGGCAAGTACCCTCTCCAAGCTGAGCGCACGTCCCAGCAAGGAGCAGCATTGCATGCCAAGTTGCTGATGGTGTGATTCACCATCTTGCTGATGGTGTGATTCAAGAACAAACCTCCATCTGCAGCCTCTTTACCACCCCACACACTAGCTGCAGAGCAATTTTCAATCACTGCCATTTTTTCCGTTTTTATCCTTTTCCTTCTCTGTCCCCAGGACAGCTCTGCAACCTGGCTGAATCCCATCAGCCCGTTCCTGGGACTACAGGCATCCGTTGGCCTCTCTAGGACAGGGAAGATCATTTCTTGCTCCTGGTTCACCAAAGACCTGTGAGAAGATTCAGACCTTGGAGCTTTGCTTCTTTCCTGTTTCCTCAAACATCACTGGAATTGAGGCTGAGGGCAGAGGCTTCATCTGGAAGCCTTGGAAAGACAAAAACCGTTAGCCATCAAGGACTGATCTGCCAGAAACACCGTCTAGTCTATTCTTCCAGAGGTTATCTGGGAAGATCTGGGGTGCTTATCCTACTTGCCAGACTGAAACTGAGCTGCATCAGTGACTCGAGACTCCCTTTTTTTCTACAGTGAGGGACCAGGTGAAATGTCTTGCCCATAAGTTTGGTGTGAGGAGAGATGCTAGGAGAGGTCTCAAGAGATCTATGTTTTTAGTGTGCTCACAGCCTCTTCCAAAATAGATAAAATGCAAAAGCTGGTATCTCCCCCAAAACCACTGAAACCTTTTCTATCCACGTACTGCTGTCAAGCCCAGCCCAGCGTAGTCAAGACTGCTGTTAAGTAGACCTTTACTAGTTGGATTCACACACCAGCTTTTCCAGCCTGGACTGTTGTATCTTCCATTGCTGTTCATGGTCCACCATGGCCATTGCTCAGAGCTGAATCAGCAAAGCCTGGGTTCCTCTAGACTTCTCCGGGAAGCCAGCGATTGACTTAGGCTTTAAGCTGAAACTTGAGAAGTGGGTAGACAGTGTCCACCTGAGCCATGCTTGTTAGTGCACATTTGGACTTAAACTCCTCAGTAAGTAATCCCTTACAGCCTCTTATCTGCTCCTTTTGTTTTATGCCTTACACAAGTTGGGCTTCTTGGAGCCTCTCAGTGTCTACCCACAAGAGTTCTTGTATACAGAACTGCTGGAAAGTGTCTGAGTTTGCAGAAGGTGACTGGGTAAACATGCAAAATGCTCTGGAAAAAAAGAACAAAATGAAACAAAACAACAAATAACGTTTTGAAATATGCTGATGTCATTTAACCAACAGAGTCATGGTCTCAGTGTAAGCTCTGCCAAAGGGCAACCAAGACTCCAGGAAGGAAAGCAGAGCTTGATCTCATGTGCAATTTCACAGAGCCTCTGACATCAACAGGAAAAACGAAATCCCCAGATGGGCAAGAGGTGAAAGTCATGCATTGCTTTGTCCAATGTTTGCTAATGTCATTAAGAGTGGGACAGGCAGGAGAGGACCACACAGATATTACTTGACAACTGGCTGGTAAAAAAAAAAAATATTTTTAGTCCTGACAGCAGACTTTTGCTCTGCCTAGCTGCAAACTGGTTTCTTACAGCAGGGTATTTTTTCATTATGGGGCTGAGCACCAGCAAAGGGAAGAACAAGTCAGGTTGGTCTCTAGTGGGAAGGCCATGGAAGGCTTGGTTGGCTGGAGGGCTGGTGCAGATCATAAAGCTGAACAGCAGGAACCCATGGGCCTCACACTAAGACAAGAAACAGAGGAGCTGCAGTCTGGTCCAGCTCTGTTCACCTAGGATTGTCATCAAGCCGTGTTCTCCAATTCTCTCTCCATCTGTCCTCTCCCTGCCCAGATGGGTGAGCAATGCTCTCGCCAGGGCAGTCTGTCCAATGGGTAACTGGACATGGGGTTACTGTAATACAGCCCCCAAAGATGAGATGAGCTACCTGTGCTATCCAGGACCTAACTTGACAGACAGGGGGTAGAGAAGCAAGAAACCTGTGTCTCTGCTCTGTTCTCACACATGGGACAGTTATCTCGCCTCGGTATCCCCACCTAAGAAATACAGATGATCTGCTGACAGCCTGTGCAGTTACATCCCTCTCTTGAAGTGAAAACACAGCAAGGGGCTTACATATTTTCTCAGAGGTGTCTAATGGCTTAGCACCATCAAAATGTCCGCTGTGTCTCTGGGCTCTCAGACGTCCTCTGCAGCATGGCCACATGGTGCTGCCCAGGGGATTTAGAGGCATCATTCCAAAGCAAATGCTTGCTTGGCTTCATAATAGTATCTTTGCAAGAAAAATCACACTGCTCCCTGCCTTCCCATATCCAACAGCAGCATTTATAATCAGAG
The DNA here is from genome assembly GCA_013398225.1 of Steatornis caripensis. Lineage (NCBI taxonomy): Eukaryota > Metazoa > Chordata > Aves > Caprimulgiformes > Steatornithidae > Steatornis > Steatornis caripensis. The sequence goes on along the minus strand of VZSC01003004.1, from coordinate 47,166 downwards.
CTTTTATTTTGTGAAGCAGAGCTGCACCCTGACCTCTGAGAGGGGAGGGAGAAGATGCCTCTTCTCTCCTGGAAGGAGGCCTGTCCTTGGCCTCACTCTGGAATGGCACAGACGAGTTCAGCAGGGGCAGCATCCAGTGCTGCGAGGAACAGTCCCTTTGACACAGCTCATTTGAGGTTTGGAGTGAGGAATAGTGGTGGGAAGGAATTAAACACCATAAAAGTGTAGAAGGAGTGTTAAGGACATACACTGCCATTGAAATAGGTCAGCGTGATTAAAACCTGATGTGTTGCAAGATCTTATGGGCATCTCATTAAAAAACTATTACTTAAAAAACACAGCATAGATGGGAATGTTGTTAAAGGGCAACTTAAAATAAAACTGACCATCTGGTCCTCATTAGGCAATTGTCTATAACTACCATGTTATTATAAAATCCACTGTGTGCTCCACATCTGCTTATCTCCTGCCTGCCCCTAAAAGGGCAGCATCGGCTGAGGCTCAAAGCCTGGAAGGGGCATGTTCCAGGGGAGGCATAGGGGGTCTATGCTGGTGTGGGATTTCTAGGTGATAGTGATCAGCTCTTCCCACATTACTTATCTATCCATGTATTCCCTTATTCTTTTATTTATCCCCATGCCTTCTATCCATCCCTGCATGGTATTTCTGTTGCAGCACTCACTTTTTTTGTCTGTGCCCCCACGTAAACCATTCATCTTTCTACCTCATCCCCACTTTCAGCCCCGCGCAGTGCCCACAGCACACTTAAAGCACACACAGGTAGCAACCCAGTTGGGCCAGGGACTCCAAGCTCTTTCACCCCAACCCACAACAGTGTGATCCCAAGACTAATGCGCTATGCTGCATCCCCAGACTGCCTGCACTGCAGAATCATGGAGGGTATCAGCATCACATGAAAGACCAGAACCTATCCCAAATAAACACTAGCCTGATAAGTCCAATATCTCCTGGAGGTGTTGAACTTGCATGTGCTGTCCAGCTACCAAGCACATACTCCACCAGGGATTCCTTGTTCCAGGGCAGTCCCAGTGGAATAATATAACCACACTGCCAATACAAAACCTACATACAGAGGCGTTAAGATTTTTATAAAAAATATTACAGGAAATCCCATTCCAACACAGGAAATCCTCCAAATATGCCCAGAAAAGACTTTCTGTGTAGAAAATAAAAGGGATAACACCACAAAAAAAAAATCAAACAAATAAACAAACATCAAACAAAACAGAAGTAGGCTTTGTATTTGTTATTTGCAAAGTTTAGGTTGAAGGGTCTTTGTAGGAACAGCTGAACCTCTTTAAGTGCACACAGACAAGAGTTGTCCTTAGAGAAGTTTGTCCTTTGGGCTATGCCTGGGAGCAGGACCACATGCTGATTATGGGGTCCAACAACAACCCCAGACGTGGCAAAAAATAAACCAGTCCAGTGTTCATGCAAAGAGCCCAGTCAGGATGAAAAGGATACAGGGCCAAAGACAAGCTACAACCCACATCAGAGAGAAATATACAGGAGACAACTTAGCTGGAGCATAGGTTCAAGTTCTGTCCAGGAGAGAGCATCAGATGCAAGGCTACAGCCAAGCACACCTGCAACACAGCTCAGGAAAGGACTAAATACCCTGGGCTGAACTGAAATGAGGGTTCTGGGGCATGGGAAGAGGGTGTGGATAGAGGTCACAGGTGAGGCTATTTAGGGCAATTAATGTCTATTAGTACACTGAGGAACCCAGTAAAGGGGCTTCTGTACCAAGGGGTTGTTGTGAGAGGAGTAGCGATTCCAGTAAAGCATTGAGTCTGCACTGGAACAACTCACAAAATCATTTCTTTTGTCTCAGCGTAATCTCCAAACACTTCATCCGGACCTGCAGGAGAACCCCCATCTGTGCCTTTTCTATATATATAACAGGTCAAAACAACCCCAGTACACTCAGCCACACAGCTCAAAAATATCCAGAATGTCGCAGCCCATCTAGACGTGGTAGAAGAAATTGGCTTCCCTCTATGGGTGTCTTGTTTCTCACAAGGAGAATAATTGTAACTAAGGCATGACATCTCTTTGTTGACATCAGCACTTCAGCTGTCACTTGGAATAAAGCTCATTATCTTTTGTTATCTTGTCTATCTCATTATCTCATGTACCCCATGAGGGAAAAGGGGACACACAAGGTGTGCTATCCATAGCTGTGGCTTCACCTATGCATGTTACATCAGTAAAGGCCACCTGCTTTGATTTGTGTAGCGGTTTCACCAACCTGCATCAGACCTCTGTAACATACACACTCTTTAGAGGAATGTGGCCTTCCTTCAAGCTAGCTCCCACAGGAATGAATTTACCTGAATTATTCTTTCCTGAAAGGGCTTGCAGTAAAGTTCACCTCCCCCTGCAAGCTCAGCTAACATTTGGATAGATAGAACCATGGGCAGGTGTAAGCATTTCCTATCTCACCATGGCAAGACAAATGTATTGTAACTATGCAACCCCTTCCATAAAGAGCAGACACTTTTCCCCCGCCTAAAATAAGAAGAAGCCGTCTGGACTTCAGAAAGTGATATGTGATGTATGTGCCTCCCTATACACCCATCTGTCCAGAGGATGACTAGGCATGCCTGAGAAGTGTTCACAAGAGGTGTTCTCCAAGAGCATGTTCCACTGCAGGAAACTGAACTTTAATAGCACTGGTGACCTGGTGAGGTTTACTCTTCACTTTCTCTTCTCCCTTCTCCATCAGCCTACGTCCTCCAGAGAGTCAGCTTACTTGATCCAGAATGAATTCCTGCCCACAGTGTCTTCCTAGCCTTCAAGGACAACAGTGTGTCCTTCTATCTGGTTTCTCTGAATCCACAGCTGGCTCCAAACATTTCAGGAGCATGGGCATGACTGCATGTTGCCACTCCAAGGACTTGACTGCTTCTGCTGAAAGAGGAGGTGTGGAGGCATGCAGAGTCCAGTTGCAAAACTGGGGGCAAATCATAAAGAGATGACTCTGTGCTCTTGCTGCCCTGGGAGGTGGGCGGCAGGGGCACCTTCTTCTGGGAAGAGTTGGGTTGCAAAAAAGCCTCAAGCACAGAAACCTCATTTTTTCTCCAGACACAGCCAGCCTGGCATTTCTGCTCTGCACAACTCCCTGCCTTAGACAGCCACTTGTTTGACTTGTCACTAGAGTCTGCCTTGTCTGACCGTCCCTGCAGCATCCAGCCAGCATACTTTTCCATGCAAAAGATGTGGGACTACCCTTTTTTGCTGTAATACATTTCTCCATCCAGCATACACAAGACCAGACCAATGGGGACACCTCCACTGATAGAGCTTGGGCTCAGGAATCAGACACAGGACCACTCTGAATGTACAAATCATCTTTCCACACCCAAGGATGGTGCTTTTTCCAAGAGGCAGGGTTCAGAGGAACCATTTGACAGACTCTCAGTGCTTTCAATATAAAGCATGGGCAGTTCTGACCAGGAGGAACACACAAGTAGCCCACAGTCATGATGTGTGAGCTCGTGACACCTGGGACACACCACCTGTCAATCCCATCTGAAGTGGTGGAGAGACATGTTTCCAAGAGAGTGCCAACACCACTGGAGAACAGCTTTCCACTTGGTCACAGAGAAAGAAGGAGAAGGAGGTGAAAGAAACAGGCACTGGTCCAGCAGGAAATGACAGCTCTAGGAACAACATCCTGAACCTGTTCTCTTTTAAAGGGGCAGGACCCACAAAACAGGCTTTGCTGGAGTTTTCCTCTTACCTCCCCAAGGCAGAAGTCAGTGATTTGCTGTTTGCTCCAAGTATTCACCCTGACACAAGTGCTCTGTGTTCATTGCCAAAGTACGCCTCCTGCCCCCAGACTCTGGAGAGCAGGGGTCAGATGCTGTTTCAGGAATGTGGGGGGGGTGTGTGTGTGCTTGGTCGTTTGTTTGTTTGTCATCGGGATGTTGTGAGGGCTGCTTAGTTTGTTTGTTTGTTTCTTAAATCTCCCAGGGGAAGTTTCTGGCAGAAAGCACCTCCTGAGCAAGCTTGGACCAGGGTGTGCTTTGGCTGGGAACTGAGGCGATCTCCATATGAAGAAACAAGAGGTGAAGAGGAGAAGTGTGAGGCCAGAGGGCTAAGGATTTGGCTTTGTTGTGTAATGTGGTCATCAGGCAGGGACAAAAACAATCAGAAAATCAGAAACAAGCTTCGCCCACAACACAACTCAAACCTCAGCAAAAGACATTGGAAATGTTTCCATTTTATTTTTTTGCCACCATTGGGCCTCCTGTGTGTTCTATGTGACAGGGGCTACTCTGGTTCCTATTGAGATCAATGGAAAGCTGCCTACTTTACACTGGAGTCATGCGAACCCCCTGCTTCGAGAGAGATCAAGAGATGTTAATGCAGCCTCACATGTCTCAGAGATGTCAGTGATGGTTTTTCTTGGAGCTGCATCCAAGGCAGTTAAAATTCCCTATGGGGGCACCTGTCAGCCATCCATACATTTGCCTCTTGTTGAACTACTTCTGTGGGAACTTTTCCTACAAATAAATCCACAGTCCTCCAAAGTATGCCTGATGGGGAAATCTTCAGACACAAGAGAGAGCCAGAGGGCTGGTTTACTGGTGTCGCAACAGTCAAGGAAGTGTCCTGTGGCTGCTGAGCTATCACAAAGCCATAGGAGCCATGGTGAGCTGCAGCAATAGGCGGCAGTTTTCATGTAGGCTGGTTCTGCAAGCCACCTTAGGTGACTATATCATTGGGTTTAAAGTAGCTGGACATGTGGAAAATAGAGCTACCTTTCCTGTTCACTGTTTCCCTTGGGATAAATGAATATTGCACAAGTCACTACAAGGAACTCTTTCTAATGAGATGCCACGTCCCATCTGCTCTGTCCCGCATTCAAAAAATGCTGATGGAAGTAACAGAAGATGTACTAATGATCCTTGGGGCTTTTAGACAGGTTTACTTAGGAAACCAGGTGTGTGAGATCACAGCGCCTTTTAGTCTGCCAATACGTTTGTCTGGGTCCTTCCTAATAGCGTTTTAACTCACAGGTCAGTTTTAAGAAAATATAACAGAAGAGTATAAGTCTCCAAAACAGGAACTTTCTATGAGTTTTGTGAAAATTATTGGCCAAGTGGAAGAAAAAAAAAAAGATAGGTCTAATAAAAACACCCACTGCTGCATGAGCTCAACCCTTTACAAGGCTTCAGAGAATCCACAGCAATGCTCACCTTAAAATCGCATGAGAAATAAAGCTTCCTTGGTTTTGCTGTTCACACAATGATTTAGGACATCTTTAGGCTTCAGTTTCTGAATAAATGTGTGCCCTTCTCCCCTTCATCATGTAATGCATCTGTTCAGGTCAGGACAGAGAAAGATGTTGCAATGCATGACATACAAGGTCATAAGCAGGTAAGGCTTGTGGAGCTCAAGTTTGGAAAGCAGCAAGGGAAAAATCCATATAATTCTTAAATCCCAAAAGAATGATGCCGATTTAGGCACACTCATCTCATTTTTGTGTTTGAACTTTGTTTGCTTTTCATCCCACAAGCTCTAATGTAAAGGAATATATTTGCCTAAAAAACATGTACTTACATATTCAGTGCAATTTCCTTTGGAACAAAAAGCAGCGTTTAAAAAAAAAGCAATCTAAATAAGGTTGAAAAAAGCTCTCAAAACGGGTGCTGCGGACCATCATTTGCAGAACCGCCATGCCATCCTGCCACGAGTACATGAGTGCATGCACGCACAGTGGCCGGCACTCATTGGTATAAATGGTGCTCTGCTGTGAGGAAGGAAACACTGGAAGGTAAGTGAAAGCTGCAGACCCCAGCACCCAAGGGATCAGCATGGTGTTAATTGCTGAGCTGATGCTAACACAGGAACACTAAAGCACAACTCTCATGGTAGCAACTGGCACAACGTGCCTGGGGAGGTGCTAGAGCACTGATGCCAAACAAAACTCTTTCTTTGTCTTTAAAATAGCCACAATCCTCTCTCTCCCCTTCTTAGTACCCCTCTTTCCACTGATCACATTGGTCTGGAGGACAGGTTTCCCCAGTTTTCACTCCAGAGGCTGGTGCAAGAGGAGACCTGCCAAAGTTAGCATGTGGCCATATACAGCAGAGGACTTGATCTCCTCACCCCTGCGAGGACTTGATCTCCTCATCCCACCTGCTGCTTCTCATCACACACCCGATACTTCTCGCGTATTAATGTCTGGAATGCCACCTCTGCCACTTTATCCTGGGCTTCCTTGCCCAGCTATGTCAAGTGCAAAAAGCCTTTTCCTTCCCTGATCTCCTTCTGGACCCGGCACAAATATGCGGAAAGAGAGGGAGGGATGGAGATTTTTTTTTCTTTTCCTTGGTTTCATATCATCTAAAGATTTCAGTGATGAAAGAAACTCTAGCAATGTATGCTGTGGGTCATGAAGTGTAGTGCAAAGTTAGCTGTGAACAGAGAGAGAGATGTACTTGCTGTCCCCAGCCAGCTGGGACTTCCACATCTCCTGTCATATTTGTTGGTCATCCATCCTCTGTCACCTATGCATGCCTATTTACCCCATCATCCAGCTGCTGTTTCTCATCTTTTAGATCTCTGGGACATAGATATTCAATTAGGATGGTTATAGCCATGTAGGAGTGTTCAGCTGCCTCCTAACATACATATTTGTAATAATATTCATATGCTCATTTCCATTCAAAGTCACTGTCAAGCTTGGCTTCATATGCTGATATACATAAGCAGAAAATTAGAGATCTACCCAAGACTCAACAGCCCAAGGAATATGGAGTTAAGGAACTGTACAGATTCACACCATCAGCAATGACGTACCCTGAGATATTTTGGGCACATCTTGAGTGTCTGATGATGAATGGATCAGCCTGCATATGTTTTAGAAAACCCTTTGAACCTTCGTTAAAATATTCTAACAATGTTATACATAAAAATCAGACATTATTCTTTTTCAGTAAGCAAATTCCTAGAGCAGCTCAAGGAAAATACTCATTCAGCTCATTACGAGAACTATAAATAAGATAGAAAAGCATATTGCATATAGTTTCCCTTTATACCCAAACAATTAACAACATGGGGGACCTTTTATGATTGTATCCATTAGAGAAACTGATGATACAAGAGCAGCATATTCTTGATGTCTTCTTGTGAACATTTTTTTTCTGAAAATTTATTTTTTAAAGTCTAGTTTCCCTTAATAACAGTGGTATCCCGTTTTATTGCTGGAAATTCTCTGTGTAAGTTCCCTATGTTCCTCTGAATTTTGTTTCTAGAGAACCACACAAACTTTGTTTGCTTCCTTGCATGTTATAGCCTCACTGAAAAGGTAATTCAGAACTTGTCTCAAACTTAGCTTATTATGTCTATTCGATTTCTAAAGAAAAAAAATCCTGGACTTGGGTTTGGAGATGCCTTGAAGCTGGACAGGCTTAGCTGGCCTGAGGTATTCATCACAGCTCTCCCAGTTTGAAGCAAGGGATCTTAGAAAACAACAAGGGTGCTGATAGTCCTCCCCTTCGTGTCTTCCCACAGTTGCTCCTGAAGGACAGACTAAATTCTTCTGAAATTAACACAAGAGATGGAAAAGAAACACAGCAGAGAAGTCAAGTGTGGAAGCCCCTCAGCCTAGACCCAGATTGTGCGATCTGTTTGTGATGCATCAGGATGTCTTTGAGCCCATACTAGAACTAGATCTTATTCTTCCAAGCTCACTTCAGAGATTGCATGGTCAAATGGAGGACAGTCAGCATTTGTCCATACATGAACATACCCCAGAAATTCAGCAGTTACAGGAGCAGCCAGAAGTTATCTGTCTCTGTGCCCACTTTTTGCTGTGCCCGTAGAACAGCCCAGGTGTTGCTGGTCCTCTTCTTCTCCCATGCCATTCCTTTTCAAGAACCACCCAACTTGCTTCTGCAAGCTGCCTCCTATTTGCCCTCTTCCTGTCCCTCCCCCTCCTACTGGGAACTTCCTTCTGTCTCTTATTGCCCATGCAGCATTTTGTCTTTGAGGGAAGTGGCCAGCCATGGGCTAGGTGGAACATGGGTCTAATCCAGGTGCAAAAGGACCTTACTTTGAGGTAGTCTCCAATCCATTTTTGACCCTTTGGGCACAGCTTTCCCTTTCTGCTTCTGTACCCACTGTATACCTTGTAGCTTCTTCTCTCCATCCTGGGAGAGGCAGAGGAGAAAGGGGACGTGTTTTCTTCTCCCAGTCATGCTTTGGAAGATGTACTGTGCCCATGCACTGTGTTCCCCTCCTCCTCTGCCATCCCTCCCCCAGGGTTTCTCCTGGTGGCCACAATAAGGGGTTAGCCAGCCTATTTCAATTAGTGGCAAACCATGTGGCATGACTCCAAAGCCTCCATATGTTCATAAGTATATGCAACCACACTTTCCTTGACGCATTCCTCATTCCAGGGAAAGGCCACATCTCCACAGCTTGCTGGCACAAGTCACACAGGCAACTGCAGAAGAGATGGGATAATAAATACACACACACATATACATACACACATACATGTAGGAAAACTTGGCACCCTCCCACCCTCTCCCGTGTTGACTGCCACATGGTCCCCATCAATTTTTGTTAGAGCCAGCAAGCCAGCCAACCACTCACAGATGCTGACAAGGCAATTTCAACAGCTGAAGAGACTTCTCTGCTTTCCTCTTCCAACCCGTAAGATTTTGGTTGTTTTTTTTTTCTTTAAAGGCATCTGCTCCTGGAAGAGGTTTCCAGCCATGGCATTGTGACCTTCCAGGGTACTCCTTGGCTAGGGAGCCCCTCTCTGCAGCTGGTGGTCAGCAGCTTCCACTTTGATGTGTGTGGGGATGGAATGGGGTCTGAAAGCAAAAACATCCTCATAATGTGCCACCTCTACTACCTAAAGCATCCCCAGAGGAGATTGAAGGTTTTCCAACACAGTTGCTGCCATTTTCCTGTATTGGCTCCAAGGGTGCAGATTCCATCTACTCCTCCTCTACCCTGAACACGATTGCTGTTCTCACATTCCTCCATCCCACCGCTTTCACCAGCCATTCCTTCCCTAAAGCTGTTCCCCACCCCTCACTCTCCTTTCTTCTATCCACAGCTTCCTTTGCATTCATCCCTCTGTCCCTCCTTTGATACTGATCTTTCTATCATGTCTTGACTGCCAGTTCTTCTTTACACCATGTCCTGCCCTGAAAAGTTTACTTTTACCCATTGCCTCAGTACTTTCACTCACCCTTTTACATCTGGTGATACGTATCGGGTGTGCATGGCAAGGTTTTGGCAGCAGAGGGCCAGAGGTGACTTCTGTGAGAAGCTGCTAGAAGTTTCCTCTATGTCTGATAGAGCCAATGCCAGTCAGCACCAAGATGGACCCACTGCTGGCCAACACTGAGCCCATTAACAACGATGGTAGTGCCTCTGTGATAACGTATTTAAGAAAGGCGGGGAAAAAGCTGCACAGCAGCAACTGCAGCCAGGGAGAGGAGTGAGAATATGTGAGAGAAACAACTCCACAGACACCAAGGTCAGTGAAGAAGGAGGGGGAGGAGAGGCACCAGGTGCCAGAGCAGAGATTCCCCTGCAGCCCGTGGTGCAGATCATGGTGAGGTAGGCTGTGCTCCTGCGGCCCATGGAGGTCCATGCTGGAGCAGAATCCACCTGCAGCCCATAGATGAGCACACGCCAGAGCAGACGGATGCCTGAAGGAGGCTGTGACCCAGTGTGAAGCCCACACTGGAGCAGGCTCCTGGCAGGACCTGTAGGCCCATAGAGAGAGGAGCCCACACTGGAGCAAGTTTGCTAGCAGGGCTTGTGACCCTGCGGGGGACCCACGCTCGAGCAGTTCGTGAAGAACTGCAGCCTGTGGGAAGGACTCATGTTGGAGAAGGTCATGGAGGACTGTCTGCTGTGAGCGGAACCCCATGCTGGAGCAGGGGCAGAGTGTGAGGAGCCCTCCCCTGAGGAGGAAGGCGCAGCAGAGACAATGTGTGAGGAACTGACTGCAACCCCCATTCCCCGTCCCCCTGCGCCACTCAGGGGGAGGAGGAAGAGAAAATTGGGACCGAAGTTGAGCCCAGGAAGAAGGGAGGGGTGGCAGGAAGGTGTTTTAAGATTGGGTTTTATTTCTCATTATCTTACTTTGATTCTGATTGGTAATAAACTAAATCAAATTTTCTGAGTTGAGTCTGTTTTGGCCGTGACAGTAATGAGCGAGTGATCTCCCTGTCCTTATCTTGACCCACGAACCTCTCATTATGTTTTCTCTCCCCTGTCCATCTGAGGAGGGGGAGTGATAGAACAGCTTTGGTGGGCACCTGGCATCCAGTCAGGGTCAACCCACCATGTGATCCTTCCTTAATTTATAGTGTGGCTTCCAGCAATGCGTGAGAGAGTGATGGAGGCATGGTTTTCTTCAGTGATTTGAACACCTTAAGCTTCCTCCAACTGCAGGCACTTTATACTACTTGATTCCAAAGCACACCCTACGCTCTAACATGCCTGGAGCCTGCTGTAGTCAGGATAAATGGGCTGTGCTCTGCACCTGTCCTTTGAAGGGCTCACACTTGGGCTTGGCCATGCAATTAGATGAACAGTCCAAGAAATTTCAATTCCTTTGGCATGAATAGCTTGAATCCTCAACCCTCAGGGATCCTGGAGAGATTCATCCAACTCTTAGCTTTGCTGCTTTATTACTGCAATGCTCAAAGACTTTGACGGGGGCTGAGGGCCAGTCTCAGTGTCCAGGAGGTCCTCCTGTGAGAGGGTCCTCCTTCCATGTGATGTTTTCAGGGCTTTCTGCAGATGACCAGGAGTTTGTGTCTAGAACCAAAGTCAGGACTGAATTAATGGAGATCTCCAAAACGATACTTGATGCATCTCAACAAGTTTGCTAATACTTAATGAAACAACATACACTGCAATGGCCCCTAGGCTAAGCAGAAGGGCAGGAACTGTGCTCAAGAGAAAGGAATACAGAAGTACTTGGGAGAGGAAACAGAAATCAGTGGTGGCAGAATAAGGACTTTCAATCTCAAATAAATCCTTGTCGCTCTGAAACCCTGGCAAAACTTCTCATTGTTGCTCACTCCAACTCCATCCTGGGTGAAGCTTAAGAACGTCGCTGTAGGTTGGTGTTTTCAGCCCCATGAGAAGAGGCATTTTCATGCCCAGAGCCCAGAGGTTCCCACCCATCATCTGTGCAAATCCCCTGTATCTGACCCGTCTTTCCTTGTTCAGCCCTACCCCAGGTCAGGAGAGGGATTTGTGTTTGAAATGTGGTTCAACACAGAGATAAATCCTCCAGTCAGGCACCACCCCCCAAACAGCTGTTTGTAATACAGCTGTGGGACTGTGTTTTGCAGGCAGAAACGTGCTGCTCACTCAGATGTCCAGAAACATCTGTGCAGACAGTGAGACCGACAGGCACATGGTGGAACGGGAAGCAGAGGGATAGCAGGACTGGGGAGACTGGGAAAGGACTGAAGGGAACTGTTTCAGATGAGCAAGCAAAGTTCAGCAAATTTTCACAGCCAGGATGCACAAGCAGGTCTGGCAGAACTATCCAGCTAGCACAGGAGCACTCTTCTTCCTCCACACCAGACATCGTTTCTGTAAGGAACAGGACAACTGAAACTTCTCCCTCATTGCCAAATGCCAGGTCACGTCAGCCCTCGCCATGCAGATGAAGAAACCACATCACTCAAGCAGGCCAGTTTCTCAGAGCTGGAGGCAGCTGAGTCAGGGAGATGCTTCAGGAAATACTCAGTTCAGTGAGACACTTGGGCCTGGATGGGGTCATCGGTAGAGTCAAGGCAATTACAAGGAAGTGCTCTGACCACAAGCCCACGCTGCCTATCACTTCCACTAAGAGATATATCTTCTGACACGTTCAAGGATCTTGTTAGCAGAACAAACCCTGAAAGCTATCCAAAGCTGACAAACCTTTTCCAAACCACTAGCCTGGGCTCAAGAAGCAGCATCATGGGATTTCCCTATACCTATATTATGGTGCTGCACAATTATATTCATTATGGTATTTTTATCTCTCTCTCAGAAGCCCCAGGTGTTGATCACAAGTGATGACAGGAGAGTGGACAAGGATAACCATCAACCTGGAGCTTGAGACTGCAAGTTGTGGGAAGCAGGTTAGGCAGCCTGGCTTCACAGAGCAAAATACCACCGTTTCGAAGGATGTATAAAGTGAATGATGAAATAAGGTGCTGGGATGAGCTGAGGAACTGAGAACCCTTGCAACATTGCATTTTGCTTCACTGCTCTGTCACATCTTAGCTTAGCGACCCATGCAATCTCAGTGGGACTAAGGTGGGATGTAGAAACTTGGCCATGTCAAAGACAGGAGCTACAACCAGAAAAGGAGCTGGAGGACAAAAGTCATGAAGACTTAGTCAATGCACAGGACTTAGGCAGCTTTCCCAAGCTCTCTACTGGATTGCCGACTACAGCTATAGCTGTCTCATCAGGCCAAAGTCAGGTGTATCAGCTGTGGTTTAAGACGGACGAACAGGGCAGAAGAATCTGAAAGCTGACTGAAGTCCTGATGAGTAGTCGTGGGAAATATTGTTTCCTGCTGCAGCTAACAATGAGATCCATGCTACATCTACCACAGTTCAGGACTTCCAGTCCTACTTCTGAGCATGGATCCTGCACTGGAAATGAAAGAGAGAGATCCCAGATTAACCCAGAGAGTCTTCCAAGGAAGATAAAATGATGCCATGATGTGAAACCAGTCCCTCACTCTCAAGAAAAAACACAGAAAAATAATGGGGAAAACGGGAGAAAGTTGCAGAGAAAGCACAGTTGTTTTCAGACTTAACCAAAATGTGTAGGGAACTCTGTCCCATGTTTCCAGATGACTAGTCATTTCAAGAGATGAGTGCCATTTCAACGCCTGGGGTGAACGCTTTCTTCTCCATTGTTGCTCTGCAGGTAACAGCAGAGACACATCATCCAAGAAAGCATGGATGTGGGAATTTTACTTCCATTGGTCCAAATTTTTCTCCAATCGATCCTGAAGCCCCCGCAACAAATATCATCTGCAGGAAGGAGGCAAAAGACAAGGAATAATTTAATTTGTCAACTTTGCCAAACTGATTTAAGGCTGATTGTCCCTGTGTCTGCCTAAGTTAGACCAAAACCTCATCACCAGTTTGCAATCTCACTTGCTGCCTATCCCTGGGTGGCTCGAGTCAGCCAGAGAACGGGCGCATGCAGGCAGTTGGAAAGAGCTCCAAGCAAAGCTCAAGAAAAGATCTTGAGTTTCACTGTTGGTTGAATTAAACGAGCTGATTTTGCCCGTTGTCAGGCAGCAATCACAGCACTGATGAATGACAGAATAAACCAAGTTCCTTCTGCAGCCAAATTCCATTGACACCTCCACAGACTTGGCTTTCACCATCCATCACGACATCTGCTGAGGTCCATGGGAAGGGGAGAGGGTGTAGCTCTCCGTCCCACCCTAGGTTATTTTTACAGCTGGGAAAGAAGGTGGTGAACCTGGATGAGAGGATTGGAGGCTTTTCCAAGGCAGCATACAAAAGCTGTGACACCAGAGCCAGAGCTTGCAAGGCCCCAGATCAGCAGCTCCAAAAGTGTCACTGGCACAGAACCTAGAAGGGCCATGTACCCCAGAAAGGAATTTCCCTGGTTCTGCCCAAGCAGAATTCTGCTGCACGCAAATAAAATCTCCCAGCCAAGTACCTGCCTCCCCCACTGGTGTAGAAACCTGAAATAGATGCTCAGAACTTGTATCTCCAACCCTCCGGGAGGACACAGCCTCTGTAGGTACAGGCAGGACATTGTGACAGAAGGACCATCTATGACACGCAAACCTTTTGCCTGCCCAAATACAAGACTTTTGGAAAATACCCAACCAAGCAAAGACCATGGAGCTGTACTGATTTACATCAGATGAAGATGGATCCCTTGAAAATCAATTCCAGGTGAGCTGCATGGAGCTGCCCAGAAGTTGCTTGCTGGTTTCTCTCTCTCTCCCTATTCCTTGTTGCCAAAACTCATTGAATCTGAGGATTCACAGACAACGCAAAACGGTTTCCTCAGGAGGAGCCGTTCCACACATGCCTTCCCAATAAGCTATCCCAGCAGAGTGGCAATGTTTAGAAGCCAAATTGGTCATCACTGGCAATTGTAGAAATGGACAAAAATAGCAGAAAAGAATTTCACAATTTCCTGCACATTTTTTCTGATTGATCCACAAAAAGAATGTTGGGTTACCCAAAAGAGAAGAATGGTTTAAGTAAGCAAAACAGCAGTAATCACCTGCTTTGCTAAGTGTTTGCAAATACCATAAACCGTTTTTCTGAGCCAAAGGTCATTCCTTTCCACAATCACCACCCCCTTCTCCCAGTTACTCACTGTGACTAATGGGAGGGGAAAAAGGTTGTTGCCTTTTTTTCCAATAGATTTTAGCTCAAAAAAATTCATTTTAGTTAGAAAGTAGTCTCTTCATCTCCTCTTTGCTTCCCAGGATGAGTGACACCATTGCACCTGTGGCACAAAATCCTGTGGCTTTGGTCACTTAAGCATTCAGAGTAGAAGACAGCATCTAGCTAAGTCCTCTCCGTGAAACTGGGAGTGGTGGGACAAGAACTCTAAGTTTATAACACTTCTGCATAACAGCCAAGGTTCCTCAGCACATCCTTCATCAAATTCTCAGTTCTACTAATTAGGCTATCAAAGCTTTGTTGGAGGGGAGAATTGTTGATATTTATTTCTTTCTGGGTTGTAGACATTGCCAGTAGAGTCTTCAAAATAAGAAAAGAAAAACCCTCTGACTCGCTGCCCAGAAACTCAATCCCAAAAGCCTCCTCCCAACCTCTGTTTACAAAATTATAAGCTTTCTTTGTCCTAACCATTTTCCTGTTACAATAATATTCTTCATCTTCTATCTGACTTTCTTTTAGTGCATGGAAAATATGATTTCATTGTGAAAGGATTTCTTATGAATCAATATAGCAAAGGGAACACAGAGATGTTTGCAGTAAATCACCCTCAAAGCACAGACATGTAGAAAAATGAGTTACAAGACAAAGTAGATAATCCCAAGCCATTTCCAGATGGAAGGAGTTTATATTTTCCATACACTGTATCTGTTTTTTGTGTCACAAAACACACCGGTATTTATTTAAAGTATTTTTTTCTTGTACCATAGAGTTATGATTACATTAAATGAGTTTCCAAAAATTACAGAAATTGGCCTGCTTTAGGTAACAAATGGAAGAACTGAGATATTGAGTTCAAACCAGCTGAAGCTCAGCCCCTTTTGAAGTTAAGAGCCGAGTCCAGCAGCAGAAGGCTGACTTCCATCCAGTGAAGTTCCCTCCACTGCTGGGACGATCATGACCAGTGCAGAAGTCTGATTTTCCAGCGCTTTGTGGTTTCTTTCACCCACTTCTCCATAGCTGGCAGGGATCATGCTTGGAGGTAGGCTTGCTTCTCCCCTTCCATAAAGTGAACTCTGTCATCATCATCTCATTGGAGAAGGCTTGGCAGGACTGAATGCCTGGCTTCTGAAGGAAGCCACTGGATCACTAAGTTCTTGGAAGCACTGGACAGGGAGCAGCCTGTCTGAGCCACGCTTCAAACTGGGTGTTATGTACTAAGCCATTCTCCTAAAGGAGAGACATCTGAAAGCCATTTCGTGAACATCTGGACGGAATCAGGTCTGGGGACTACCCAGGGGACTGATGCACACCCTCTGAGAGGTTGACTCCTGCAGTGACTTAAAAGTTAGACAGGTAAGTGAACAACACCCTGAGACCTGAAAACCCAGTGAAACATCATCCGACGGGCTCTTCATGTAACCACGTTTCATCAACACTGTGGGTGCATAGCATCCTGAAAAGCAACTGAGAACCCAATGACTGTAATAGATACAACCTTAGACATACAAGCAAAAAATCACCCTGTGAAGAAATAAAAGTAAAACCAGACTTCTCTAAGCTGAGTCTAGCTGTGGGCGGACAGTACAGGAAAGTCCCTGTGCAGACATTTTTGGGTTATGTTCCAGAAAGAGGAGACGGTCTTTGAATTTTAAAAACTGGTGAGAAGGATTGTTGTGGTGTCCACATAAGCAAAGCAGTGTGGGTCTGGGCCACTGATGGCATGGCCAGTAGCCCATCTTCAACCAGCATGGAACGCGGCTGGGTCCTGGTCCAAGAAGCTACTTGCAATATTGCTGGTGCTTTCTGCCTCAGTGTGCTTTAAGTTCTGGCTCTCACAGAGCAATGCAGCTGTGTTTGGCCTGTCTCATCTGTTATTTGGATAAAGCATCAACAAGAAGGGCTGAGGTCACATGAGCCGGCCAGACAGGAGGGCTGCGCAAAGGGTGGTTTGAGGGGGAGTAGCTGATCTATCAAAGCTCCTGTCCTTCATTATCCAGTCAATGCAACATTTACAGCCAACCTGTCACCTGCTGCTCACAGTTTTGCTGATCTGAAGAAGGACTCCCAAGAATACATGCAGTTTAATTGTAACCAGCCTTCTCCAGGTACGCCAGGCCAGCCTCTTCCCTTGCTCTATAGGTGGACAGAACTCAGCAAAGCAGGAGCTGGATCTTCATTAAAGATGGTTGGGGTTGGACTAGATGATCTCCAGAGGTCCCCTCCGACCCCTACCATTCTGTGGTTCTGTGATTCTGTTGTTCCCTTGCTATGAATGAATCCTAATTGCACTGTCATGGGGTTGGACCCAGACATGATGGTTATAAGGATTTCACGCTCAATGAAAGGTCCTGAGGACACGGCCAGGTCCTGAGTTCCTGCAGGGGAAGCAATGGGGGAGTGCAATCAGTGCCAAAACCCCTCTCCATGAGGCTGAAGCTGACTCTCTTCACATTTCCGATGGCTGGGGCTGCATCTGAGGCTGCCAGAGCTCTGTGTGCACCAGCTGCCTGCTTGAATCTTTTCCTTTTTTCCAGGAAAAGCTGGCGCTCCAGCTATTCCAGCACTCCCTTGCCCTTAAAGACCTGATTTTTTTTTTTCCTAGCATGTCAAATACACCGATCTATAAGAGGAGTAGCACCAAGCCTGGAAAGTTGGCCCGGGGCCGGGAGAAATGTCAATACGAGAGGAAGTGTCTGTCACATACACACACAGAGGCTCCCTCAGCCAAGCCGTTTGAAGTCATCTTTGGCCGGCTGCTCCCGTCTCCCGCTTGCCGCGGCCCCATCGGCAGGGACCGGCCGACCTCTAGTGGTGCGAGCCCACAGCGCGAGCAACGGGACGCTGGCGCGAGCCCACCGGGCGAGCAACGGGACCCTCCTAGGGCAGGGAGGAAGCCTGCATCCAGAGATGCGATAGCAGAGCGCTGACCTCAGAGGGGACTTGTGAGGCCAGGTAGACTATGGTTAGGGCCCCTGGGTTCACACCCCGCACTCTGCACAGTCATTTTTGTTTCTCTCATGCAGCAGTTTCTGAAGTGTCTACAAAGGAGGTGTCTCCCTATTTCCCAGTGAAGAGGAGAAATGCTAGGAATGAGCAAAAGGTCATGAGAAAGCTCACAGCCAAGCGCTTTCTCCTCACCACATGGTATCTGGGATCTCCCTCTGCACTGGGCTGAGGCTGGAGCTGGAGGCCCTTGGGAATGAAGGACAACAATCTCTTGCAACCTAACAAGCTGAGGAGGATAGCAGCCTGTTTGAGCAAGGCTGAGGTTTCTCTTATGTGGAAGTGTGAGCTATAAAGATGTGCAAAACCCTATCCCCAGTGCTATCCATATCAAAAGGTTCAAGGGGTGCTGTTTTAAAATAGGACCTTGGCACAAGTCCTTGCTTCTCCTCATGTCTTACTGAGTGGCACTCTGCCAAAATGTTAGCTTGGCTGCTCCACATGTCCCAGGCATCCCCGGCATGTCCTGCAAACCTTTCCGGTGTTCCCAGGCAGATTGATGCCTCCACAAACAGCTTCTCCCTTCTCCTCTCAGCTGCGGAGGGTCCCACTGGCCCCCAAGCAGCATCTCCCCAGCTGAGGAGCGCCTTTCCCAAGGGGCCAGAAACAAGGGCTGAGGACATGCATGAAAAGGTCTCTGAAGACACTGTTGGACAAATTGTGCACAGAGACCCCCTTTTCTCCTCCTGCCCTGAGTGGGTGCAAGGGATCCATGAGGAGCTGAGGATCACAAGGAAAAGCTGGTGGTAATGAACCTGACTTTCTAGTATAAGCAGAAGAAATTTCAGCTGTGGTGGTCATGGCCATAGGTGTCCAGGGACCCCGAATGCTCATGAGGAGCCAGAGGCTGGCAAAGCTATGGCATTTTGGAAACTGCTCCGTACACATAAACCATGGAGTCATCTCCCAGGGGTCATCCCAATACCACAGTAAAACCCTAGAGGGAACTTACAGAGTCCTCTGATGCTGTCCTGGGATACTGGCTCAATCCAAACTGTCTTAAATGGAAAAGACTACATCCTGAGTCACCACAACCATTTTCTCCCACCCCATCCAGGCTTTCCTCCTGGGTTTTGCCTTTCTCAGCCTAGTGCACTTGCAAAACTCCAGCCCAGAGAGGGAGCCCACAAGAGCAGAAGCCTTTCAAGATTACCCCAAGACTGGTGGGTGAGCATTTTCCACCCCACTCTCTGTTCTCCCAGCTGGAGGAACAGGCAAGGGTGGCTCAGGAAAGATACCCAGCAGTGCTGGAAAAACTGACATTTCAGTAAATCCAAAGGTGTTTGTGATGTGTCTCCTATTGAGACAGATTGCTCTCATACAAACCACTCCACAGACAGCCAAGACATCGAATGTTCTTCAGCAATATACCACTCTTCCCCTCTCTTTCCCGGCCCTCTTGAGTGACTGCAGCACATCCCAGCAGAGCTCACTACCCCAGGGCCAAGGGCTGCTGCTGCACTCTGCTTTGATTCAATGCAACCTCCCCTCCCACATGTTGTTTTCATTAGAGCCCGGCTCTTCTGGCAAGGGCGCTGTGCACAGTCACGAGAGGCTGTTCATTGGTGGCTTGTTTTATCCAGTTGTTGAAGACTTAAAACAATGAGCCTGCAAATATTTCATTCCTCCCTGTGCTCGCTCTTTCTTGTCTGTCTGTCTTTCTTTCTTTGCATTTTGAGGTGAGATTGGGGAGATACATAACGGATAGCACTGGAGCTTAGGGTTAGGATGGATGAGAGAAAAGAGATCAGAAGGGTATTTCTGTCATATTTCTGTCCTGTTGTATTAATACACATGCACGTGAACATGCGTGTGCATGAGTGTCTCAAACCTGCCCTCTCAGAGGACTGCCCCAGAGTCTGGCACCATCACAAACTGCACACGTATGTTGCCCTGACTCAGGCAGGAAAGCTCACAGCAGCACACTTATCGCCACAAGAAAGCCACCACAAAAGACATGCTAAGGCCCCACCACTGTCCCAGTGTCACCAGGACAGAGACAAATCCCTCTGTCCCTTCACTCTGGCAGGCAGAGACGTGGAGAGGAGGGGTCCTGGAATCCAAAAGAATGACCCCACATTGTAGTCAAACACTGTTTTCCCCACCATCAGCTGGGAATTTTCTGGTGGGATCAGTTGGCATCAGGACATATTGATGCCTGGAGCCCCGGGTGACATGTGGGGAAGGTTTGACTTTGACTGCAGATGAACTACATGCCTGCAAGCAATGGTACAGTGCAAATATGAGGTGGCAGCCAAGAGGTAGGAGGGTGTGAATGACCCTGAGACCATCAAGATGTGGGGAGGCAGAGGCCAGTTCCACTCAGGTTATCCCACCACAAGGACACGTGGGTACAGCCAGCTGGAGGCCATCAGTGGTGTAGTTTGAAGTAGACACAAGACGAAGCATGAATGAGGTGGGAAATGAAGGACCACTGAGCATGTTAGAAGAACCCCCTTGTGCTGTGCTGGGGCAGAGAGGTTGTGAATAAGATACTTCACATCCCATTGTTTTCTTTAGCCTGGCTGTAGTGTGCTAGGACAGTCTGGACTCTTATTTGTCACTACTTCATACCTGACTAAAATTGCTGGCATAAGGGGCATCCAAAGAAGAGCAGTGACATGCTGAGCCTCAAATAACCAGGGATGCATGGCTCACACTGCTTTTATTCACATGAGCTTTTGAATTAGGCTGCTGCCTGATTTAGCTTGGACTACATGGTCCCGTGGGAGCCAAGGCTGCATGGTACTGCCATGGGGGTGGAAAAGAGTCACCAGCACCAAAGGCCTGCACCAAGGCATCTTTGGGCTGTGCTTGTGTGAAAGGCAGGCAGAGCCTGGTAGAGGCTATGTACAGCATGAGAGTCTGGGGCCAGCAGTGCTGCACCCCAGTCCTGCAAGCCACCAGGCTTGTACATCACAGTGATGTACAAACCCAGCTGCATCTGAGCTTGTCCGTCCACGGCAGAGCAGCGGGAGCAGGACTGAGACATGCGCTGCAAGAGAGGAGGCGCCGGAGAAGCTGGCTGCAGGCAAGGAGACATCACCTCCTGCCCAGTCTGCTTTGTGTGTGCATCAGTCCAAGGTTTCCATCACTTGGACGCACATCCCTGTAGATGGAGCCAGAACCTCACAAGGCAGAAGGACAGCCTAGTCCTACCCATCGCCCTTCTTGGAGAGACTGCCCAGACCTCCTACTCTCTGCTCTGAAGAGGAACTAGCCCTGCCGCTCTCCTCCCTGCCCTCAAACACCTCCAGGGTTTCAACTCCACTCCCTGTTCAGGTAAACTATTCCAGAGCATCATATTGTCCCTCTTTATTCAATGTTTAACCCAAATCCCTTCTGTTGCCTTTTCCTGTCCACTATGGCCATAGAGAGCAGGTAACTCCTACACCAGAGGCTACATGTTGATGCCCCTCTCCAGCAGTAACATCCCCCCCAGGATGATGATGAAGCCCATAGAGCTATTTCTGGGACATCTTTTCTCACCATCAGCCCTGTAATGGACTTCCCCAGGCCTTGCTGGTTTGGATGGTGGCACTCAGACATTGTGCCTTGGTCCCATCCCAGGGAAGGGCTGAGGGTCTGACCCAGGGAACAGAGAGAGCTCCAAGTGGGCTGCTAGGGTGAGGGAAGCTGGCTGACCCTTCTCTTTTACCTCTAGAGCTCCTGGTTTGATGCTTCTGAGCCACAGTCTGTGTGTCAATAGGAGCCCCAGAAGGCCCTTGCACCTCCACCAATGGCTCAGGGTGTCACCATCGCACGCAGAATGCGGGTAACTCAGCAGCAGCATCCCAGACACCACAGCCAGGTTTGCAGCCCACACGGAGCCACTGCCTCTCCCACATGCACAGCGCCCCGGGCGAGCTCATGTGCCCACCTTAATCTCTGTGGTGCGTTGCCCAGGAGTGCATACGTGCATGGTGGGCAGCACTCTGCTCAGTGCACCCATCTGCCCAGAGACGAGCATTGATCAAACCTTCTAGCATGCTTGAGTGATTTTAACACCCAGAGACTGTTTTTCACTTAGGCTCCCAGTCCATCCTGCCCGTAACACTGCAGAGCCTGAACTGGGCTGGAAAATGGGACAGGGGTGCTCAGCAGGTAGCAATGCAGCATCGGTTAGGCCCAGCTCCACATGGACGAGTCCCTCCCCTGTGTGCCAATGGGACAAAGGCAGGCTCAGACTCGCAGGGAGGACATGGCTGTGGTGGTTTGACATTGGTTTGACATCCAGCAGCAGGACAGGGGATAGGGACACTGCTTGCTGAATAGGAGTGCGGACATGAGCACAGGTCACCCCAGCCCCAGAGTGCCTTTTGCCCACATCGGGTCTGCTCCACCCTTCACACTCTGGGGAGGTTGGCTGGGTCCTGGCCTTTGCCCAGACATGATGCTCAGGAAAAGCCAGGTTCTGCCACGCTTTCCATCCTCTGGGGATACTTCTGAGGGGCCCCAGCACTGCTGAAAAGCCCAGGAAAGAGTAAAAGCAAAGGAAGATGAAAGTGCCACATCCCCTCCACTCTGGTCCCAGTTTCGCTCCAGATCTGAGGGTTGTTTCTAGCTCAGTCAATGGAAAATGATGGTTGGGGGACACAGACCCATTTCCAGAGTTTCTCCTCAGGAGCACCCCACCTTGCTGGGGCTCCCTCTTGGACTCAGGGTATGGCTTTCCAGCTAGATTTCATCTGCCAACAGCACCCCACAACCCAATAACCCTGTGGGTCGCAGGGTCTGGGCTTGCCACCTTTAAAATCTGTTAAATAAAAGTTTCTTGGAGTCTGACGGCATTTGCAAGGGGGCTGGCTAGGAATATTTGCCCTCAGTGAAGGCTTCGTGCTCCGACCTCAACCCAGGGTTTCCTGACTGCTTCTCTGTCCGACAGCATGGCCACCCATTTCTACTGGAGCAGGAGGCAGAGACGAGGGAGACACTTCACTGCCTTTCACAGCCTGCAAGAAACACTCCCTGGGTGGCCCCGAGCCACCAGAGCAGTGGCAGAAATTAGAAAAAAATTGCTGATTTGGGAACTTGAAGGTGGGGCACAGGGAGATGCGATGGGGGCAAGGTTTCCTGGCGTGCAGCTGGTGGGACCTGCCTTCCTGATGGTCACACCAGAGCCACCAGCCTGGCCTGGAGACAGCAGCAAGCTGCAAAGAGGGAGACCCTGAAAAGCCTGCGCTGTGAGAGCCAACGAGGGGAAGCGGGTGACAGATAAGAACATGTCGAGGAAAAACACAAACCAGAAGCTCCTGAGGAATTTTGGAAAGGAAATGGGGAATTAGCTGCAGAAAAGGGGTGGGGGGTCAGAAATGCACAGCAGTTTATGGCTCCCAATGAATAGTCGGTCCATGCCACCTCACCAGGCCCTTGCCACGTCTCCTTCCTGCCTGGGGGACACCCAGCAGTGGCTGTCCCAGCTGGGCAGGAGCACTGGGAACAGGCAAGTGGCTGGTGCTGTCTCCCAGGGTGGTGGTTCCAGCAGGAACCAGTGAAGAAACAAAACCAAGAGCAGCTGGCAAGAAAATACCATCCCTGCTGTGTCAGACAGGGAGAGGAGGCTGTAGGTCCTGTCTGGACAGGGGACAGCCAAGGCCAAGGCTGGCAGATGCCAGGTACCTCCTGAGGTCCCGTGGTGCAGCCTGGCTCAGAGGGCATGTCGCTTGGGTGCCCACCCACAGCCCCACAGCTATTTCTGGGTGGCCAGAAACCATCCCATCTCCTCCTCTTTCTTTTTTTACCCCTCTTGCCTTTGCCTCCCAGCACAAGTCCCGCAGCACAGGGTCCCCACGCAAGCAGCCCCCTCAATCCACCCCTCGCCCTGCAGCTATTTTAGAGAAAGGCAGGAGGTATTTTTAGTGCTGCCGGCTCCCGGGAGAAGCTCTGAGCCTCTGAGCCGCAGCAGCGCTGGCGCCAGAGAAACTGCCGCTGCTCTGGCTGATATTCCTTGTATAATTAAACTCAATCCATCCCGGGGGCCGGGTCTTGGCCACCAACTCAGTGAGGAGGGGAAGAAGCAGAGCCAGAGAGCCGGGGGCTGAGGGCTCTGACGGATGCTGGGAATTGCTCTGTGAATGCTGGAAAAGCCAGGCCTGAGACTTTGGGGGAAGTTTTGCCAGGCACAGGGGAGGAATATGGCTCGGAACAGCAGGGAGTGGGATTTAACAGGAGCAGACATTCGCAAAGGCAAAAGACCCCCGTAGCAGCATCATCCATCCCACTCCCCTGCAGGACATGGACTCAAGGGTGATGTTCAGAGCTGGACAACCTGGAAGAAAGCAGCAGGATTTGAAGAGCACCTAGTGTCTGCAGGGCGAGCTGGAGATACTCCCTCTGGTAAACAAAAGCCCAAGCTGGAGCTGGAGCCATGTAGGAAGTTTGGAGGCTGTCTGGTTAGCCAGCATCTGGTGAACACAAGCTGCAGCTGGAGGCTGACAAGCAGCAGCACAATCCCTCCTTCTTCCCACGCCCACCGCCCAGCGTCTGTCCAGGGGCCCCAATCTGCCGTTGAGGAACAGAGGGTAATGACAGCCTGGAGAAAACACAGCACCCACCGGGTTTTATGGGTTTGGGGGCTTTTTTCCCCTGTGCAAAAAGAACAGAGCATTTATTCCCGTGCTCCCTTAAATTTCAGGATACATTTCCAGTGATCCAGACACCAAGGTGGCATTTCAAGCAACAGTATATTTTATATAAGTGATTTTTTTTTGTTTTTACCACTTTATAAAGCCATACAATGAACTGCAAAGAATCTGACATCTGTACAACGGGAAGACAACAGCAGAGTCACATTCACACATGGACATGGTGCGACCAAAGTCATCCTTACATGCGCAACAACATTAAGGGCACAAAGATACAAAATATAACGTATTTTTTTCCATCTATATAAATACACAGAAATGGGCGAGTCTAAAAGTTTGAAACTGTTCATTAACACTGATTAGCAAATAAATCTGTAACGTTCCCAAAGTAACAGACAACAACAACAACAACAAAAATCCGCGCATAACACAGCGGCACAAGGTCCGCCAACAGAAACGTCGGGTTGCTTCCTTCTTTCTTTTTTCTTTTTTTTTTCCTTTTTAAGGAAAAGGAAGGAAGAAAAAAAAAAAGAGTAACCCCAAACCAACCTCGCAATTTGCAAAACAAACGAATGAAATGAAACAAGCCCCTGCGGGCTCCTTTGCTGTCTGATCCTCCTGCCTGCTCCAACGGGAAGGGTTGCCTTTTGTTGATGCTGCTGTCTGGGGTTTTTGGGGCAACTGGTTTCTTTACCCGCCCGACCTGCTGGGTGTGGATTTACTTTGCGCTTTGGTTCAGGCGGTTGAACTCACTGGAAAATCGATGCCTGAAGGCTGGGTTGGGTTTTTCTCCCTACCTGGTTTGTTTTCCATGTGTGGTTTGACCAAGGGGCAGCCAGCAAATGTTGCATCCAGAGCAACCTCAAGCTTTGCTCAATTTATCTGCTTAAACCAATGAGCTCCCCATCTCCACTGGCAATGGGGGGCTGGCAAAGACCATGAGATGGGTGCATCCCATCAGCAGATGATGACATGGATCATCCCCGCAAATTGCTCCCAGGGTGGCCAGTGCCAGCAGCGGCCCCGTTGAACGGGAACCCCACATTTTGCACGTTGCAGGCGCTGCCATTTGGGACAGGCAGCAAAAGACCTTCCTGGGGAGCATTCCCCAACAGACAGCAACATTGACAGCAAAGGGAGGACGGGTGGGAAGGGGCTTCTCCAAAGAACAAATCAACAAAAATAGGGCACGTACAATAAATTTACACACGGAAAAATATATATATATATGTGGGGAAAAGTGCGTTTTTAAGGATATCTTTGGCAAGAATATATGCAGTTCTTTGTGCAGGAAGGAGCGATGTGTTTGTGTGTGTGTTTGTGTGAGAGAGAGAGAGAAACCATCCGGCTGCTGACAATGGCAGTGTGATTACAATGAAACATATGCTGGGCTTAACTCGTGCAAGCTCGAATCTCAAATACCATGACTGCATTTAAAAACCAAAGAAAAAAAACATGGAGTCTTTTCTGTCCCTTTCATAAGGAAAAAATATCAACACTAGGTCCCCGCCAGCCGCAGGACCTGGGCGATCCTTAACACCGGCCGAAGGTCTCTCCCGGGGACAGAAAGAGTAGTTACACCTAAAAATGTAACTTCAAAAAAGGAGATAAAAGGGAAAAAAAGTGCCTTTAAAGGGAGCTGACAAACACCTGGCTACATCATTGGAAGGTGATTAGCGCTGTGTTAAAAGAAAATATATAACCATCGGACGATTTTGTTAGTGTTCGAGATTTGGATACGGTCTAAATCTTCAGCTAGTGGGTTAGTGGGGAAACCGTCAGCGGCCCAGGGCCCAAAGCAGGCGTGATGCTATCGGCAGGTATCTGCTGGGGTCGGCTTCTGCACAATATCTCTGGGGTGCTTAGATCTGCTTTGTTTGTATGGGGAGAAAAAGAGGAACGGGAGTTTCAAGCACCGGTTTCCAAGGCAGCAGATTAAAATAAAATTACATTATTATCATCTCTTTTCTTAGCAGTGAGAAAACCAAGTCTGAAAAATAGAGGCTTTCAAAAATATATCTTTATATATCTATAAACACAGTGTTTTCTCTAATCGGTGAACGGCAGGGTGAGGAGATTACGGGTGAGATCATCTCTCATCTCACTTGAATTTCGCAGAAGGAGGGAATCGCTTTTTGGAAACATCAAAAATGAAATGGTCTCCACATCCATGCAGCCGGGAAGCCAGGGAGGAGGAAAGCCCCCCCAGGAGCCCCCCGTCCCACCGCCATCTCGCAACCAACTCCTCGCTACGCATCCTTTCACGCTCGCTTCAGTACATCAGTAAAGCCTCCGGCCGCACCAGCCCCCTCCGGGCGCCCACCTCGCTCGCTCCTCCATACGCACACACACACGCACACGCACGCCGGTCACACACACGCCGCCTTGACACGGGGGAACCCCGCGCCTCTTCCCCCATCCGTATTTTTCCTTGCTTTGGATTTTTCTTTTAATGTGCAGGTGTTTCCCCGGGGCAGGGGAAGGAGAAGGGGGGCGGATATAATGGGGGAGATATGATGCGCGGAAAGCAACGTGGCAAAAATAAATATTTTCAGACTGTAAATTTAACCTTTTCTTCCTCCTTAAAATTTTGTTAGCTTACAGTATTTCATCAGTATAGCTCGTATATATATTATAGCTATCAAGGCAAAGGCGGCCCAAGGGAGGCGAGCTTTCCGGGGGGCTGCAGTGCTATGTTTTTGATTTTTGCCCCCAATAAACTATCTGGGCCACTTTGCACTGAAAACTTCTCCCAAAAGGCGCTCAGGGATATTTGCAGCGGAAGGCTCACCAATGACCATTCCCCCCACCCTAAACCTACACGTGTGACCAAAGCATCCTCTGCCATTCCTGGCACCACAGGGCTGGGACCTCCACCTGCCGCCCCCCAATCATGATCCACTCCCCATCGCAGCGGCACAGGGGCCCTTCGCCCCTCTCACCCCCCAGCTGGCCCCCCTCACCTCACGAAGCAAAGGGAAAAGCCAACGGCACCAAAGTCACGGCAAAACTATGGTGCATTGAGGGGGTGCCAGCCTCCAGCCAGCAGCTTTGGGGGTACATGTGTGCCGAGCAGGGTGGCTCTCGGAGGACCTGTTACCTCCCTACCGAGCCAAAGTTGCCCAGCGACTGCAGGTCTTCTTTTTTATTTATTTTTTTTTAAATTTTCTTCCTTCTTTTTCTTTTTTTTAACGTGGCCTCCAAAATAAAAGGAGAAAAAAGCGCCTGAGTTACTTGTAGTCATTCGCCTTTCGTGCAACTTGAATGTCCATGCAATTTAAAAACCGCTTGCACGTCTCCGAAGAGCAAGATACAGGTAGCCACGGGTCCGCTGCTTCGCACAGGGAACTCACCTGTGCCAGCATCTGCTATTATTATAATTACTATTATTATTATTATTATTACAATGTTTTTCTTTCCTTTCTGTTTTGGATTTTTTTGTGTGTTAAGAGAACATGTGACAGGCTGCAGGAGAAAATTGCCAAAGAGGACTAGTGATGGGAGGCAAAAGGGGAAGATGGTGAGGATGCGACTTTCTGCATCCTCCCAGGAGGTTCCCAGAGAGGGTCGACCTTCCCCAGGCACGGGGCAGCAGGAGCCCCCTACACCTCCCCACAGGTTGGGGGGCACAAGCAGCCCCAGGGAGCTGGGGAAATGCTGTGACCCCCCACTCTGGGTGGACTCACAGCAGCTCACCTGTGACTGGCGCTGGGCTCTGGGTCAGCAATGGAGGTCAGCCCACGGCCGAGCTTCCTGGGGACGGGAGGGGTCAGGACCAAGGCCCACCACGCCCCCAGCAAGTCACCAGGCGGTCGGCAGATTTCGGGAGAAGCACAGGGGCCAGCGAGGACACTCCACTGCAGCCAGGCAAGGGAAGGTTTCTGAGGGCATCTTCTCCTGTGTCCTGCAGACCCAGCCCACGTTGTTACCTCCTATGGGTTGTTTCAAACACACAGCAGGTGTTCACTGACTTTGCTGCTGGGATGGAGCTTCTTCCATGGGTTTTGCCAGTAGTCTCTTTTTTTTCCAGATGGAAAACGCCAGTCATTGTCCTGTGTTCCGTCCCAAGCAGATGTCCCTGCTCAGCACCGCAATGCTGAAAGCTTTGGGAACACATCTCTCGCTGCTGCTTTTGCTTTGGTCACCTTCCTGGCGCTGGGACATGCATCCTGTCTGGCGTGACTTTGTGGCTCTCTTATGTAGGTGCGTGATTTTGGTTCCTCTATGTGTGTGTTTGGCTTATGTTGAGTTTTTAAGGGGTTTTGTTGGGGGTTTTTTTTGTTGTTTGCCGTTTTCCTCCAAAATTCCAACCCTTTTCCCCCCCGCTTCACTTCCCTCTCCCACAATGCACTTCCTCACACTCCTTCTCGGATCAGCTCCAAGTCCTTCTCCAAAATTCAAGAATCACCCACAAGCACCGGCTCATCTTTTCTGGCTGGAGCCGAGCATGACCCTGGAGACAAAGTTGACAATGGCTGCAGCCGGCTGGTCTGGGTCCAGCTCAGCAAAGAGGTGGCAGATGTTGTCTGTGGTGCTCCCTTGCTTCCTGGCCACGAAGCCAAAGAGCCTGGGTGGGGAGAAGGCAGGAGGCTCAGACAGGTTTGCCAGTGTAGCTCACCCAAGGAACACCACCACCCTCCTCCAGCATGGACTTGTCCACCTTCCCCTCTTTAACATCCACCTTGCACAACACAGAGGGAGACATACCAAACCTGCCTGCATGAAGACCCATCTACTTTTCCCTTTGCTGCAGTTTCTTTAAAGGCCAGCACTGCGTTTCCATCATCTCTTGGCCAAAACCTCTTTGCTCTGACCATCCCTGCCCCGCTCCCCTAGACCATCCCCAAGAAGGGGGGTCCAGATGTGATCCAGATGATCACAGCATTGCCTTGATTTGGGTGATGACTCTTGAAACCACACAGGTGTGATGGGCTGGCCACTGGGGTAGACCCTGTATCTGAGGCAGGCCGTGTGGGGACACAGGGAGCTGGGTGAGACCATGCGGTTATTTCTGTCTGTCTCTCCCCGACGAATAAAATGTTCCCTTATTTTTTTTTAATTAGAATGTGCAAACTCAAGTTATAAATATGGGGGAACAGAATGTGAGACAGGCCCAGGCTGTGGCATTTCTAATTGGAGAGGGGAAATATCCCAGCAGCTGGACATCCTAATAAAAACGCCTTTGCTAACACAATGGCTAAAATTAGTGGGAACTGGCCTCTGGAAATGGGCTCAGCCGGCAGCTCTGCGCTCCCGTGGGTCAGGATGGGGAGGACAAGAGGAAAGGGAAGAGCCAGCTGGTGGCTCACACGCCATCAGCTTAATCCCTGGCTCTGTTCCATGAGTTGGCTCCCACTGACTCTGCTGAGAGAGTTTCCAGTTAGGCCAGTTCATCAAGTGCCACGACTGCTCTGACCAGGAATTTGGGGCTGAAAGATGCTTCCTGAGTCCCCAGGACCATGGTCTCACACTTGGATGAAATGTTCCTGCAGCAAGGGGATGAGCCCATCTTATGCTGCCCTGCATGGGGCATCTCCCAGCCAATGCTCAAACACAAGCAGCAGCCACCCCAACAGCATCTGGGAGGAATCAAGCACAGAAAGTACTTACTTGGCTGGGCCACTGCCATCAGTTTTAGTCCACCTGCAAGGAGAAGAGGAGGTGTGAGGGATGACCTCCAGCACCCCACTGAGAGAAAGGGTCATGATGGGGTGGGGCACCATGCCGACGCTGGAAGGCCAGCCTGGCTTTGCACAAGCTTGGCTTTATGGAAAATAAACTGAAAAATAAACTGATGCACCTC
Source organism: Steatornis caripensis (assembly GCA_013398225.1). Lineage (NCBI taxonomy): Eukaryota > Metazoa > Chordata > Aves > Caprimulgiformes > Steatornithidae > Steatornis > Steatornis caripensis. The sequence goes on along the minus strand of VZSC01003004.1, from coordinate 17,347 downwards.
TTCCCCAGCATGAAGATGCTTGGAGACACCAAGGAGTCACCAGGAGAGGCTGGTGTTGCCCCCCAGTATCCAAGTAGACTCTCTATCCCTGCTCCCTTCAGGGAGCAAGAGGGACGGAGCAAGAAAAGCAGCCCAGGAGCCTGGGGAAGGGGCAGGGGACATGCTCCTCCCGGGTTTGGGCACTCACTTTCGTTCCTGGGGATCCAGGTTGCAGAAGGTGACGGTGTTGAGCGGGTAGTGTCGTCGGAAGAACAATCTGAAACACAAGGCAGGGGGCGTCAGGGCGAGGGGCCCCCACCTCTGCCCCATCACAGCCCAGCCCCACCAGCATGGAGGACACTCCCATAGATCTCCCCTAGGATGCTCCAGGAATCAAAGACAAAGCCCAGCCCTGCCCATGACCAGGCTCACGCCCAACCAGGGATGTCCTTCGCCAACAGGTGCTCCCCGTATCACAGACTCGTTGGCTTTGGGGACCCGGGGATGTGGCCATTGGGGCTCTTACTTCCTCTGGTTGTCGGTTAAGGTGATGCCTTGTGCGGAGACTTTGAAGTGGACAATGGTAGCAGTGGGCGTGGGGTCAGCCACCAGCGTCTCGGCAATGGCCTTTGCAATGGCCTGGGGGCCCGTCAGCGACTCCATCTCCACCGAATTGATGAAAAGGACATTGCAGGCTGGAAAGGAAGACAGCACATATGGGATCAGACACTGCTCCGGGCCACATTCACCCCGCGGCAGCTCCACTCTACTCACCCGCACCCTGTTTGAGGAGGTCTGTGGCCGAGTTGGTGGCCGACACAGTGTCTTTCTTTTCCTCCATGGGATCTAGAAGAGAGAGGGTGTTATTGCTGCTCCCTGCTTGGAAACCTACCCTGTCCCAGGCGGGCTGTAGGGGCAGATGCACTCCTTTCTGGTCCTTTCTGGTCCTGGCTCTTACCTCGGTCAGGAATGACCAGCTTGCAGGGCAGAGCCAAGGGCATGATGGAGTGCTGGTACACCAGAGCCGAAAGGCAGCCTGGGGAGAAAGGAGAGATGGTCAGTGCAGGGCTGGGAGCACAGGTTTCCCCGGTGTTAGGTTACTGTTGCTCCAGGTGGATAAGAACAGGCTTTTTGGTGGGTTTCTTCACTGTGGTCCTAATGCTACACGTGGCATTTCCTCTTGCTGAAATCACTGTGCCCACGGAGGGCTCGGGGAGGGGACAGAGATGCCAGGGCCACCTTAAGAACAATGAATGGGGCAGAGGTCCTCGTGCAGCACCTCAGAGCACATTAGCCATGGGATAACTGGAACACGGGGAGTCCCTGCCCTCCACCCCTGCCCACCAGCCTCATTTGTCCTACACGCAGGAAGGTACGTACTTATGCATATACACACATCTGTGTTCACTCATGAGTGTGCATGACCCAGAGGCTCCAAATGCCCACAGGACTCAGTTATACAGGGACAAGAGGCAGTAACAGAGGTGGGGCCTCTCTCAGATAGTCTGCTTTCATAGTTCAGCAAAGGCAAGGCTCTCCCAACCCAACCCTGCATGTGGGAACCACGCTGGAGGCACTCACCAAAATAGGGCTCGTTGGGGCATCCTTTTAGTTTCACACCCCGCGGGCTGGTCTCGATGAGGAAATGTCTTACCAGCTCATTGGTGATGTCTCCTAGGAAGAGATGGGATCTTCTCACATCAGACCCATCCCACTCCTCCTCCCGCTCTGCAGTCCCATGCGGAAACCAGTGCCCCAACTCGAGGGAGGGGTCCCTGCCACTCCGCACACCCTCCTTGAATCCGGCCCTTTGCACAGGGTCAACCCCAAGCCAGGCTCCCCCATGGTGCTGGTGGGCCAGGGAGGCTGTGACTGTTTCACCATGCCAAAGCCCAAGATGCAGATGCCCCTGAGCCCTCCTGCAGCTCAGGACAGAGGGTGTCTGGTGCGTCCCTGTACGTTGGGAGGGAAGAGGAGGTGGAAGGAGGGATCCTGCCACATCAGCACATACCCAACGGCACGACTGGCTCAGCAGACCCAGCTGCCCGCTCGCCCCGGCCGAATGATGGAAAGTATCTCAGCGTGGGATGGAGAAGGGCGCACAATACCTTTCTTGTTCTGCTGCATGACCGTGGGAGGCGGAGAAGCTACTTTCATGGCAAGGCCATAGGCGCCCCGGAAGGAGTGGCTGTCTCGGATGATGAAAGCCCCTGGTTCCCTGTCCTTCAGCAGTGCAATGGCTGCAGGAAAGAACAGCAGACCTCAGAGCTGGCACAGTGAGAGCCGATGAGCCTGGTTGGGATGGGACACCTTGGCTCTGTGGCCTCACAACCTGGCACCGCAACGTCACTGTCCCTCCTGCATGTCTGGATGGGGGTCTTGAGTGGGTCTGCGGTCAAGCAGGGGCTCATCTCCCCTCTGCTGCCCTTGCATGGGCATCTCAGAGCATCCATTCCCATCCAGCCCAGCTCTGAGCAACTGACCACTGGAGAGTAGGCAGGGACCAGGACCCAAACGCTAAGACCTTGGCCCTGCAGGCACCTTGCTTCCTCCTTGTTCTCCCCTCTTATTTTAACAATGTCTCCAAGACCCCTCTAAGCTCTCTCAACTCAAGATCTGGCTGTTTTGCACCCCAAACTGCATAAATCCACTTCACGTGGTGCGGACCAGTGTTCCTCCACCAAGGGGAAGGTTTGGGGACCCCACATAATGCAAGCCGGAAGCTGAGCTGGGCTTCAACCTCCCTCTACCATGGTCTGAGCATCTGCAATCCACCTTCACTCCTAATCCAGCCCCTAAGGGAGATCCTTGCTAATCCCTGTGATCTCAGATGCACCCCAACTCCTGATCACGGCTGACTTGACCATATCCTTTGCCCTGTGCCATTTACCCACCCTGCTCCCTGGAGATCTCTGGTTTGTACCAGTACTTCGAAGTGTCCTGCACAAACTTGACATTAGCACGAGTCTCGGGGCTGATGTCTGCAACGAAGGAAAGAGGAGAAGACAAGAAAAAAGTTAAAAGATGCTATATCTAAAATTCCACAGGAATTTTCAGCAAATCCGGCTAAAAGTATTAACACTCCCACCTCTTCTCAGCCCCAGCACATTGCTTTAACTTCATCCCAATCTTCCATGCCCAGGCAGGCTAATCATCACCTGGAGCTTATGGGGCTGCTAGGCATCTAAAGCTAAACCCAGACAAAAGGACCCTCGAAGAGCTGTGTGGGATGAGCCTCCTTGCTACATGGGCAGACACAAAATAGGAATTCATCACTTAAAAGGGAGCTGGCCAGGTGAAATGAAAGCTGTCAAAGGACAGAGATATGTTCAGTGGGTGGGGAGATCCCCTGACTTCAGAGGACTCGCTGCTCCCTAATGCTCACTATTTGGCTTGTTCATCTTAAAAATAAATTCTTTCCCTTATCTTTGCTCCGTGCAGAGGAACTGGACAGGTTGACCTACCCTCAGAAACGCAGACCCGAGCCCCAGCCCGCCCCTGCCTCGCTCGGTGCCCATCAGTGGTACAGCCCCAATGGGAGCCGGTCCTCCAACTGTGAAGACACTGCTTTGCTCAGGCAACTTTTCCGATCACCCACTTTCCAAAAACAACCTAGCAAACAAATCAGCGGGGTGAACAACATCTCTGCTGGAGACGTGTTATCAGCCCTCTGCAATCTGGTCACCTTCAGAGAGGTAAGGGGCTCAGTCCCCTCCTCAGCCCGTTTGCTAATTGTTATGGTTTCTAATTGCTTGCGCTTCCCCGCTGGGAAAGATCCCCAGCCATGGCGAGTCACGAGGCTAGGGTGGGCGCCAGCATGTCCACAAAGGACTGCCTGCTCGGCAGCAAAACCGGCCCGGCAGCCGGAGCCACCACTGCCCCACGGCTTTATTCCCCTCGTCCTATCGGCCTGATCTTGGCGTCATCAAAGTGTCCCATAATGGGAGCCAGTGAAGGTGTTCCAGGCACGGCGGGACCCGGGGCACGGCACACCATTTGAAACTAGGAGGCAGTGCCGCAGCAAGGTCTCGGCAGGGTAAAGCCCGCTGGGAATGGGGCCGGGAGGTCAGCGCATCCCCACGGTAGAGAAAAGCCGTCTCCGGGTGCTTTGATCTCCCCGTACACAACTCTGGGCACTGTTTACACCAGCGATGCTGGGTCAGTGCTTTTCCTGTTTGGATTTGCCAGGAAGTGCAGGAAATGGCCCAAGTCCCGGCGGTGCCGCCAGTTTGCTGATGGACAGGAGGGGTAAATCAGGACACAGCTGCAACTCCTTCTCCATCGGCCGGCGAGGAGGAGGATGTTAGAGCCCTGAGCAGGGCAGGGGGATATGGGCACCTCCGACAGCGTCCCTTACCTGGCATGGAGAACTTGGAGAAGTCCGGCAGGGTGTGGGAGAAGGCAACAGCACTCCCACCGCTGGGGCTGGACATGCCACTAGAGAGGGGCGAGGACGCTTTGCCATTGATGGTGGCATAGTTGGGCAGGCTGTTGGAGCGGTCGCCGGTCGACATCCGCCGCTTCTCAGGCAGCGCAGGCTGCAGGGTGGGGCTGCCCTGGCGGTAGGCAGCTGAGTCTGGCGAGGAGGAGTGTGGCGTGCTCGTGCCGGGGTAGTACGCCGGCGAGACAGGGAAGGACGGTGTGGAGGGAGGCTGGTAGCCAGAGGAACTACTCTGCCGAGACAATGTCAGGTGCCTCTCCTCTGGGCTGGGGTAGCCGTACAGGGGGCTACCAGGGGGCATGGCCACCGTGGCTTGATGCCTGGCCAGGCTGGGGCTCCCCGGCGGGGGCACCAGATTGCCATGGGCCATCATGGTATGCCTGCCCAGCCCGGGGCTGCCAGGGGCACCGCTCACGCTGGGGTTGACAGCTCTTCGCCCGAAGCTGGGGCTGGGCGGCGTGTTGGTAGCCACTGTCCGGTGCAGGGTGCGGGGGCTCCCCGGCAGGACGTGGACCCCCACCACATTGACCTGTGGCTGCGGCCGAGCTTGGGGGTCTGGCTGGAGGCCGGCTCGGCCATCAGGGTAGTCAGGGCTAGTGTACGCCAAGCCTGGGACCCCGCCTTGGACCATTGCAACAGAAGATGGAGACGAGTTTTGGTAGCTGCTGTGAGCAGAGGGCACCTGTGAGCCAACAGGCGACCGGTAAACAGGCTCGGCTGAGGCATGGGGGGGTGTAACCGTGCCGTGGGGGCTGCCCTCTGATGGGTAGCTGCGGAGAGAGGCCCTGAGGAGAGATGAGAAGAAGGAGGAATCAGTTCCATCCCTCGTTCCTGCTGCTGGCTGTCACCCATCCATGAATGGTGCGCAGGGAAACTGAGGCATGGCGCCAGTGAGCTGCTCGGTTGCTCAGAGGCAATGGTGGGATGGGTCCTGCTAGCTGCATGAAAGCAACCGGAGGCAGCTTTAGTTCCCCCATGCAACCCAATTTCCTCTCAAAATATGACTTTCTGGGAGACAGAGCCTTTTTCCAGCTCCTCTCCCAGCAAAACTCCTGGTTCATTCCTCCCTGCCGGCCTCGCCAGGTGACCTGGTGCAGGACACCCCACACAGGCAGAGTGGAGAGGGGACAGGGATGACAGCTTCACTGCAGCACAGGGCACCAATGCTCAGCCCAACCCAGAGCTAGGGATTAACACAGACCCCATCCTTCCTCCTGCCCTGAGGACCAGGTTCCCAGAGAGATGCTGCTGAGGATTCAGTGACCACCAGTGACCCAGCTTTGTGTCCCCAGGGCAGCAAGCCGCATGGTTAGCCAGGACACCTAAACCCTGCATGGGGAGACTGGGGCCCTTGCAAAGGCAATTGCAAAGTGGGAGCAAGCCTGTGCACCAGCTAGAGTTCGGCCACGGCCCCACCAGCCCCCAGCACCTGCACTCATTGCCTTACCCGTCCACGCTGTGAATGGGGCTGCTGGTGGAGACAGGGCTGGGGGCAGTGAAAGAGTTTGCGAAGGCACCGTTCCTGGCAGGCACCTCTGGGCCCCCCGGCTGGACAGCAGGCATGTTCCCTCCCCTGCCCATCGTGGCCGTGCGTGCTACTGACTCGACGTAGCTCCTGGGCTCTGTGGCAAAAGAGAAGAAGAAACGGATGAGCCCACAGCTCCCATGGGAAGGCAACCATGCCCCTACCAGTATCCCTGTTTCAGCCAGTGAAGGTGCTTGAGCTTAGGTCCTCCAGCTGCACATTTCCTCGGTCCCTCTTTCCCCAGGGGTTGTGCAAAAACACATCTGGCTCATCTGGGCCTTTAGGTTCTCCAACAGATGCTGAAGACCCCAGACAGAGCACAGGGAGGGGGGCTGTACCCACCCCTTTCCACGAGCGGACCAGAGCACGTGGAACCACGATGCCACGGCCCCTCCGCCCTGCTCTGACTCAGCGTCCCTCCCCACCCGGGATGCCACACAGCACACGTCCTGCTCCCTGCTCATCCCTGGCCCCCAAAAATAGAGCTGGTGACTCTGCCCAGCCTGCGCTGACTCACGCAGGGCTGACGATGATGCTGGGCGGTCCCTGCCCCGTGCGGCCCACCTCTGCCAGCCATCTCCAACAGCAGCCCAGACAGCAGCTCCAGCTATTTCCATTGCAGTATCCAACATTCTCACTCCCAGCCCGGCTTGAAACCGGAGCCCATGAGCATGATCAAGAAAAGCAATTTTCCCTTGGAGCTGTCGAGCTGTCCCGTGCCAGGAGCAGCGGGCTGGGCTGGCAATCACCAGCCAAGGCAGTTGCCAGACTCAGTCATCCCTCCTCCCTTTCCCCTCTGCCTCCTGCTCCATCCAGGTAGGTCCCCATTCCTATGATAGCCCACACAGTCCCCAGTCCCCCCTCAAAAGCCACACTGATGAAGGGGCTGCAGCTTCAGCCCCGTCTCCGCATGCCCCACAGCCATGTCACACCTTGGCTAGCAGTGCCACCGACTGGCTCCGTGCTGGGGCACAACATCCTAAGCGAGACCCACTGGCGTCAAACACTATGGGCTGGGCATCCTTGCAGGTCCCTGGCTCCGGGCTGGCCGTGCCCGAGGCAGCTCCACAGTAGTAATTAGCATGACAAACATTATTATTATTATTATTCGTCATAACAGCCAGGCTCCAGCTAAGCCTGCGGGCAAGCCGGCCTGCTCACAGCCAGCAACACTGATGCACAGCTCTGTGCTCAGTGCCTGACCAGGGGCTGGCAAGGAGACTGTCATGGGTCCCCCTCCTTCCCCCTCCCATGTCTCAGTGCCCTGTCTGCCTGCAGACAGTGGAGGAGTCATCCATCCCTCGGGCTGATCTCCCTGCCCAGCCCTGCTCGAGCACCCCAGGAAAGATTTGAGCCAAAACCAGACTGAGGAGCTCAAGATGGGCTGGGTACCAGCCTCCAAGACAGGACACGTGGCTCCGAGTGACAGGGACGAGGGACACTGCCCAGGGGGACATCCAGGACAGCTGCAAGAAACTCATCGACGCTTAGGTAATTAAACTAATTTCACAGCCACTCACTTTTCGCCCCCAGCTCCCCACCCCAGTCTAAAATTAGCCAGACAGTACATATGAGTCAGCCTGCAAGAGGTTAAGACCAAATGACTGCGAAAATACCAGCCCCTCCTGCCCCGTGGGGGCTGAAGCAAGGCAGGAGCTAGGGCTCAAGGGGAACGCAGGCACACTCGTGCCACAGCAAGGTGTGCGGCCATGGGCATGTGTTCGCGTCATTTGGTTCAATACAGGAAAAAAGAAAGAAAAAAAAACTAGGAAGTTTCAGGCAGGGGTTTTTTTGGTTGAAAAAATCAGATCTTGCCTCCTAGTGTCTTCTTGGAAGAGGCTCCAGAGATGGGAAGACAGTGGGAGAATAGAGAGGCCTTGAGTCACCACGGGGGTGGGCAGTTGTTCCGGAATCCCGAATATGAGCAGGGCTGTGCTCCAGCCAGAAATCCCCAGCACTACGACTGTGCTGGTCTGTTTTAAAGCCGCCTTTTGGAGGTGGCAGCCAGGCCCTGAGCTCCGGTGCTGCCAGAGCATCCCCTGGTCCCAGGAGCAGCTGAGCAGAGCCCAGTGGGGCAGGGAACCTTGTGGAGCGTGTGGCTGGGTGCAGAGGGTGTTAAGCCAAAGCTTTCTTAAGCCAAAACACCCATACCTGCACAGGACTGCAGACTCAACCACCCAAAACCCATCGCGTTATCCAAGAGGAAGAAGGACAAAAGCAGGGCAAGAGGCTGGTGGTGGCCACTCAGCCTGTAAAGCACAAGCTTACAGGACATCCTTTAATGTACCCAAGAAGCCATCGCTGAAAAATCAGCTCTGGAAACAACATTTTCTTCAAGAAAACACGTTCTCCATTATTACACAACATTCAGGTTTGGGTTATATGCATTTCGAGGAACTCCCCGGGGGACAAACGCTGATGGCTCCCAGGGCCATGAGAAGCATTGCAAACTCACTGAGAAGAGACATGCTCTCCCCAAAACCCACCCTGAACACACAGTTCCCCAAACCAGCCCCAAGGGCCCCAAGTTTCATTAAAGAAGAAAGCAAAACCACTGCTAGATAGCAGGCAGCATTCTGGGGAATCACAGCCGCTCCTGAAGCCTCCATCCCCCGGGAAGACATGCCACCCTGGAGCCCACAGTGCCCCCACTGTCAGGGGCCCCCAGCTGCCATCCCAGCTCAGTCCAGTCCTCATCGTCCCAGGAGAGGTGCAGCGCAGGGATGGGAGAGGGTGGGAGGAATTTGGGCAGCCTCCTGGCCAGTGGATGATGTGTGCCGGCTGCCGGCGCTGTGCTGCTGCCTGGCCGGCTGAGCCGGCAGCACGCTGGTGGCCTCTGCGCCTGGTGACCTTTTGTGCTGCACTTTGGTTTATTTTTTGCTCTGAACAGCAGCGGCAAAGCCAGGAGGGGAGGACAGGAGCCCAAAACCAGGGCTGCTGCTCCCAGCCCCCTACCAGGCTCATCCGAAGCTGGCTGCAGCATGCCAGCATCCCCGGTGTGCCGCCGGCAAGGATACCATGCACCAACAAAGAGCTCTCAGCCTCCAGGGATGATTCCCACCCAACATGACAGACATCTAGCTCCAATTTGGACATTGGGGGAGCCAACCACCACACAAGGCACAACTTCCCCTTCCTCAAAACGGAGCTGTACCGGCCAAGACTCAGGCTCCTACATCCCTGGGGGCCAGCGCAAGGGAAGGCTGCTGGTGCAGACTGCCGGAGCCTGCTCTGAGTAAAAGTCCTGACAGTAGGGATGAGCAGAGAAGAGAGAGACAGAGAAAGAAAAGCCTTTCTTACCTTCTTCAGAGCCATCGCCCACCTCCCCTTCTAGCTCTGAGAGATGGAGGGTCAAGGGAGAAATGGGAGTGGGAACAGGAGGAAGGGAGGTGTGAGACAGAAAGAAAGAGAAATCAGAGTTAAGCAGCTTTGTCTTACTCAGGCAGGGGCATACAAAGTGCAAAGGAGAGCCCCACATCTCCCCAACACTGTGCCCCAAACCCGGCCCCTGGCCTCGGACACCTCCAGGGTCCACCTGGGCATCCCAGAGATGATGTCCAAACCCCAAGAGGTTGGTTTCAGGTGGGGAAGAGGGAACAGTGGGGAGCCACCACAAAGGGCTGCTCTGGGAAACTCAGCAAGCACCAAAAAAGCATCACCTCGCTCTTGGGGGCAGATTGAGACCAGTTTCACTGGGTGGGCTCAGACAAGTTGTGCCCCTCCAGCTCATTCAGGTTTTGGAGAGGTTATACTCATCCCTGCGATGGCCCAGGACGGGGCCCTGGGTGCTGGGGAGCAGCAAGGTCTGGCTTGGCAGGCTGCTCTGGGACATGTCCCCAGGACAGTGGGGCCTTTGCACCCAGGGACCGCCCTCCAGGATGGAGAGGGCTCTGGATACTGTTCTGGCTGACAGACTCCACTCCCGGAGAGCAAATCCTCTCCAGCTGTGGTGGGGAGGAGAAGGAATGGAGGGGGTGAGGAAGGGAGGAGGATGGAGCTGGAGAGGAGGCAGGAGCCCAGGGTTTTCCAGCCTCGACCACCAGAGATCCTGCTGGGCTGAGCCCTCCAGGGCAGCACCAACGTTCCCCTACCCCACACAGTCCCAGAGTCCCTATGGGAGGCGACAAGGACCCCAGGGCTACCTGGCCCCAAAAGGGAGGCAGCAGTGCCTTCTCCAGGCAGGGGATCCTTCCAGGGCTATCCTCACAGATGGCCCCACACACAAAAACCACCTGCAGGCCCCATGTCCACACTCACCTCCCACTGGATGCAGCAGGATCTCGGCCGGGTTGTGGGGTTTCAGCCCCAGTGCTGAAAGCGGGGTCTTGGCCAGGCCAGGGGGAGAACGCACTGTCGGCGCAGGGGACGCAAGAGCGTTAGTGGAGAGGTGAGAGGTGAAGCTTCACAAAGGCTGAAACTGTCACTGCCCAGGGTTTCAGAGCCCCCACGACCCATCCCACCCACCAGCCGCAATTGGGGGCTGCCAGGAAGAGACCTTGTGTAGCAGCACCCCAGCGAAGGCCATCACTCCCCCTCTCCGTCTGGGGATGCACACAGGGTGGGAGGTGCCCGGGAACAAGCAGTCTGCCCCACTGCAGGGCTGACAGCACGGACAAAGGGGGCAATTCCCACCGGGACAGTCCCAGACCCCATCTCCCAGCAGCGTCCCCACAGGGGAATGGTCCCACCAGAGGCATGAAGCCTCTTTCATTGCCGCTGTGTGAGCAGCCACCTCCCAACCCAGCACTCCCAAACCTCCCAAACTCCGTCTGCCAATCCCCATGCCTGGCTGAGCTGGGACCAGACTGTCCCAGAGCAGCTCATCACCCCCACAGAAGGGGCAGTGGGACCGCCAAAACCCCCTCCGCCCTCCAGACCAGCTCAACGGGTGGGTGAGGATGTTCACAGAGATCATGTTCCCCGAGGGGTGGCAATGCACATGTGAGGTCTGTACCCCTGTGCCCATACGTACATACCAGGAGGAGCTGCGTATGTATGTGTGGCTATGGTATGGATGCACCAGCAGTGCAGGGTGGCAGGGTTTCATGTGTCAGGGGGGATCTCCCCAAGCCAACTGCACCTCCTCTGCCCTCCTGCCCCCCAGGTCTCCACAATGCTACATCTCCCTGGGGCAGACCCCCAGGTCTCATCTCCAGCAAGAGGGACTGGAGGGCACACCCCTCCATCAGCATTTGAACGTCCCTGACTGGTGGCGTGGGCACAGGGCCTGCGGGGATGCCGGGAGGCGGCAGGTGGTGAGTGCTCCGGAGGAAAGCCAGACCCTTTCCCTAAGGTCAGGTACCCCAGGCAGCCTGGGGCTGGAGCAGCCGAGCAGCCAAGTCCCTGGGAAACCAAGAGGGCAGCACCTTCCCTGGCAGGTGTCCCATTTCCCCAAATCTGGTCAGCTGTAAGCCGCAATGTCAGTTTGTGCCTCAGTTGGCTGACGAACAACAGGGTCCTCCCAGGGCCGGGAATACCCCTGAGACCGCAGTCTCCCCATGGAGGGCAATCTCTTCCGCAACTCCCCGGAGCACACTTTGGCAAAGTCTGCAAGCTTCAGCTTCAAACTTCCCAGGCCTTCCTTGCTGGCTTTGGATAAGAAGCGCTGCCTCTGGGCCACAACCTCAGCCAGGCTGTTCCTGTCACCTCTGCAAGTGACTCATCCCCCAAAACTGTCCCACTGCCAAGGAGCTACTGCCCCAGGGCTGAGCTCTCCAGGTCCCCTGCAACAATGGGGCCATTTCCAAGCTGCCAAACTTCCCAAGGACACTCTTGAACTCCAGTCACTGCATCCCACGAGACAGGGCTCAAACACCAGCGGGCTGCTGGGGAGGAACAGCAACAGCGCAGGAGGAAACAGCCTCGAGTCCAGGGGCCAGTGGCCCCATTGCGATCAGAATGCGGCATCAGAGGGGGCTGTGCCCAGTCTGAGCATCCCCAGCCCTAGAGCATCCCTCAGCATCCAGCCTCCCAAAATGATTTGGGGGTGGAGAGGGGAGGCTGCCATCTTTTTGATAGGTTTCCCAGTTGACCCGCTGCTCCATTGCACTGGTCCAGCCCGAGTCGTGCTGTGCCAACATGAGGCTGTTCATCGGGGTCATTGCTCAAGCTGGTCACACAAACCCGGTCCAAACAAAACCACTGCAGCTGCACAGCTGGGGTTAGTCAGAAAGGAGGCATGCTCTCCCAGAGGAGTAGATACAGGCTGCATGCAAAGGGCTGGCACCTCCCAGTCATATCCCTCTCCTGCCCTGGAAAGAGCGAGCGGTAAGTGGCACAGCGTGCAAGGGCCTGCCTTGAGTCCCCTCCTGGTCTTCTGTCCCTCCTCCCTCCCCCCAGATGGCCTGCCGCCACTGCCTCACTGCCCTTCTTGCCATGCTGGTAGGAAACTGTGCCCTGTGCCTCATCACTTGTCCATCAGATCATCATAACATCTCTTGAATAAGAGATGACTTATGCAATACTCAGTGAGGGAAGTATCTTGTACATGTTACACAGACTGTGTCAGACTTGTCTGCTGGCAGTGGAGACCTACAAAAAGATTCAAGCTAGATGACCAGGTGTTAACAAGCACTGGGGTGATCTTGTTCGTAATCATGAAAAGGCCAAAGAACAGTCCATGGCCTGTTGTTAGTTCAGACCTAGCCTGTGGCTCCCAGGTGCGCAGAGCCTGTGGCTCTCGGTGATCAGACCTCCTCGCAGAGCAGCAAGAGAACACCTGGAGCCACGAGAGGTGTCCAGTAAGGGGCTGGCCTAAGGAAACCAAGGTAGGGCAAGGCATTAAGAAAAAGAAACATGATCAGGTGTGCCAAGAGCATTTGACTGGTAAGGGAGAAGGACAGCTGACTCATCATTTGGAGATCTAGTTAGGAGAATATCCACTCAAGGCTTTAATAAGAGCAGCTTTAACACAAGGCATGGGCAGTCTAGAGAGAGGAACTATATGGCTTGGTTCAAGTTTGTGGATGTCAGGGTGTTGGGCTGGAGAGACTTGTAGAAAATAAGTATAAATACTATGTTGAATGGGAAGTAGGAGTATGGAGCAATTCATTTGTGATCAAAGTGAAAACTGTGGAATTTTAAATTAGGAAAAAACTAAAATATACTTTTATAATGAAAAGCATGCCAGGAAGGAACGGGAAAAGCGTGTCAGTGTTGGCATAAAGATGAGTGGAACAAGGGGAAGGACTAGAGGAGCAGGCTGGAGAGTTGGGCAGAGAGGAACCTTAAGTTCAGTAAGGGCAAGTATAGGGTCCTGCACCTGGGGAGGAACAACCCCATGCACCAGTACAGATTAGGGGTTGACCTGCTGGAGAACAGCTCTGCTGAGAAGGACCTGGGAGTGCTGGTGGACAACAGGCTCACCATGAACCAGCAATGTGCCCTTGTGGCCAGGAAGGCCAATGGCATCCTAGGGTGCATTGAGAAAGGTGATCCTCCCCCTCTACTCTGCCCTGGTGAGGCCACATCTGGAGTACTGTGTCCAGTTCTGGGCTTCCCAGTTCAGGAGAGACAGGGAACGACTGCAGACAGTCCAGTGGAGGGCTACAAAGATGATGAGGGGACTGGAGCATCTCTCTTATGAGGAAAGGCTGAGAGACCTGGGTCTCTTCAGCCTGGAGAAGAGAAGACTGAGAGGGGATCTCATCAATGCTTATAAATATCTAAAGGGCGGGTGTCAAGAGAATGTGGCCAGACTCTTTTCACTGGTGTCCAGCAACAGGCACAAACCGGAGCCCAGGAAGTTCCATCTGAACATGAGGAAGAACTTTACTGTGAGGGTGCCAGAGCTCTGGCACAGGCTGCCCATAGAGGCTGTGGAGTCTCCTTCTCTGGAGATATCCAAACCCCACCTGGACGCGTTCCTGTGCACCCTGCTCTAGGCTAACCTGCTTTAGCGGGGGGGGTTGGACTAGATGATCTCCAGAGGGCCCTTCCAACACCTACCATTCTATGATTCTGTGATTCAGTGAAAGATGGGGAGGTGCAGGACCAGGATGGGGTGAAAGGATGCTGTTTCTTGGACCCTGCCTATCTCCTTATTCCACCTTGAGATCCCATCCAAGAAACGCCCCAGTGAGCAAAGGTCAGGAAAATGCCAACAGGAGGGTGCTGAGCATGGAATGCTGGTGGCAGTGGGATGCTGATGGCAGCATGGAGTGGTGGGATGCAGAGGAGAGAGGAGGATGGAGAGAAGGAGCATGGCAGTGGGTGTCTGGAGCCCTGAGCTGTCTGACCCTTGGTGAATTTCTGGCTTGCCGAGAGCCACCCACCGAGCCCCTCCGCCTCCCGGAGCCGAGCACTTACAGAGGTTGGAGTAAGGGGTTTGTGGCGAGACAGGGAAGGCAGGGTTGGGGGGAGAAATCTCACCACCGCTGGAGGGTGGGCTGGTGGGCGCGGCACCCTCCATCTCTTCAAAGGCTTCCTTGTAGCTGTGGAGGTGAGGCTGGAGGAGAGCAGGAGAAAAGGTCAGTCCCATCCCTACAATAGGCACAAACCTCCAGGACACCTCAAGGAGGAAGTAGAGAGAGCAAAGGGAAGGTTTTCACCTCCTCCCTGCTAACCACCACCAACAAAAGCATCACCGACCCCCAATCCTCCAGGATGCTGCAGACACTAAAAGTCCCATATCCACCTCCACGCCCTCTCCCTCCCTGGAGGTGGTTGCATCCCACCAGCCACCCCAGCACCCCCCTAAGCCGCAGCACACCTCTTTGGGCCTCCCTCCGGGGTTGGCTGCGATGGTGCTGACAACCTCAGGTGAGAGGATGGTGGGGCTGCGGGGCGAGCTGGGCTCCGGCGAGCTCTTCTCATAGTGGCTGTCACTGGGGGTCCGCTTGCGGGCAGGGACAGCACTCTCCTCCAGGGGCTTCTCCCGGGATTGCACCCCTGTGGGGCAAGCACAAGGTGGGAGATGGGTGAGCAGGCACTGGCTACGATGTGGATCAGCAGGAGATGCTCTGGGGCTGATCCGAAAGGTCTGCCCAGGGCCATGTGCCATGGAGGGGGCTCTGCCCGGCAGAGATGGCAGCTTCAGCACTCACCTGCACCTAACCCCTGGAACAGCACAGTCAGTTTTGAGCTGGAACAGATATACCCTACAGTGGTGGCCCTGGGCCAAGTGAAAAGCAAGGCAGTGTTGTGGCTAGTGGTTGGATCACTGCATTAGTCCTACCAAGCACCTCGAGTTTTGGGCTTAGGGACAGCATCCCCCGGCAGTGGGTGCGAGGGGCACAAGCATCCTGCGAGCAGCCCAGCGAGCCAGTCCAGCCCTGCCAGCAAGGAGATGGGGATGCTGCCTGCCCCGGCCCTGCAGAGCTGGTGAGGACCAGGACCTCTTGACAGCATCACGGTGGGAAAGGGCCGAATCCCCCAGCACCAGGGAGGCCACGTTCAGCTGCGCCCCTGCTCCCACATCCACAAGCAGCTTCAACCACAGCAGTGGAAAAAGCCCATTTTTCTGACTCCTCAAGGCAAAAGGAGCACCAGGTCAGGAGGAAGGACCCCAACACAAGGATAGTGCAGGGAACCCCAAAAAACCACTGCTGATCTCCTACCCAGAGCACGAAGCCTTCGTAAGAGGAGAGACACGCATCTCCTCTCCATCTTCCCCCAAATCTCCTTCCCAGACCCCTGCATCACAAGCTGCCAGTGCCCACAGCCTGGGGCAGCACCAAGGGGCTCTGAGACCCCGGGGGGAAGAAGGGAGCGAGCAAGTCACTGCAGGAGAATGGGTTTCTCCAGGCTGTGGGGTCTAGGTGGATCCCGCTGGCAATCCCCATGGGCTGGGAGGAAGCCCAGGGAAGGGGAACAAAGGCAGCTGGGGGGCTTAGAGGACTGGGATGAGGGGTGTGAGCCCCTCTTCCTGCACCCAGTGGAGCCCAAACACACCCTCTGCCCCAGCTGGCCTGACAAAGACGATAATTATGGCTCAGGGCTGATGGTGCAGGGGAAGCACGCAGAGCATCACGGGTGCAGCTCAGAGGCCCGCAGGAGCCCCACTCCTCCCCTGGACCCTCACAGAAGCAGGGTGACCCCCAGTCTCAGCTCCACCAGCACAGGTGACAGCACCATTCGCTTCAGCTTTCCTGCAGAGCCAGGGAGCGCCCATGCACCCCTTGGCCCAGGACATTGGTGGGGGTGGAAAAAAAGAGAATAAGAAAAGAAAAAAAAAAAAAAAAAAAAA
>VZSC01003003.1:356840-371609 GCA_013398225.1 Steatornis caripensis | reverse complement strand
AAAAAAAAAAGTGAAATGCAAATCATCATGGAGAAAGGAAAAAAAAAAGGTAAAAAAAGACTGTCAAGTCATCTGAAATGGCGGCGCNATCTATATTTTTGTTGTCGTCGTTTTTATAGCTTCATGATCGTATTACCCAGCTACATAGAAGGAATCCTTTTTGAAAGAAGAAAAAAAAAAGTGAAATGCAAATCATCATGGAGAAAGGAAAAAAAAAAGGTAAAAAAAGACTGTCAAGTCATCTGAAATGGCGGCGCTTTGGCCAGGCTCGGCAGCTGCCGGCCCTTGCACTGGGCTGGGAGCGATGGGGCCGTGCCGAGGCAGGAGCAGACCCCGGGGACTGGCAGAGACCCGGTGGCAGCTGTGGGGGTCCACAGCGGGGAGAGCATCACCCATCCAAGAGCAGCGGGGGACCTGGCTCCTGGGTGCCCACACGGCAGCTCAAGCCACATCCTGACCTTTGGGAACAGCCGTTTTGGGGGGGCGGGCAGGGAGGAATCTTGCTTTTTGGGGTTTGCATAGTCTTGCTTGCGAAGGGTGCGTGGGAGGGGAGCAGCTCCTCCATCCACCCCTCGATGCCAGCAGTTTGGCTCCATCTACGTGCAGTGACTCGGAGAAAGAAGTTACGGGTACCTGTAGGCAAGAGCCTTTAACTTATATCAAAAAGGTTTATTCCAGAGAATCTGTGTATATATCTATAAATATATCCTGTATATATATAAATAAATATATTAAAAAAAAAAGAATGTATAATACTAATGCAACATAAAGCAGTACTGAGAGAGAGTCTCAAAATAAGAGCATTGCAATCTAGGATATACTGATCTGGGCGAAAGAAAAGATTGATTGTTTGTTTTATATCTTCACAGTTTTGTTTTAAAAATTGTACCTTAACATGTATATTTGTAAAGTTATTTATAGACATTAACATATCTGTTCATTGGTTTAAATAGCGTAGCGTTACTGTAAACTTCAAATTTCACCGAGTTTAAGGGTGGGGGTTTTTTTAACTTATTAAAAATGGAGAAAAAATATATTAATCAAGTATTTCTTTGGTGTTTATGGGAAATATTGAAATAATGTATAGGTGTACAGTCCTTTAACAAATTACATTTAATGTTATAAATATATATATATGTATTCATTAAAAAAATATTAGTTTATCCTGGATTGCAGTGAGCAAAAGTAAGTTTATTTTTCAATACATCACCAGTGGTTAAAACCAAACAAATAGCAGCAGAGAGATGATTTTTACATATTTCAGAAAAACAGGGCCAAGAATTCTTCCATCAGTTTAACCACTGTGCGTTAAAGGGGTGTGGGTGTTTATTTTTCTATTTTCAAATGAAGGTATTCTTTGTGGTCGATTTAATAACAAGTATGCAGCAAAGCGAAATGTTGACTTTGGATGATGCGGAGTAATTTTTTTTACCCCCTTTGCCAGTACCGTTGTATTTTGGGCTTCAGAAATGCCATGTGAGCAAAATAGCAAGAAGAATGACACTGTTTGCAGGAGAGGTGCAGCGACTGCGTATTTCTTTTGCATTTAACTCTGGAAAACGCCAGTGATGACTGATTTTCTGTGTTTAAAATGCTGTGCTATTTTGTTCCTCAATGTCAGATAGCTGTTTAAAAGCACAGGAGAGAACTAGGGAATTCTAGCGTGGATCAAGCTGACAAAGGGAGAGATTTGGGCTGGGGGTTTTTGTGGGGTTGGTTTTTTTTTTTTTGTCCAGAAGACTTTATCTACTACCACAAAGAGGCAAGGCAAATTGCATCCTGAATTCTTTATTTCCATTTTTCTTTGGTGCATATTACATATCAATGTTTCAGAATAACAGGATGACAGCATCTCATTTTAAGATTTTTTTTTTCTTCTTAGAGCCACAAAATCCTTATCCTGAAATAAATAATTTATAGTTTGAGGTTATTTCAATGGAAGTTTGAGGAGGTAGATTTCTATAGATTTTTGTTTTGTTTTGTTGGAATAAAAAAGAATTTTTTTGTATTTTCTTACAAATGTCTGCTAATTGTGTACATTCCAAGTACTCGAAACATTGAGTTTTCCTGTACTGAAAAAAGAAAATGTACAAAACTGTGCATGATTTCAAATGTTACTAGATATTATAAATATATATATAATTTATTGAGTTTTTACAAGATGTATCTGTTGTAGACTTGTTGACTTTAACATTTCTTATTCAATGCTTATATAGTTTTATAGTCTGGACTATTATCTTTAAAAGCTTAAAAAAATTAAAAATTCCGATTTTGTTACATTTTATACAGTTGATGTTACGATCCACAGGTTTGCATAGCGTGATTTTTTTCAATGAGCAACTCTGTTCAGTTTAATACTGTATTTCTGTGCCTGACAGCTGCAGCTGTCTAAGGTGTGAGATGAACACTAAATAAAACTATTCTGCTTTTGTTAACATGGCAAACTTACTTTTACAAAAAAAAAAACCCAGTTGTTAAATTTTGGGGTTTATTGCCAGTTGTGAGGGTGCTTTGCAAAACCAAGACTTCTAGGCTCTGGGATTTGTAGTGCCAGGAGGGTTTATTTTTTACAGTGCTGCTTTGCGAGTCCTGGCCAGCACAGGTTTTATATTCGTAATAAATTTGTAACAATTTTGGATCAAGGGCAGTATTATTTCTTTGTTAGTGGGTATATGTATATCCACACACACCATTGTGTGCATGCAGGTATAGAGGGATTTAACCCCTGCTCTCATACAGGATTAAGGACACAGCAGTAGCACAAGGGCAGGAGTTGCTCATTAAACCTCTGTTACGGATTTCATCCCGAGCAACGTATCTCCCAGGATGATGGTGGTGGTGCTCACGACATTGCTTTCAGCCCTGCAGATGCTGGTGGAGGTGCAAGGTCCACAAGAGGAGCCCATTGCTGGGAAAGGTGGATGCATCCAGGGTGGGCACTCAGTGCCTGGTGGAACAGGCACGAGGGACCTCATGCTGTTGGGCTCCCAAGGAGCAAGGGGAGTCCAAGTTTGGCTTTGGCTTGAGCAAGGAGGCTCAGTAAATCCTTGCTTTGCTGGCAGCAGACGATGCACAGGGCTGTTTCATCTTGGGAAACATTGGGCGCATCCTACCAGCATTTCCATTATTAACAGATTTCTAGAAGTGATCCTGTTGAACTGCATCCCAGACACCTTGATTTTTGCATACAGTTTATCTACCTACATATAGCCTGCCTACAGTAGCAGGCATTTGTAATTTTTAAGTAGCTGGGCATGGGAGAGTGTGCATCAGAGCAGGTTACATCTGCGGCACTGAGACTGGCACCGCCACTGTTACACCCTAGCAGAATTTGAAAAAAAAAAAAAAAGCATGGTTTTTAGGTCATTTCCGTGCCATTGTAAGAAAAAAACCCTTTCTTTTAGCACCACTATGATGCACGTCATTGTGGGAGAAGTCTTGCTACCTGGAATGGATTATTTCCATGCTTTAAGGACGAACTTTGGTGGCCAGCCCTGCTCTGCCCCAGCAGGAGCAGCGTGGGCCAAGGCATGAGCCCTGGCCATCCAGGGCTGCGGTTGGAGCGCAGCTACACAGCTTCTAGCTGGCTTGTGTGCGAATTGCTTCATCCTAGCAGGGTGGTGGTGAGGATGTTTTGCACCATTTGCTGCCTGGAAGCGAAAAGCAAGAGAAGGATGGATTGTTCTGCAGTTAGCTGTGGTGTGTAGCATACCCGAGCTTTATAGCTGCCCAAAAAAAAGTCCTCCAAGCACATAGAGAGCACAGAAGTTGAAGTCTCAATGAGGCAAGTCTGTGCCCCGGCACAGTGGCTGACCCTCGCATGGAGCTGGCGTGGTGTTTGCTTTTCCTCTTGGGTTTCACGATGTCATTCTTCCTCCGCTGACCTTCACCCGCAGCACTGTTTGCTTGTGGGTTGGGAAGGAGGGGGTAATATTTTACTTTAATTGCCCTACAATGCAGCCAGTTCTTAGCCAAGGGTGAGTATTTGGCTGCAGTGTGTGACGTGCATTGAGCAACATGCAAAACAATCTCAAGGAACATTTGCAAAGCTGGGCTGCGTCACTGAGCGAACGTCCCACCGCAGCTCATCCTCCCCTTTGGTGGCCGCAGCCTTCCANCGAGCTTTATAGCTGCCCAAAAAAAAGTCCTCCAAGCACATAGAGAGCACAGAAGTTGAAGTCTCAATGAGGCAAGTCTGTGCCCCGGCACAGTGGCTGACCCTCGCATGGAGCTGGCGTGGTGTTTGCTTTTCCTCTTGGGTTTCACGATGTCATTCTTCCTCCGCTGACCTTCACCCGCAGCACTGTTTGCTTGTGGGTTGGGAAGGAGGGGGTAATATTTTACTTTAATTGCCCTACAATGCAGCCAGTTCTTAGCCAAGGGTGAGTATTTGGCTGCAGTGTGTGACGTGCATTGAGCAACACGCAAAACAATCTCAAGGAACGTTTGCAAAGCTGGGCTGCGTCACTGAGCGAACGTCCCACCGCAGCTCATCCTCCCTTTTGGTGGCCGCAGCCTTCCACCCAAACCATACGCCCTTTCCACACGACAGCTATTTTTCAAAGCATAACAAATACCTTTTTTCTCTGTAGGTGACTACAGAAATAGGGCCTTGCACTGCCCCCCCGTGACCTGTTTCATAGCAACATTCAAACAAATCACTAAAATTGTAGTTATTATTTTTTTAATGCATTTCCATTGGTCATGGCTCTGTAGTGAGATGGAGGATTTGGCAAAAGGAAGAGAAGTCTGAAGCCCTGCAGGTGTCGGTAAGAGGTGGCAACTAGAACTAAAATAGCAAAGTTTCCTGTTGGCCGGTGCCGTTTAAAATTCTTGAAGGAGGTGTCTCCTGCTGCTGGACTCCTCTGAGCCAGTTCACCCCTCCTAGAGTCTACATAACCTGCAGTGAGGGAATATGGAGACGTGGGTTGTGTTGACATGAAAAAGAAATATAAAAGGTTAATGGATCTGCTCAACACCACACGAGCTACTAGCAAGGGGAGGACGTGGGGGAATGGCCAGAGGAGATGCCAGGACATGAAGTGCTTTCTAGGGCTTCATGGCCCAGCACCATGGGCTCACCAAGAGATGGGGAAGGGATTTGTCTCTCTTGCCTGTACCCTCTTCTTCCTCTACCTTCTCAGCTACACTAGCTCTAAGCATGGTTTCACTTTCTCATGCCTCGGATTTAGTTTCTGTGTTTCATCACCGTCATGTTGTTTTTCACAGGCAGCTTCTTGGGTGTAAGCAACATGTCAAGCAGAAGCAGCATTGTGCCCTGCCCCAACAAGATTGTTATCTAAAACCAGGAAAGACATCAGTGTCCTAGCACACAGTGATACAATTGGCTCTGAGCCTTGCTGGGACATCTGTGCCCACACGCACAACTGCGCGATAAGCTCTCCTGGCTGGTGCCCACCAAAGACCAGACCATACCCATTGCACCTGTCCCAGGCCCTTTTGAGGGGGTCTGGCAGCATGCAGGAGCAGGGGAATGGGAAAGGAAAGTATGCAAGCAGAAGAAAGATATCTTACCAAATGCGCAAGTGGGAATAGCCCAGGAATGATTTCGCTAAAGGCCAAAGTCTGCATGCATCACCCACCAACCATGGCTTGCTCCAGCTTCCTCACCACTGCAGACAAAAGTGGCTTTGCCATCAAGGAGGAAGGACCCCAGCTTGGAGAAGGGGCAGAGTCAGGTGTATCTGCTGACCAAGGGCGGCATTCAAATAGACATTGGGCACCAAACTCCAGCAGTGAAAGCAAGGGCAAGTTTGGCACCAGCAGTTAGGTACCTCCACGTCTCCATGGCACTGGAGTGCACTCCCTGCACATTCAGCCAGAAAATCAGGCAGCACAAACTAAAACCAATGCTGGGCAGAAAAATATAATGCCATGGATATTCAACACATGGCCTCTCTGGCGATAACACACCCTGCCTAGCTGTCATTACTGGCATTTAACTAAATGCCACGTACACTCGCCTCTGGGGCCACCTCACCACCCTCTGCATGCTCTCAGGGCATGCTGGACCTAGACAAGGGAGGAAGGTGGTACCACTGCCTTATATCAAAGGTAAGAACTGCGTTTGGGTTCAGCTCACCCCAAGGCAAAGTTAACGTGGATGTTAGGGTAATCAGAAACTTCCATATATTAGAGACTGTGTTAAAGAGCAGGTTGCAAACAGGGGTGGAGAAACTCATACTGACAAGACCTCTTGATAGGAGAGCAACAAAGCTTGAAGTACCGATGGCAGAAAATCAAGGCTGAGAAAGGCATTATAAAACATAGCACATCCCCTGAAGACTCTGCCAGACTGGTAGAACTGGGCAAAACCTCCCCAAATTCCTACAAGCCGTCACCGAAGCTGCCTCAAGGAACTATCTGCTTTGGAGTGTAACTCTGCAAACACAGAGTGATCGCAGCCTGCACAGACATAGCATGAAGCTGTGTGGCAAAGTGCTGTCGTGCACTCCTGACGTGCTCACGCACACCCAAAACGGCTGCCTGGAAAACCAGGATCCAGCCAGCAGCTTGCCACTTTCCCAGGAGCCAGCATGTTTGCTCTATGAGATAGCTCCGGTCCTACCAAAAAAGCCTGAACCCAATCTAAGAGAAATCATTTCATGTCTTTCCTGGGTAGCACCACAGGTATCTTTTTTCCCAATATAACAAATAACTTGTTCCGGAAATGATTCTTTGTGCTGACCTTCCGTCAGACACTTACCTAGTCTGCTCAGCAAGGCAGAAAACCCATTTATTGGTTCCAGCCAGTCAGTGTCGATTTTTCCCCCAGTAATGTGGAGGAGGTAGACAAATGTAATTTTATCCCAAAGTAAAAATTAGCTAGACTTTGCAGAAGTTATTTTCAATCAGACCCTGGATTTAGATCTGCTTTAGTAGTACTGGCAGGTAATCTCTTGTTATTACAGGAGAGAGGTCTGTTTTCATCCTCTTGCTCCTCCCCGCAGCGTTTAGCTCCCTCAGCCGTTCCTGTCCTGCAGCAGATGACAGACTCACGGGTAATGGTGCTTGAGGACGTTCTGGAGGAACAAACTCAACGAGCACTGATAGGGGCTTGTTGCACACCTCCATTACAGGGTCCCAAAACCATCATCTTCCTGTCCTGGAGTGACACATACACATCTTCCACATGGGAAGAACGTGCACTCAAGAGCTAACATTACAAGGGTGATGCCTACCACACCTTCACTGTGCACCACCACGAGGGCTGAGCAGCTGGACCGCATCAGCTCTTGAGTGTGTCTAATTCATTCAGTTCAGTCAGAGGCTTCAGAGGACTCCTAGTTCTCTGCCAGTCTTAAGTTTTTGCCTAATAGAGTCTCCTAGGAATATTTTCTCTTATTTGATGTCAGAGAGGAGTTTGTCTTGTCTTCGCAGCCTGGCCTCCACTGCACACTGCACAACTACAGCAGAACGTTAACTACGTGACCATGGATCTTGAGCCCTTAGGGAACCGCTGAATAGGCACTGCCGACCACGTCTGCAGAAAGGCCCTGAGATGTTCGGCTCGTGAGGGCAGCATGGAAACCAAAGGAGAAGAGCAGAGACGGGCTAAAGCTGAGTCATCTTTATCAGAGGAAGGAAAGGACTAAGCCACCAGATGGTTTCGTAAGAAAGATGCAACACCTTTCCAGGTACTTATGAGTTCACATGCTGGGAATGTGCTGCTGTCAGAAAGGGGCACTCATTTACA
Organism: Steatornis caripensis; assembly: GCA_013398225.1. Classification (NCBI taxonomy): domain Eukaryota; kingdom Metazoa; phylum Chordata; class Aves; order Caprimulgiformes; family Steatornithidae; genus Steatornis; species Steatornis caripensis. The sequence goes on along the minus strand of VZSC01003003.1, from coordinate 363,892 downwards.
GCCTGCACGTGAGAATTTCAAAGTCATGGCAGTCTAAATGTCATCTCGGAGCTCTTGTTATACAAGTAACTCAGATTTCTGGTGATTATTCTCCCTTGGACAGAAATCACACAGCCAACTCTAACCTACAAAAGAGATGGAGGAGGTAAATTTTAGGACTGATTGATCTGGGCATTGTAAAATGCATTTGTGGAAACGCCTTTGCCAGTATATAAATTACTACCTAATTCTTCGGTTGGAGCTTTATGCCTTGCACATGAAAAATATCTGCAAATACTTCCCAAAGGAATTTATGGGCAAGATCTTGAGGAATCAGGAAAATCCAGAATTGGTCCATCTTAATGAGACCCTGCAGAGTCTCCCTCTTCAAAAAGGCCATTCCACTCAGAACAACCCTAACCGCCTCAGCCTGGGGTGTATAAACACCCAACTAATAAAAGTCATCTGCCAAGCAGCCCTTCACAAACTACTCAAGGAAATATTCATACCCCAACAGGAGAAAATACAGAAATGCCTGAAAATCAGGTAATGCCTTTGCAAGTTTTATCACCTTCCAAATAGCCCAGGAGAGAGAAGGAGAGGCTGTGCAATATATTCCCAGGGACCAGGGACCAGGGACTTTCGTCTGGCAAGGCAACCACCGAGGTCTGGAACCATCATACTTGGTTCCTGAGCATCACCATCTAAATAAACGACATCAGCACCTCTGTCCTCCGTACTAGATTAAAAAATGCAGATAAATGCAACACCCACTGTGAGGCTGATGCTAAACAAACACCAGGATCCAGATGACGATGTGGATCCTAGGCAGCAAGCGAGGAAGGCAACGGAGCTTCCAGGTCTCCTCATAGAGGCTGATCGAAAATGTTTACGGCGAATGAGTGGAGCTGAGCAGGCCCTGGACCTTCTCCAGCCCAATAACAGAAAAAAATTGGTGTTTCTGCTAAGATCAATGTCTGTTGAGAGGGCAGCCCAGTGTACCTGGAGCTGTGTCGTGGGGGCATCACTCCGCTTTCTCTGCATCAGTGGTTTTTTACCGCTAGTTAACAAATATAGTTATTAATATATAGTTATATCTATATGCTTGCTAGTTACAATTTTAGCATACGAAGAGTTCTTCTGTGAGGTAGATATTCTGAGATAATGGGTGCTTTTAGTATTGCTTACCAGTTTTATTGACTTTTACTACTAAAATCATAATTCTCCCTTAAACTGGAGTAAGTCTCAGATGGGATGAAACATTCTGGATACATCTCTTCCACCTCCACCTATGTCCCCTCTAATTAACTCGTGATGAGATTTTTAATCGAAAGGGTCTCAGACCATAGGAGATACGTGCACACTCGCACCACGTTTTGTTTTTATTATGAATTGTTATTTATTTGTAAGGATCGCATTTTTAAAAAATAAACAGGAGTTAAGAAACCTGAGCCAGTGGGAGCCTTTGGATACCAAGCCCATTTCACGCAAAGCCCCACTATCAGCTTTCACTCTTTGAGAGTGATTTTAATGGCATTTTCAGGAATTAGGTTTGCAAAAGCAAGGCTGTTATTGGATATTCAGAAAACAGAAAGGTAGGTGCTGTATTCATTACAACATTACAACGCTATGTTGGCACAGAAATAGTCATGACTTTTCCATCAGCCTTGTACTTAAATATAGAATTTAAGAAATTTTTACAAGGTAGAGAGAGGGCAAGAAATTATTGGCAAAAGGGGTGGTTCTGAGGTTACATAATCCAAAATAATTTTGGCTGGCTGACCAGAAGCTTAAAAAAGTTAATTTTTCCGAATGCACCACAATTCTCTTGTAGGTTGTACTAACTCCGATTTGCCTTGCCCAGATCGGTGTATCACATAGTTTTTATGAGCCTAAGGAGAGTGGGCAGCTCTCCAAAAGGGAGACACTCATCCTCACCATTAAAGTCAATCTTAAGAAACCATGTAAAAAGCCATCATTTTAGCTGTCAGGCAAAATCTCCAGCAAAGCCAAGGCAGGTTTCCTTGTGTGGGAGGGACTGGAGAAGTAAGGCCTCCGTGCATGTGTGAGCATGTAGAACAGGGCAGAAAAAGTTGTTTACACAACACTGAAGTTGAGAAATGAAGCAGTCAAGCAGTTCAGCGTTAGGGTTGAATGCTCAGCTGTAATGTTGCATCCCCGTATTTACGTGTTGGCAGTGGTGGTTTTGCACATGCCTATGACTCCATGCAACAAGCAAGATTTGTGAAACATGCCGCGGCTGGGGTTGTTCAGTGACAAGCCAACCCGTGATTATCCTGCAAGGGTAAAAAAAAAGCAATGCCCTAATTTGAGACCTCACCATCCTTATGGCCCTACGCTTTGCGCTTAATCTCCAGGTCTGCGTGAGCTGTGCCTTGGCGCGAGGGTCATTTCACACTCGCAGCAGCAGAGAATTACACCTAAAATGAGACTTTCACTTAGCTGACCGCAAAGTGTTTCAGTTTGGTTGCCAGCATCCAAATAAGAGTCGAAAACTCACTGCTGACTTTAGCTCCTGCCTGCTGCCCGGGCAGCTGAGGGTCCCTCATTCTCTGTGCAGCCCGGCACGCAGCACATCGCAGGACCAGCTTTCCTATTCAGCATCTCCTAGGGAAGCTGCGTCCTGTACTGAAGTATCTGATTTTTCATTAGTCACTCAGTAATTAGCTGTTTTCTGGCCCTTGGTCTAGGGTGCTCCTCATAGCTGACACATATCAAGCCAACTGCACCTTCTTGCAAGTGTGGGAGCACCTGAAAACAGTGCTGCAGGTGGTTCCTTACAAAGTCCACATTGTCGCTCAGGATGCAGCTATGCAAGACAGCCAGGCAAGCACAGCCCCTTGGCTTATGAGGAGAGCTTTTTTACCCCTTTGGGAAATGAGAATCTGTGGCTACAAAGGAACAGATCTTCCACATCCCTGTACCTTTCAAATTTTCTGGCTTACTTTGCATATAATGGCAAATGATCAAATCTAATGCTGATCTGACCTTTGTTTATTTTTCTTTCCTCAATATCTGAGCGATTCATTAGGCTCAGAAAATGGATTTAATTATCATTTCAGACAACAGCTAATTACAGTGACTGAAACCTAATACTTAATTCCAGCCTCAAAGGAGTCCATGGTTCGCATTAAGTATCTGCTAAGGTGAAACATCTCAGTTTAGCCTGGCTATACGTTTGTCAGATTTCTGTGCAAAATGCACGCATGAGCAAGATACAACCAAGAAGGAGGAAATCAGATATCACCAAGCTCTCAGTAACACTCAAGGAGCGTAACCCACGCCATTCATCTTAGGAACCTTGAAGTTCAGGCACTGATGAAGCAGATTTCAGGTGGGACATCTAATGTGCAGAGAGCAGGAATTTCAGCAGTGAAATAAATTATTAATCATAAATATATCTATTTTCACATCTTAAAGCCACAAGGTGCTGAAGCAAGAAAGACTTTTGCAAATTTAGTAGAGCAAGCGCAATGCAAGCTCAAGGAATGGTGTGAGTTTGCAGCGTGTCTCCCAAGTACACAGAGGTAGACAGGGTCCAGTGACAAGCTGGGGCACAAGAGGGGCTTTTCAGATCTCTGCGTAATCTTTCAGGATGGTGCCAAAGCTGCCAAACCTGAGAGCTGAGTTTCTACAGCTAATTACTGCAGTTTACAGACACAGAAGCTGAGACACCTGTTTTCAGAAGGGCTGAGAGCACAGGCTCCCAACATGGTAAAGCAATAGTTTCATTAACTGTCTTGTCATACCTGTAACACATTGCAGCGGTAGCCCTAGAAGCCAGGGCATGAGGACCACTGGCGTGCAGTAGAGGATTAGCTTCTGGGCTCCTCCACCTTGCCTGGGTCAGATGGCAAAGGTATTTAATATTTTTTGACCAATCCCTTAAAAAATACAAGACAAGCCAAAAAAAATGGCATTTTACTATTGCCAGCTAGCGTGGGTTTAGCTGGCTCATCTTCAAATGCTCAGGTTTGAAACTTCTCGCCTTTTCTTTTTACAAGCATTTTTGTGCCTGACATTAAACTTCACATTATTCAGTGTTTGCTTCAAAAAGCCACTGTTGTTTGAGGAAGTCTGCAAACCGGACACAGATTATCCCAATAATCTCATGTACAACCATCCCAAGCAGCTCCCGCAGTGGGAAACCCCCATATGCAGCATTTCAAGCGTCGGGGTACATCTCAGCAGTTATTTTTCCTGCAGTCCTGCTGCATCTGTGACTCTTACGCTGGAGTACACCTAACCCATCCAGCTGCCCTGGAGCCAGGGCTTTACCTCTGCTCATTCACCATAAAACCCTGTTGTTCTGTGGGAACATCTGCTCATTTGTGCTCCACCCAAACACCCCACACATTCTTCAGAAACTTCTCTTTCTACAGGCCTGGTTGCTTTTTGCCAGCAGCAATGTACACACTTGACATGCTAAGAAAAAATATTTAACAGAGGGAAAGTGCGTTCCTCATAAATTATTCTCACTGCAGGATGTAGAGGAGCAAACTAACACTCCTATGCTTTAGGAGAGCTGTTTGCAAAAGGAAAGGAGATTAACTGAGTCAGTTAAGGTGAAATACCTGCCATTCCCTCTCCATAATATGCTTCAAATAGCATTTATGGTAATTTACCCAGGTCAGCACTGGACTAAGCGACAGGGTGGCTGTGCAGCACCCTGGGACCTGCACTCCCTCCATGTGAATCCATGCTCAATGAGAGACCAGGGAATGGATTTCTACCTGTGCTTCCATCTTGGCTTCTGTGAAATGAGCTGTGAATTTGGGGTTGGTTTCTGGCCAACTAGGCCAAGTCTCTTTCCTTAGCTCCCTGGTGGTGATCCTGACACCAAAGACTGAATTTTCATGGAAGAGCAAGAGCCCTGCTCTCACAGGCATGAAAGAAGACACTCTGCTGTGCTGCACAAATGCAGGATATGGAGTTTATGGCAGTTCACTGTGCTAATAGAACCCCACATTTGCAATTCCAGTCCAAAAAGGCAAGACTTCTAATTCTTACTACTTTTCAGTCTGAGTAAGTCACCAGTTGGAGTTCTTTTTATTTGCCTTTTCATCATTGAATTTGGAGGGTACTTCCCAAGGACAGTTCACAGCTTTTCTTCACAACTACAAAATATAAACAGCATTTAATATCATGACCCCAGCATCTGAGGTTTCAAAGAAAGGAAGCAAAGATTACGGTTACCAACTCTGCTTTTCATTCGCATTTAAGATAGTGTGATTTTTTTCTTTTTTAAGAAAGACAATTTTCAGACATGAAAATATCTGTAAGTTTTGCAAAACTAGCTAATGGTTCTGTTCTGACTGCACTTCTCCACCCTTCCTCCACTCTGACACTGGCATTGCTTGGAGCAGAGCAGCCCTTTAGATGTGCGGCGGCGACTGGAAGCTAAAGCCTCTGTGAGAGGTGGTATTTCAGTCACGTCTGTGCTTCACACACAATCTTCAGCCATATGACAGCAAGTGAGTAATACTGTAATATTTTATGGCTAGTTGTGCTGGATTTGTTGCTAGAACTTCTTCTTTCAGATGACCCAGCACTCTTCTTCGGAACTTCATTTTGAGTTTGTAGTTTCTGTGTGTTTTTCTCATCAGGATGCAAGCAACATTCTCTGTCTGAGCTGACGCGGACAGGAGGCCTTTCCTGGGCTTCTTGGTTTTAGTCTTACTATTTTATTTACGTATCGCAACATTGAGATCTCATGGCATTGGGCAGTGCACAAATGCATGGCACCTAATCCCTGCCCTCCAAATGGCTGCTCCGTCTCAGGGGCTGAGATGGAAAACCAGGCTGTAGACAGCACCAAAGAAAGTCAGGTAAAGAGCATAGGCCCTCCAGTACCCAAAAAGCCCAGCTCTGAACTTCGGACCCTTCTAGTTACATCACTGCAAACCCTTTTACGTAGTCCTTTGCAGAGTTACCCCTCTGGTCTGAGTGTAGAGCAAAAGGTGTCACTTGTCGGAGCTGCCTTCAAGCCAGACGGTTACTCAAGAGTTGCCTCTGGTTGGATGGTCAGTGTCAGGGAGGTTTGGTGGACAAAGTTTCTGTAAAATCTGTTCAAACTGCAGCAGTGAGCTTCTCCCCTTTGCTCCTGCAGTTTCAATTAATTTGACTTGATTTAATGTCTCATAATTGTGCAGTGCATTTTTATTTAAATTTGCCTCCGGTCTCATACCAATTAGTACATCCATGCATAAGTCATGTTGGTACCTCAGATCTCGCCAGACTCCCTCACTCACTGTTTCATCATCTTCAGCTCCTAAAATGCTCCAAGTGGCTGCCAGAAGCTGAACGAGGGCATTTCTCCCTCACATTCTAGACCGTCTCATGAAAAGTCTTTTGCGATCACAAGGACTGCCCTGAAACAGCTCCGCATGCAGGGAAGCCCTGTTAAATCACCCTCAGAGCCATGTATATTACCAGCCATGCTTTTTCCCTGTGACTGTCAGAAGTGGTTCCCATAGGAAGCGATGAGCTGATTTTGGGTTTCAAGAGAAAGTTAAGGCTGAACAACTTTTACCGAGTTGTTTGAACCCAGTTCCAGCTCCATCTCTGCCATGTTTGATTAGCTCTATATATTGCTCAATTCCTCTGTAAGATTAAAAGGCTGGTTAAAAGGCTGGCATCTTAGGGTGCATTAAGAAGAGTGTGGCCAGCAGGTCGAGGGAGGTGATCCTCCCCCTGTACTCTGCCCTGGTCAGGCCGCATCTGGAGTACTGTGTCCAGTTCTGGGCTCCCCAGTACAAGAGAGACCGGGAACTACTGGAGAGAGCCCAGCGGAGGGCCACGAAGTTGATTAGGGGAGTGGAGCATCTGTCTTATGAGGAAAGGCTGAGAGAGCTGGGTCTGTTCAGCCTGGAAAAGAGAAGGCTGAGAGGAGATCTGATTAATGCTTATAAATATCTAAAGGGTGGGTGTCAAGAGGATGGGGTCAGACTCTTCTCAGTGGTGCCCAGCGACAGGACAAGGGGCAATGGGCACAAACTGGAACACAGGAAGTTCCACCTGAACATGAGGAGGAACTTCTTTACTGTGAGGGT
>VZSC01003003.1:295742-356672 GCA_013398225.1 Steatornis caripensis | reverse complement strand
ATTCTATGATTCTATGATTCTATGCCTGGCTCTCTGGCTTCCCTGGTACCAGCGTGGTAATGCTGGAATTTCAGCCGTGAACTGGGATGACTGACTGGTAACTGCCATCCAGGTACAGGCTGCAGATGCCTGTAGGGACCCTCACACCCATGTTGGCCTTGGTTAGGGAAAGAGTTTGGCGAAACAATCTTCAAAACTCACTTTTCTGACTCAAGCTAGAAGGTTTACAAAGTCCCTTAGAAGTGCAAGCATTGGACAAGGTTAAGCTAGAAAAAGCAAGGAATGAGAGGCCGAGCACACGCTTCTCAGCTCCTCACTTTATGCCCACAATGGCCTTCACCACCTTCTTCCTTCCCTGACGCTGGAAGAAACATTGAGGGAGCAGCAAGTTTTTCTCTAAGTTTCCTCACTGTTCCCACTAACAATGTTGTTGAGATAAATGGGTGAACGCTCTCCTCTCTAACAAAATTCTTTACAAAAGCAGCTGGTAATTACAACCATAATGAGCACAGACACCAGCTAGAGATGAAGCAGTTATGTACTCTTTACTTGTCTGGAACTACAGATTATGTCTACAGTGGAAAAGTTCATCTTAGAAAATATATTCATTAGCATGATTAGATCAACACCACCACAATATTCAATATTACTTTGCCTTTGGCAGCAGCAAGGACAGCTGGGCAAAGCAGCATTTAACAGCAGCTAGTTAAGGCATGTCAGATAATATACTTCCCAACACGAGGCAGTCTCCCACAACAGACAAGCCATGGCAAAGGAACCAGTTTTGGTGGTCACTGAATAAATGAAAATCTTTCTGAGGTTATATATATGTGGGATGGGTCAACACTCACCCCAGTAAGAGCCTCTCATAGCAGGGGCAGTCCTGTGCCATTGGTTCTGTCCTAGCCCAAACCAGGACATCAGCTTACAGGAACAAGCCCTAGAGCACCATGCCACTGGCATCAACAAGGGGTCTGCATGCTCCCAGCAAAGTTTGAAATACAGAATTGAGCATTGTTGGGAGCTCCAGCCTGTCTTGGGAACTCTTGGAAGTTGGTTTCCAGATGAACCAGCAACTCGCATCCACTACAAAAGAATTCTTGGACACCACATCAGTCTGTGCTCATGCAATTGCCACGGCCGTGCTCACAAGCATGACCCTCCTGGGCCTGCCCCACTTCTCTGTGCACTTCCTGAGACCTGGGGTACTGTCTGCACCCTGGTTTCCATCAAACTGTACTCTTTCCATTCTTGTCATGCTTTCTCAAGGCTGATGTTATGAAGGTTTCAGTTGCAAATGATGAATATTATTCACTTTAAAAGCATTCTTACGTTCAAACACTCCCTCTCCTGTGGTTACAGGCACTCTATCTGTGCAAGTAGGTAGTGGATGAGGTACAAATGCTCTAGTTGAATATCCTTTGTACTCAGGAATAGTTTCTTAGTCTGAAGGAGCTAACAAGGCTTGCTGTGCCTTTAAGATATTTCCTCGAGTTGCTCCTTATACCTTACATACACAGAGACAAGCGAAAAGTGTCTATTAGGTCAAAAATACACATACACACACACACACACACATTCTGTAACCCATTCAGGACATTTAGAGATACATGAAAGTTCAAACCATGCATTATTGCAGCAAAAAAAATGTTCTTCAGCCATGTGAGAGATCAGCATATGTCAGCTAGCACAGCAGCATTAGTGCAGCNTACACACACACACATACACATTCTGTAACCCATTCAGGACATTTAGAGATACATGAAAGTTCAAACCATGCATTATTGCAGCAAAAAAAATGTTCTTCAGCCATGTGAGAGATCAGCATATGTCAGCTAGCAGAGCAGCATTAGTGCAGCACTGGAGAACCAACCGGTGAGCATTTGGGCATCACTCAATGAGTTACAGGCTATGCAAAGCCAGCTTTGCTGATGCATAGATCACCATTAGAGGTCTCTAAAGGCTGCTGTCACCATCTGAACTACATCTATATAAGCTCACTGATCATGCATCAGGATACAGGCATCACTGGCACTTGCCCCAGTTGTAATCCAGTCCACGTGCTGACAGTGGGAATCGTCCTGCACTGAGCGTGCACACCAGAGGATTCCCCAGTCCATGGGAACTCTTTCCCTTGGCAGCTTAGCCAGTTTTTCTGGTTTGTTTTGCATTGCCCTAGTGGCAAGGAGCAGCTGGTATGGCTACTCTGGCTGACTGACTCCTACCCAGCTGCCTAGGAAAACTCTACCATGGGAGAAAACATGAAAGGTAATGTTTCAGAAAGATTTGTCCTCACCTCAGAAAAGCCAGAGAGCTGGTGTTGCAAAGAGCATGGGCCAACAATCTGAAAAGTGCGTGCAGCAGAAGTTCTTTCCCTCCTTGTTAGGAGAGATTTCTAACCAGCTTTACAACCTTTGCCTTACCTGCCNTTGCAAATGATGAATATTATTCACTTTAAAAGCATTCTTACGTTCAAACACTCCCTCTCCTGTGGTTACAGGCACTCTATCTGTGCAAGTAGGTAGTGGATGAGGTACAAATGCTCTAGTTGAATATCCTTTGTACTCAGGAATAGTTTCTTAGTCTGAAGGAGCTAACAAGGCTTGCTGTGCCTTTAAGATATTTCCTCGAGTTGCTCCTTATACCTTACATACACAGAGACAAGCGAAAAGTGTCTATTAGGTCAAAAATACACATACACACACACACATACACATTCTGTAACCCATTCAGGACATTTAGAGATACATGAAAGTTCAAACCATGCATTATTGCAGCAAAAAAAATGTTCTTCAGCCATGTGAGAGATCAGCATATGTCAGCTAGCACAGCAGCATTAGTGCAGCACTGGAGAACCAACCGGTGAGCATTTGGGCATCACTCAATGAGTTACAGGCTATGCAAAGCCAGCTTTGCTGATGCATAGATCACCATTAGAGGTCTCTAAAGGCTGCTGTCACCATCTGAACTACATCTATATAAGCTCACTGATCATGCATCAGGATACAGGCATCACTGGCACTTGCCCCAGTTGTAATCCAGTCCACGTGCTGACAGTGGGAATCGTCCTGCACTGAGCGTGCACACCAGAGGATTCCCCAGTCCATGGGAACTCTTTCCCTTGGCAGCTTAGCCAGTTTTTCTGGTTTGTTTTGCATTGCCCTAGTGGCAAGGAGCAGCTGGTATGGCTACTCTGGCTGACTGACTCCTACCCAGCTGCCTAGGAAAACTCTACCATGGGAGAAAACATGAAAGGTAATGTTTCAGAAAGATTTGTCCTCACCTCAGAAAAGCCAGAGAGCTGGTGTTGCAAAGAGCATGGGCCAACAATCTGAAAAGTGCGTGCAGCAGAAGTTCTTTCCCTCCTTGTTAGGAGAGATTTCTAACCAGCTTTACAACCTTTGCCTTACCTGCCAGCCTAGGTGGTTGTACGGATCCCTTCAGCAGAAGTTCTGCACACCGGATAGATATGCTTGGGTTAGTGCTTTCTCTTGCCTTCGTTTTAAAGATGGCAAATTGAAACACAGGCTAGACTAGATAAAGGGCCAAAGACTCTAAAAGAGCCCGTAGCAGAGTGGAAATGGGAGCTCAGCTGAGCACCACCTCAGGTCCGCCACCCAAAATCCGTCTTCTCTCCACAGTGGAGTGTCTGAGCACACTGCCTAAATACCTACACGCACAGGACACGCTGCTACAGACCAGCATCCCATCTGTAGAGCCAAAAGGAAAGAAAGTCTTCTACAAATCTGTTTGAACTCTGTCTGCTTATAAAAATCAGTAGATCCTGCATTCCTTGCTATTAAAAGACAAGACTTTATTGGTATCTGCATGGATACAGCCCCTGCAGGCGATTGTCTCCCTTTGCTCTCTAGATTAACTCTTGTTTACACCTGTAAGTCTTTTTCCTCATGACAGATATCAAATATTACCAAGAGGTCTACAGAATTCTCAAGAAACCTGAGTTCCCAGATTGCAATGCCAAAAGACGAAACAAATTTAACTAATCATGATCTTTGAAACCCTGAGGCATCACACCAACCCCCTACTCCATCTCCCGTCTCCTAGCCATACGCCCTTGCTCTGTTCCCTATCAGACTCTTCCATGAGGTGATTCAATTCACTTAACCAGCCGGAGACTTATCTACCTCTTCAAGAAAGAGGCAGCTCACTGCTGGGCTAGGAGTGAGCATATCAAAGAGGGGACTGCCAAGCCCCAGAGCTCAGGAGGCACCATGAGACTACACAGCCTGGGGCAGAGGTGGGAGAAAGGAGGGGGTGAGCTGCGGGGTTGTCCTAGGTGAGTTCCTGGGTTGCCCTTGAAGGGAATCCTGGGTTGTACTAGGAGTCACCTCTGGGCTGTCCTAGGAGGGGCTCTCCTTGTCCTCCAGGTGTTCTCCATACAAATGGGCAGGCCAGGTTTACCATCCTGTGCCACTCTCTCCACACCATGGGCAAGGGTTTTCCCTCTGTCTGGGGACAGAATGAGAGGCAAGAAGCCCCACGCTCCAGGAAGATCTTGCAGCCTGAATCTGATATGCAAAATGTCCCCAACAGATTCGTGAGTTACACTCAGACAGCTGCCCCACAGCATCAGAAACAGCAGTCCCACAAGAAAAAAGTCTTTCCAGTCACAAGTTTCAAAATTATTTCTATTTGCATTGCAATGAATTTGCCACTGGCAGGGGTTGAAACTCAGGAGTTAATGTACTGCAGGTTTATGGTAAATGAATGCTTCTGGAGCCGTAATTCATGTTAATTGACAGAAGCTGTCTACAACACTATGAAATATGCACATCATAGCTGCAAAACAGGAATCCCTGTGTGCATCGGAAAACAAACAGTGCCTTTTGCTTCCAAGAACCGTGATTACTTCTCTTTTTCACATCAAATAAAAACTGTTAGTTACGTCCGCATCTGAAATGAGGTGTGCATAGTCAAAGGTGTATCTGTAACAAACCAGCCAAACGCAAGAACTCTAAGAGGAATGTACCTGAGAAACAGCCGACCATTCCCATCCGTGCCACACTTTGATCATAAAACACACTGAGCAACCACTGAGCTCAGGGCAATGAAAATCATCAGGCAATTACCATTTGTGTGACCCATTTTCATCACTTCATTAAAAAAAGGGGTCCAACTGGGGCAAACTGGCTTAGCTCCATTGACTAGAGCACAATCGGCCCCTTAAGATTTATCTGCTTGGAAAATGCATTTATTCTGCAAGTAGATCCGCTTTCAATAACTGAACTGGATTTACAGCCTTACATACACGTTTAGGAGAAGAGGTTCAGAGAGGAAATTAGTGAAAGCAGTGAGGGGATGTACCCAAGGGTCTTTACTGGGAACACTGAACCATGCATAAGTTTGTTAGTAATAGAGGCTTGTCAAGTGAGATTTCAAATGTTGTGTACAGAGGGACTTCGAGGCAGCAAGGGAAACACCCTGAAAATCTCCATTTTGTCAAAGCGTGTCACTACATCAAAGCGCAGCCATCCTGCAAAGACATTTGGGTTTGACAATGTATCTGAGGAAGATTTTCTGGAAGTTTGAGGGATCCCTAGCCAAGAGAGGCATCTTCTTATGGTGTGGATTGTTTTTAAATGAGCTTTTTGAACCAAAACCAGTAATGTTAAGAAGTTCCATTTTAGGAAACCATTCTAAAACAGTTCTGTCCTGTTCCTGTGAAAAAAGAAAACTAGCTTTGAAGCTATGGAAGCTGTCACAAACAGAATTATCTGCTTACATCAATAGCTGTAGGGGACAATGTTTAGCCTTAGAAAATCCATCCTAGACTGACAAACCCAGCCAACGCAAGTTAGCTCTCACTGCAGTTGTAGAGATTTTTCCCTCATTCCTTTCCCTATTAGTATTATTGAACATCAGTAACTTCAAGGAAATTTACTGGGAAGCAAAGTCCTCTTTCTCGATTATACACAGTGAAGGTTTTTTTGCCACCACTGAACACATCAGTGTAAGATCCTAGAGGTGGCCTTAAGGAAGGTGTGTTCACCAGGTTTCTTGTCTTTTTGCAATGATAAGCAACGTGCTGGCTTACCCTATCAGGCCCCACCATCTGAAGTATCTTTCCATCACCTTCCCTGACACCTGTGAAAACCCCCATGGACTTCCCGTTGGCCGGAATGCCCTCCCAGCACATCCTACTACCTCCAGCACAGCTGCTGCCAAAAAGAGGTGATATGCAGCTCCAGGCTGGCAAAGCAAGGGCTGGGCAGACGCGGATTCGGGCACGGCATGAAAGGGGAGGGGGTAAGAGGCAGCATTGCTCAATCTGGAAGATTGCACAAGGCTCGGGAGACACACACAAAGGGTGTTTCAACTAGGTTCAACTAGGTTCTACCAGATTTTGCCTTGAAATAAATCTTGCTGTAGTCCTGCCTATATTTTCAGATCCAAGGTCTAGCTTTATATCTTACACTCCCTGTGTTTTGGGAGGAGCAGTGAGTATCTTGTTATTCTTTCACTAACTTATAACAGGACTCTGCCCATGTCTTTCATGGTGGGTTGTTCCTTATTCCCAAGAGAGGATCTGATAGATTCAATGTGAGCACCAGAGGATCAAGGTTCTGTGAGTGAGCTCACCACAGGAAGGATTTGGCCCAGGCAGGACAAAATTACTGAGCCTTAACTTGCCCCTTTCTTTAGCAGAGCCATTCTGCTACTCCTGCGTAACTAGTGAAGAAAACTGTGAATGATTCCTTCCCCAAAAGGCCTGAAACCTGTGAGCCCAGCCCTGCAATCATCACTTCCACAGCTCTTTCTTGACTTACACAAGCAGTTCCACGTGTGGATGAGGGTGGAGGTTGGAGGATTTTTGGGATCAGACCTCAGGTAATCCTGACCTGACCTGACTCATGTAGGGGTGGGAAGGAGCTCAATCCAATTGGCCTGGGAGGCAGTTCATCTTGCCAGAGGTACCTGATGCCAGTTCCTTTGAAAATAAAGAATTAATCATCTTTCTGATTAAGTTTAGATATTCACAGATGGGCAAGGAGAAAGGAGTCACAGCTGAAGACACTATCAGAAAGGACTGGAAGAGGAACGTTAAGTGTCAGGACAAATTGTTCTCATTTGGAAGCTCAGCTGAAAAGAGATGTTAAATTGCAGGAGGTCGGTGTTTGCAGCTAACAGCCTGGCCTGTGAAGATTTCCTCTTCCACCCCAACCTGGTTGCTGAGTTAAAACAAACAGGGCTTTTCATTCATTTTGAACCTGATCCTGCACCATTCAGATCAGCCAGGCTTTGTCATTAGCCCCATGGGAGGAAACGGAGTCCTCTACATCCCACCTATCCTCACGGCGGCAAAAAGAGCATTTCTGAAACATGTCAGCTAAAATATTTGAACGAGCAGGTTTTCAAATCCCAGTGTGGACAGAAGGAGCTGCTTTTTAGCAGGTGTTAGCAGGAAAAGATAAAGCTGCTCAGTTGAAAATATGTCATCTTTCATTTGGAAATGTGTCAGTACAAGTGTGTCAGCATGTTCGCGCCAAGTCTGGACAAGTGCTGGAAGAGAACGGCTGAATTAGCTAGGAGAGGGAGTTGGAACTCACTCTTGGGGCAGCCCAGTGCTGCAATATTTTGGGTACGGGAGAGAAAACAACTATCCTCTAACAGGAACATTTTAAAGCCAAGGGATTTAGGGAAGGAGTTTGCAACCGCCAGCATTTTACACCTGCTCCAAGCAAAATTTCAGGATTGTGTTTGAGGCAGCTGTGGGCACATGGAATTTTTTCTGCACTAGGATTCCCGAGGCTAATGTTATTGCGGGATCTAAACTGGAACTGGGTTCAGCAGCAGTGTGACCACTACAGGAGCCAGACCCAAATGGACAGAACCAGAGAGAAAAGGAGTCACCCCCCCAAGAGCTCAAGCTCTTCTTGTGCTAGCCCCTGCTGCTATAGCTGCTTTGACATCCAAGCTGGCATTTTGGATCCTGCATGCTCAGAGCAAAACCCAGCCTAGGCATCTTCATGTCCTTCCATCAATATCCATAGCAGAGCTTCAAGAGCAGGGTTTGCTTGTCTTGTTTTTCTCCATGCAAAGTGGCTGCACAGTCCCGTTCACTTGGCACTTACCCAAGCAGCTGCAGATACAGTCCCAAAGAGGCACAATAAAAAGGCTGGGGGAATGTACAAATCCAATTTAACGTGGAACGAGGGACCGGTTAATCTGATCCCTGAGGAACACAAAGATATTTATTTTCATAACAGTGTTGTGAGGGCTCGTATTCCAAGACAAGAACAGCCCTCATCCCTTGGATCCGCACTCCCTCTATGCTGACATGCTCGAATAGCCGATTTTGAAGCCAGGTCCCAACCTGCTGCTTGCTACCAGATTTGGTATATTTTGAGCCATCTCTCTCTTCGGCACAAACAAATGGGTATAAACCCAAGCCACAGAGACATCTAACAGCAGCAAAGACAATACGAATTGGGATGCTCGGATTTCTGTTCTGTTTCCCAGGCTCACCATGGTTCCACACCCATTCTAACAAATCCAGCACGACACGTCAAGTGGAGTGTCCTCTTGAATGGCTCTAAAGGATTATTAAACATATTCATGAGATCTGAATGGAGTTACAAATAATAAATGGCCAATGACAGTGCCTCAGTATCCAGGACAGATTTCTAGAGCTATATCCCAGTCCACAGGTTGCAGGAAGAAATACTTAATCCATGTACAGGGTGAGGAGAACTATGAGAATATTAACAACAGCACTAATTACCATCACTGAGACTTTCACTGTAGCCTGTTCCTTCAGGTCTGTACATTAGCTCCCAGTTTCCCAAGTGAAGGCATTGCAGCCTTCCCTGCCTTGCTGCACAGCCCTGCCAGGTCTCCTAACCCTCCTCTCCGTGTTCTGTGCCACAGGTATCCGGATCCGGCTGTGCCGACCTCACGCTGCGGCAGCTGTAGTTGTGTTGCCACAATATTGGATTAACAACATGGCAACTCTGAAGGTACATCACATTTTTAATTTTCTATTCAATGAAATAATAGCTGCTGAGATGAACTACATTGTCATCACCAAATGTAAGTGGGTGATCAAAGTTCTGTTGCTGAGCATGACCAGATCTACCTCCTCCTCCAATAAAACAAGAAAAAAACAAATTCATGCCCAAATCTGCTTAGGATATACAAGTCCCCTGAACAGGGACTTCCACCATCGTGTAATGTCAGGGCAAATTGAACATGGTGTGCCAGCATGAAACACAGCAGCCATTGGCACCTTCACTGAAAACACATCCTGAGGGGAAGGCGGAAGCTCTCAGCACCACGGCAGCCACGGCACCAGGCCAAGAAACAGCAAACTTGGGTTCAGCTCCATCCTCAGGTTGAGGGGACTCAACTGCATTGCTCCCAAAAGACTGCCCAGACCATTGTCCTGAGGAAAAGCCTAAAAGAGAAACCTTCAGCATGGAAATTGGGAACTCTCTGCAGACAGGAAATGAGAGTCAAAAATGAGAGCAGACAAGGAAGAGCTGCCTTTAGCCTCCTGGCTGCAGCACTCAGCCCTGAAGAAAGGGCTGAGTTTAAAAATCAGCCCTTTGGGAAATATGAGACAGCCTCAATTCCTTACCTCCAGTGATTTTAATGGAATGACTTAGACACTTCAAGTGTCTCAGACACCAAAATCCTCTGAAATACTTGCGAAGGTGACACGTGGAGAAGCAGTTTTCTAAGAGACACTGACTGTACTGGGGGTTTAACCCTTTCCAGCAGTTCTGATTTCCATTTCTTTCAGGAGTGAAAAGTAGTTTTTAGAGACAAGCGAAACCACTTCCAAAGAAAAATCCTTCTTCCTGGTGCCACGCAGTGCTCACACGAACAGTTGTGCGGTGCCGGTGGCGTCACTGCTGAGAGACTGCACGTTGGCGACGGGTCCGGCAGAGCAGGCCTAGGCTGGGCACGCTGGCTTTTCTCTACCCACAACCCACAGCTGGCAATGGGGACACCCGAGAGCTCTGGGCAGGCCATTACCAACACTATGAAGAAGTGATAAAAAAGCCTATGTTTACCACTGGGCTAAATTTGCTTTCTCTCCATGTAAGAAAAGTTCTCAGCTATTTTGGAGAAATGGTGTAGCAGGGTCTAAGCATGTTATCAACTTGAGCTCAGGTGAAATAATACGGCAATCCAAGCTCAGATATGGACTCAGGCCTTACAGGAGAAAGATCTGAGTGTGAGTGTGGGCACCAACCCATCAATACATCCATGACAATACAAGACCTATACCACATCCCTACCAAGCTTTCTGAGCTCTCCTTGCAGTGCTTTGAGCATGGTCAGATGCTCTGACCTCCTGCATTAGTTCAGCATGGCCAGACACTAAATATAGCACACTAAAATTTAGCACACTAAAAATTAGCACACTAAAATTTAGCACACTAAATAGATTCTCAGTAGGAGACAACCCCTGTTTCCAAGAAGGTTATAGACTACATGCACCATACAAAGGGTGCTTCACGCTGTGATGCATGGTGAGTCCATGGTGGGAGGCTATGTTAGTCAGACTAAACACCAAATCCCATCCAGGAGGTCACACTGCTCCTCCAGGAGTCCAATAACTGAAACAGATAAAAGAAGCTTCTTCCCCTGAACTAAACAGTTCTTCTGAGACATCTAGTGACACATTTAGCTATCTGGAGGAGGCGAGACAAAGTCAGTGTATCACCTCTGTGGCTATGTGTCAAGGCAAAGCAGCTTCTCCACCACTTTGGGAAATGAGAACAGACAAACCCTGCTATTACACCCAGCTGTCCTAGGTGCACGATGAGCCTGGTTGGACGTAATTGAACAAGTTATACCTGGTAGGGTATGACTGAAAAAGGCCTTCAGACAATATGGGCTATTTGTGGTTTGGTCCTCTCCAGTTTCTACATGATGGAGCCAGAACAGGTGTATTGAGGATCTGGTCACCGATGACTAGACTAAAATGAAACTTTGGAGAGTTGAATGAGAAAAACAGTGGAGCATGAGTTGGTTAAAGCAAGAATCATCTTTTTCCTTTGCATTGTACAGTATAAGGGATCACAATTCCTGACTGGCAAACATAACCACTTGTGCAATAAAATGAGAATAATAACAACAGATATGGCCATTTTAAGGAAACTGAACAAAACATCATGCATTTAGGTTGAATATCAGTTGCTGTTTCCAGAGCTCCTTTAATAATGGAGTAATTTGTCAACGAAAATCACAGAAGTCACATTGCAGAAGATTTTATGAAAGACGACAAAATATATTTTAGCTACAATCCTACGTTAATAGGAGGGAGTGGAGGGGTTATTTTTTTTTCGTCTCCATTTCTGTTCTTGCTCAGCCTTTTACCCAAGGGGATTATCTCTCTCTTAACGTGTTAACATTAAGACTGCATACTTCTCTGAAAGATACAATTTAGTGAAAGCTAAAGTATTGAGCTTGATACAAAAGTAAGTGGGTGAGGTTCAGTGACCTCTGCATTTTACAGGGGATGAGACTAGATGATCTAACGGGCCCTTCTGGTCCTACTGGCTGTAACTTCATCAATGAACAACTTTTTGGAAGGGATTTTTATTTTTGGAACCTATGCAATTCTTTTTACATCTTCAGTGGGAGATGAGAATTTTAGGGAGACCAAGTTGGATTAAAGATCCATATAACACCAAATAAATAAATATGCAGATTTTTTGCTGACAAATTGAGGGTATCATGGATCAGCAGTTTTATTATAGTCTCAGAGAGAAAACATCAAAAGACAGATGAATGTATCAGCTTTTAGTTGGTTTTAGATGGCACACTAAAGGATTAAGAACTCGAAGGATTTCCCTTCAATCTCAGAGTTTCCAGAACATGTAACAGTTTTAGGTCAAATTATAATAGTTAACTTGAGATAGTGTGTTGACTGGAGAGGAACTTTGCCAAAAACAATTTTGCACATCACTAAATACTGACGTTTGAATTCAGAAGGGAAACTTGCTTTAGCTCACCCACAAGTTTATACAGGTCCAACCATTAAAAGGGAGATTGCTCTTTGCAAAAAACAAGAGCTGAAAGTTGTAACGCTTCCCAAGTCAGATGGGGAGTTGTCCCAAGCGCGTGATGTATAATGCAGCAGAAAGAATGTTTAAACATACATGGGATCATGCTGCCGTGCAGACAGACGTGGCCTCTTAAAACTCTGATAATTAATCAGCGACAGGATCGTTAATCAGCACTTCTATGTTCTTAAGAGAACCTCAGGAAACTGGTAAATGTAAATGCCAGGGCTTATTTTTAGTAGGCAACTTGTCTCTAATAATGGATAGATGGACACTTGGCAGGAAAAGAAAATATAATCTCATCCTAAAGTTGAAATTTTATGTTAAAGAGGTTCTGTATCTCAGCCAGGTGGGATGGCCCTGCTGCGGGACTCACCAGGTGATACCACACAACCTGCATTAGATAACAAGGAAAGCTGTATTAAGAGGAGAAATACTCAGTTTTAAGGCCACAAATAGCTGGGGTTTAAGCAAAAAATATCTATTCTCTGTTGTTCCGCATCTAAGTGAGCAAGCCAAAGGGAGCTCAAATATCTGCACTGGCCAGACATAAGTTGCATGCAATTTTATTTCAACCCACATTCCTCAAACTTCAAACTGTCATTACTTCTTATTGCCCCTGCAGGCTTCTTCACCCCTTTAGAGGAGACAAGGCAGCTGGAGAAAGTCATTTCATTAAAATAAAAATACAAAAACCCCACAAAAAAACCAAAAAGCAAGCATCTAGGCTCCGGCTTGAAGAATTAGACAGTCCAACAATCGCCGGATCAATTCACATTAAGCTGAACAAAGAGCAGATGGCAACAAGAAGATGAGCTAAATGGCTTGGTGGCCGCTGCCTGTCCCTAATTCTCTGTTGACTTTCACGAGCGCCTTGTCAGAGGGGGGTGCAGCATTTGACCCCCCGTTTCCAGGCGCGGGCAGGGAGCTGGGGACACATGCGGCAGCGTTAAATAGGCAACTCCATCCCCGCGTGCCCCGGCCCTGCCATGGGTGACTGCTCTCCCAAGTCAGCCTATCAGGAATTTATTGCCTCTTCTCCATCACCCGGCAAAGAAACTGTCACACAGATGTTGGCATTGTAACTCATTCAGTGTCACCGTGGGGTTCTCCGCCATTGTGTCCCCGCACAATGGGGCGGCATTCAGGGAAGGGCATGGCGGGGCTGCAAAGGTAGCCCGGGGCCGGGGGACGTGCTGATGCGCTCTTTGTTGCAGCTCCTTCGCAGAGGGTATCGCCTGCCCTTGCACTCCCCTGCGCCGGAGGCAAGGCCTGGAGAGGAGCTGGCAGGAAGGAAGGATTTTCTGCCTTTTGTGGGCTCTTTCTGTGCTATTTTTGTTCTCTGGGATGGCTTTTGTTGCCCAAGGTAATGATCCTTGGCCCTTATTCATATCTCTGCTTTTGTCCGCGGGCCTTTGTAGGCGATGCACCAGGGGTGAAACCCACCAGACACAGCACCAGGTCCACCCCCTGCTATATATATAGCTATAAATAACTAGTTGTCAGTTATATAGTATGAAATCATCCTTGTGAGAGTATTGGCAGCAGGTTGTGCGAAAGGTTTCACAAAGACACAGCAGATGCATCCCAGCTCCGCAAAGCATCCCCAAGAACACACCCCACTGACTGCAGAGGTGACGGGGCGGTGAGCAGCGTCCCAAAGCCCAGTCAGGACTAGCATCTTCACAGGCTGTCCCACAGCCACGTATTGTGGTCCCCTGGGCTTCTTTAAGTGCAGACGCACTACTATCTGTGGGGAAGGACAAGAAAAAGGGGCTCCAGGAGTGAAGTAAACCAAACCAAACCTTTCCCCTTTAACTCTGCTGAACCTCTTGGGATGATGCTCTCACCTCTTCTGCATGCTCCTCCCCTGGTCCCTGCAAGGGGACGAGATGGCAGGAATCATGAGCACACTGCTCTTTAGACACACTTTATATGCACATAAATGCAAAAAAGCAAACCAAGCTTTAGTCCTTGAAAGAAGAGGAGCTCCAAGGCCATGTCTTTCCTCCCTGCTGCCAGCACCGGTGGCATCCTCACCACACTTGAGCCAGAAAGGCCAAACGCAGAGGGGACAGCCGGCAATGACACTGCTCTGCACTGAAGCCTCCGCCTGACGCCCAACCGAGCTGAGCTTTGCTCCCGTTCCCTACGCGGAGCTCCCCTCTGGGCTCCAGACCTGCAAACAGTTATGCAAGTTCTCACATGCATAATATTAAGCATATTTGTTTTTGTTTTTTCAGGTTCAAGGCCTTGGAGTGTAAGCTCCGGAGGCTAGGGAGTCTCTGCTGTTCAGACATCTAAGGCACCACACCCAGCTGTGAGGAGGAGGGATTTTTAAAATTTTTTTAATTGTTTTTTTTTTTTAAACTCACATCCATCAGCTCAACAGCACCAATGGTGCCAAATGAAGTCTTTCCACTCGTGCAATTTTTGCGGTCTAAAATTCACCACGTGTTTAACCACGACTCCTTGGACGGTCCCCGCAACACCCAGGTTCCCAGGTGGTCTCCCGGCCCAGCACCAGCCAAGACTGCAACTGTTTAATTTCTAAGCTCAGGGCAGTCAGGCCAGGGTGGATACAGGCCAAATATAATATAGACACACACAGGCCTATATTATATAAAATACACACACATACTTACACGTATTTTATGTATATATATATGTATATAAAAATATATAAACTCACACACAATGTGTGTGTTTAAAATAGAACGCCCAACCAGAAAATAAAATATTTTACTGCAAAGTGAATGGATTTTTTTAATACTTAGAAAAACGTGTTAAAATAAAACTAGAACATTAATGAATCCCTGTTCAAATCCGATGAAACACAGTGCTTCTTACTGACTGCACAAAAAAAATTTTGCTGTTTATTTATATCACTCCTAATAGGAAAATCTCATTTGGAGTGAAATATTATACTTGCTACAGAAGGGGCCTACGTCTTCATGGCCCACCAAGCTGTCCTCGGCAGCAAACCTACGGTACAGAGGGACTGGAAAACAAATGGCCTTGCTGAATGCAAGCTTGAAAATCAAAACTGAACTGCAGCACACAAAGTTCACTGTCACTGTCACTGTCAGGGTCCTTTTGCCCTCATGAGACTCCTAAGCCAGGCAGTTTTGTCTGAGACTGAGCTGGGGAAAAGCCTGCCCTCCACACCAGCCCATTTTTTTTTTTTTAAAGTTTTCCCCTCAAACGGGTGCAGTCTGCTGCGGAGAGGTGCCTGATGTCCCCACAGGCAAGGCGGCCT
This sequence comes from Steatornis caripensis, assembly GCA_013398225.1. Taxonomy (NCBI): domain Eukaryota; kingdom Metazoa; phylum Chordata; class Aves; order Caprimulgiformes; family Steatornithidae; genus Steatornis; species Steatornis caripensis. Next base: position 341,375 of record VZSC01003003.1, on the reverse strand, counting down.
TCCCAGATAAAGTGCTTCCCCATAGGACCTAATCTACTGTCCGTGATGCTTGCATTTGAAGAGAAGACTATCTCCATTTAACACACCCTGTTGTTTGATGGAAGGACCCTAATGAGGGTTTGTAAGCCAGCCCAGAGAGGATTTCTTGATGGAGGTAGGCTTTGAGATCTCAGACCTTTAAACAGAAACCACGAATTGTGTGGGCAGGTTTCCTGATTCATCACACCCTGTTATTAGGGCATTCATCTAGGGAGGGGAGAGACCTGGACTGTCCCAGTGGCAATTTAATTATTTTATACAAATAGGAACATCTTTAAAAGTATTAGAGCCTGGGAGAGGCTTTGAGGCTGCATTTGGACATTTCTTTGGGGAAAGCAAGTTCAAGTCTCATCAAGCAGAGGAAAATCACTCGTGGGAGTCTCCCATATCCCAGATGAATACTTCAATTATTTGCCTGGGCATGGGGAGGAGAGGGAGAAGCACAGCTTTACAGTTTTCTCCAGTTCTTCTACTGAGAGAAGTGATTAATCCTTCTTGGGCACCAGACCAAGTCCAAGCTTTGGGCCTTCAATCACAACAGGCACTTCCAGCCCATGCAGAAATAACATCCGAATGGTAGGCACTTCTCTGAGGTGGTGCGGGTGGTAAGGGTCCCATTAAGCTTCCCCTGTGGTCAGTGGCCAGAGATAGGCTTCTCCAGAAGGCAAACAGAAGCACTAACGATGCAAATTTCCCTCTAGAGGGGTCTGTCTCTTTCCACTGAAGGAAGAAGGATCCAGGCGACCATGGTCCTAAGGAAAGGAACCTTCTCTGGTGCTGAAACGAGGTGGGCAGAAACACAGAGTCATCTAATGGTTTGGGTTGGAAGGGATCTTAAAGATCATCTAGTTCCAGTCCCCTACTGTGGGCGATTTGGGCACCAAATCTTAGTGTCTTCTCAGCCCTTCCCCTCCTGAAATTCATTAATCCCATCCTGTACAGTGCCTGGTGCAGTGTGTGGGTGCGCAGTTTCCCTGCACAAAGATTATTCACACAGTGGCCCATAACTTTGGCCAGATGAGAGCACTAACATATGTAAAGGCTTGAGCCAAGCTCTTGAAAGCTAATGGCAAAGAAAACAAACTAATATGCTGACATAGCACTATAATATGGAGTAATCAAGACAAAGAGCAATGCTAACATGGCTTGAACAGTACGTGAAATATGTAATGCTGACATTGAAATGCCTGAAAAATCATGGGAGGAACCCCTTTTCCTCAGAGTTCAGAAGAACATGGTGCCCTGGACAAGCTGGGAGCGGCAGCCTGCCAGGACAGGACAGCTGACCCCTTCCAAGTCTGATGAGTAACTAGTTTTCGCCAGTTTTACAAAGAAAGCTTTCAGCGTGTAAATATGATGATGGCACAACCTGAGGAGATAGCAAGAAAAGGCCAATGCTCGCAGTCAAAACAGGCTAGTCTGAGTCAGTTTGTTATGGTGGATGTATCTGAGCTCAACCAAAGATGATTTTGAGATTCCTTGAGTAATCTTCTGTGGCAAACCTAACTAATGGCCGTGCTCTGGTTTTGTGTAGGTTGTAGCACGTAATCACCGTTGCATCTGGAGGAAAATATATTAAAAACCATTTTGCTTCATCAAGTTAGTCTAGAACAACAACGTAAATACTGAAGTTCCTCAGGGAAAAGACTTTCTTCAGCAAAATTACTTAGCACAGCTCACACTGATTAGGCACCTCTAAACCCCCAACAGGAGATCTAGGGGTGTAACTCAGGTTTTTCACCCACAGCTCTTGCCCAGGACTGTTACATGACCAAGGATAGCCCAGGGTGTGATCAGAGCAAAGGATTCAACCATAATCTGGGTGACAGTCCTCCTGAAACCCTCCATCAGCAACCAGACCAAACACCCACTGAGTCGGTGGAAAGAATCTTGCTCACTTCAGTGATGTTTGGATCCCATTCCGAAGGGGAAAGCAATTTCCATCACAGAAATATGTCTGCCACCTAGCCCATTTATTGCTCCTTTGTTAAATGTACTATAAAGACTCACGCAATAAAGTTCCAGAAATCATCCAATATCAACAGGTTTCAGCTGGAGTGATAAACCAAAGCTCGGGAACTTGGAGAGCAAACATATTAATGTCTTCTGGCCACTAAATCTTTCTTGCCAAGCAATAAAAGAGCCAAAAAAAGCTGAGTAATTAGGAAATTAGTACAATAACTCCAAATTCCAAAGAGGGTTCACTAATTGTTTACAGAAGATAGACAGCAATGAAGGGACGATTAGAAATATGTCAGCTGCAGGACTTTGATAGCAGCAAATCTGTCTTGGTTGGGGGAGGAATAGACTACAGAGAGCAACGGCAGTCAAATAAGCAGAGGGCAAATTACTGTGTGCTCAGCCTCTGAGATTTTGCAGTCCTGCAAACATCTACTATATTGGTCGCAATGTCAGATGGCATCAGACATACCTGTTATTTTTCATAATGGGAAACAAATCAAAAAGAAGTGGGCATGTTGTGGAGCCATGGTGTTGCCTTTCAAGCCAGCTGGGGTCATCCATCCGGCTGACAAAGCAGAGACACTCCTTGGGAGCAGCACTGCGCACAGCCGCTGTTGGAACAAATGCTGGGCAGCAGTGACTTCAGGCAGCTTGTGCCATTGCAGCCCTGAAAAATGAAGGCAAACTTGGGCAGCATCCAGTTCTGGTTTTCTGGACCCTGTTTGTGCCCTTGGTATTAAAGGGCATGGGGACATCCAGAGGACAAGCTTAACATCTGGGGTGCTTGATCAGTGTCATCTGCGACTACACAGCAAAGTGAATTTTTGCAATCATTTTCATATGTTTGGGCCAGTGCAATATATCCAGGGCTTTGATGCTCCACAGTCCCGTCTTTTGCATGGCTGCAGCCCACTGGCAAGTGTGTATTAACACCTATATCTTTGTGCCAGATCGTGCAAACTGGAGTACAGGACAAGCCTACAGGAACGGGTGGAGAATGCAGGGCCACTTTACCTATAAAAAAAGTCAAGGCCAACCACCATCAGTCACATGAGCTCCTCTGACTGTTGTATCTCACCACTTGGGCTGTGCCAGGCACCATGTGTAGAAGCTCGAGGCGTCTATCAGAAGCACAGCCGAGCAAACACATGAAAACCTGCCCATGCCAAGAGGCTGATAACATTGTTTCTCTCTCTTCCACGGCTTCCGGATCCAATTGGTTCTGTTTCTATGAGATATTTCATTTTTCTGATTTTCAACACTACGAACTCTGCCTGGAGCCCATTAAACTGTGTCCATAACCCCAGGACTCAGGGTTGTTCACAGCAGTTACATATCAGCTCTCAAGATGGGGAGGGAATAGGGATGGGTTGTAATAAATAATAATAGGCTGCTTTAACAAGGCCTCTAGGAACAGGTCCATGAAGCACTNCCCCAGGACTCAGGGTTGTTCACAGCAGTTACATATCAGCTCTCAAGATGGGGAGGGAATAGGGATGGGTTGTAATAAATAATAATAGGCTGCTTTAACAAGGCCTCTAGGAAAAGGTCCATGAAGCACTCTGCACCTCAGCCTGACCGTCGTAGGTTGTGTGCCCCATAGGATGCCCCTGGACCAAGGAGTCCCAGGCCCTCCCATTAAACTGGACAGCCAGAGACAGGGCGCTTTGCTCTGCTTTAGCTCCTTCACAGACCTTGTAGCTGGTACTGGGAATTTCTGCCAATGACTTCAAAGAGGGCAGGACTGAACTCATCATTTGAAGCCCAGCCCCATTCCCTGTCCTTAGGCAAGTGGAGGAGCCATGAGAACACTCAGAAACCTCAGCTGCTTCAAAGCGTATCTGCCTACCTTGGGAATCAAGAAGCGCCCTAAAAACACACCTCCCCTCTGCACCTGCAAAGTGCTGGCGACCCGTTTGCACTGCCTGAGATGAGACGAATGCCCATGCCCTACTTGCCAACTGCACGGTCCTCAAATGTCTGAGTCCCTGCTATTTCACATCACATCCCAGCTCTTCCTACTGCTTACTGCCACAAAAGCTATGCCAGCCCACCTGAGCATGAGCAGGATCCCCATTTCCCTGGGAAGTGCACTGCAGCATTTTGCAAATGAAGTGATATGATGCCTCAAAGGCCAAATAAAACCGAGAGGTCCTTTCCCAGCTCTGGGCACACAGGATAGATTGGCCAAGTGCATGCTCTCCCCATCCCAACAGGACAAGTTTTGGGAACAGCCCCGTGCTCACGTGTTGCCCCAGACAGTGCCAGGACACCAGCTTGGAGAGTGTGAGTTAATGCAGGTCAAATCTGTGCCAAGGCATTTGCTAACACCGAAACCGTGTGGATGGTCACAGGCCAGGGCACAAGACCACATGTTGGCCGTGCATATCTACTAGTGGCCATGGAGCAGAGGGACCTGCCCATACTGACCTCATGCTGCCAGGTCAGTGCATGACTTCTTAGACCACAGAATTTAGAAAAGCAAAGGCACCAAACTTTCTGTGTTTAAAAGGCCCAAAAGGAAGTTCTGTGGGAGGCTTGAGACACTTCATGACTCCTTGGAGGAGCTGGTTCAGAATGCCAGTGCAAGAGCAAGCACATAGCCTTGTGAAAGCTTCCTTTTGTCTCTGGGCCTCTGTTCCCCACCTACCCGATGGGAAAAACAACACGTTCACTTCTAACGGAGGTGTTGTTAGAGTTGTGCATCAAAGACCACAGGGTGTCCGTGCACTGTGGGGATGGGAACCACATGAGCACCCAGCCTGAGATAAAAACACAAAGAAAGATGTTCTCAAACAGAAGCAGTCTAAGTCAATTTTGTCATCTCCAACTTCAAAGATACAAGCTCCATTATTTTGTCTGCTCAGGAAGTGGAAAAACATTCTTCTTGTCCAATACAGTTTCATGCCAACGGCAAGCAAAATTTTGGCCTATTGAATTAATTATCATCGTTTTTAATTGAGGTTCCAAATTTCACCCAGCCTGGCTTAGGGCATGTCTACACAGATGGGCACAGACACACGCATGCTCCTCTGTCTGCTTTCCAAGCCAGCTTGACTCAAGTTGGCTTCAGCATCACACCATGCTCACATGAGCTATCTGCCTACTAGAGGGAATCTAAAACACGCTCCTACCAGGCAAGGTGTAATATTTAAGGCCAGCACCCCATGAACATGGCTTCATGGCTTCTGGATGAAGCTGGCTTGGGCCCACTTGGCTTGGAGAGTGAGAGAGGAGCTCACATCTGTTTGCATCCATCCATGTAGACATGTCCTTATATGCCTGTTTTAATGTTTACTAAATATCTTTTTTTTTGGCCACCCACTAATGGAAGTATTTTCATGACAGATTTTAGAAACTGTGCAGCTTTCCGGTTTACTACTTCCTTGTACTGTACAAAGCCAAAATGTTGTGGTGTTCACAATAATCAGCAAAAGTCAGGAATAGAAACAAACATTATTATGACAGCATTAAATAGCCACAAATTAATTACATTTGTAAAATGTTTTTGTTTCCGATAATCACAGGTGCTATTTACAACACAGGTTTTATTTAATATGTGGGTGTACGCAGTGATCTATCATTTTGGCAGATTCTTCAAAAAAAAGCACACTCATCAGTCCTTACTTCAATAAAATACTCAACCAAAGAAAAATCTATGAGACGTGGAAGTATCCATGGAATGAATGCAGTCACAGGAAAACAAACCATCCGCATTTCATCTGCATTAATGTTCAGCCAAGCTCAGGACAAATACATACAGAGAGCCACAGCTGAAACAATCTGAGTATTTACTATGATCAATTTTCAACATAGGCCACAGATATGTTCGGAGTGAGCCTGGTCACTGGAAAGAAACTCTCTGGCCATGGAATAATAGGAAGTACATGGAGTGTACGGAGGAAAAACCTTTTCATAGGAACACAAATCATTCAAAATTCACAAGGACATAATTTACAATGAATGTAGTAATTTACTCAGGGAAGGAGGAAACTTGCAATAATTCATTTGAAGTGGCTTTCTTTGCATAAACAGTGACCAAGATAAAGCTTGTCAGAGGCATTCTTATAGCTTTTGTGTGCAATTGTAGTAGTCCATGAAGTATTAGTTATTTGGCAGTTAACTTGTTATTCTGATCTAAAACATACAAGCCAATTAAGCATATTTAACCATTCACTGTCCACTGCTGGAATAATGTCAGTGCTCCTCATGACTTTCAACCACAGTCTTTGCTTATGACATTGGTATCATGATAATATTGCCAAGAACAGGAAAATGAAAGTTCCTACCAAAACAACATAGTCACTGGGGAAAGAAATTGTAAGGAGAGGCTTGCAAAATTGGTCTTGTTGCAAAAAAAAAAAAAAGCCGAGGACCACAAAACGCACATAGTAGCACTAAGACTTTCTTCTCAACAGCAGCATTTCTAGGCCTTCGCTCAAGGCAGACTCATAAATTCAAGAACATGGGCACTCCCAGGGGACAGCAGCTCTCAGAACCACTTTGGAAACTATGGAAATCGGGTAAGTCTATCAGTCAAATGAGAAAAGTCTTGCTGCTTGTGCCAATGCCATATAGCAACAGTTTGTATGGCGATCACGAGACACGTCACCACTAACAGTTAGTCCTTACAATAATACAAACAGGAATTGCAATAACGGATCAAGGCAACATTTAGCCTGTTACTACTGTGGAAAAGAAACAGATGTTTCATAGAAAGATAAACAGAACAAACCCACCAAATCTTGTGGTTTACATTCCTCTTGTAGCCTATTCCTCTGATTTGTGCTTGTACTGTTCATCCTACCACAACTCCCCTAAATCAGTAGGAAGCTTGCAAGACTAAAATGCAGGTAGGTTTGACCCTATGGGAGACCTCCATCCATCATCAGATGCTGACGGACAAGAGATAGGGAAGGTTTATTGCTTGAACATCTGTGTGGATGCAGGAGGTGTTTCTGCAGCACCAAACTCTGAAGCAGCACTCAGCCTCGGAGAGACAGGGAAGAGAAAGGGAAGAGATTTTCTCTTCTCTCATATTTGCTGTGGTCGCCACTTCTTGGAACTTAATCCAAGCTCTTCAGAGCTCACAAAGAAATAAATTAACAAGGCTGGACACTGAAGCTGCCAAAACAAAATATTATTCTGCAGTTATGAGAATTAAATTTACTTATGAACTCAGCCAAAATCTCCTCTAAGGGGACAAATATTCTGATCATCTATAGAAGAAAATACCCCAGTTAAATAGAGGACTGTAACTAAATAGTTATTCGGGGTTTGGCTGAAAGGATTCGGCCCGCAGAGATTGTTGATTTCTTGTTTATAGATGATGTGCTTTACAAGACCAAGGGTTCGAAGGGCTGTGGGGCAATCTGAGCAAGAGAGCTTGAGGCAGTTAAACGAACAAGACGACTGTGGGAACTGCTCTCCACACTCACCAAAGCTTAAGGCAAAGTAACTGTCTGGGATATCTAGCAGGTCTGATGAATTTCACCTTCCGACCTCAGGCCCAGAATGGTGGATTTTCATGCAAGATGAATGTGGAGACAGTTGCTTAAGCCAACTTCTCCTTTGAGAGCCTACCCCATGGGTCTTTTCTGGGGACACCAGTATCAGTGGTATCTGTATTTTCGTTAGCTTCACTGTACCTTCAGTCATCATCTGCTTTCAGCTGGGTACCAAGCACGGGCTGAAGCCCACAAAAGCTCAAGCTCACTAGCTGTCTTAATTGCACAGACTCCAGCTCACATTCATGTTCAAGACAAGCTTTGGGGAGCAAAGGTTCCAATGTGCAACCACTTGTATCGTGGACAGACTGACCACGGTGTGCTGTACTATCTACCACCTTTCACTCCTCTGTTGAGGTTAACTGGCCTCAAGGATCTCGATAGTACCTGCCACTCAGATAACTAGAAAAATATAAGTTAATCTACTCTTGTAGAGCAGGAGCACACATGTTTGCAGACACGCGGGTCCTGTAGCTGCTCTATGGAGGTGTTATCCGGGTGAAAAAACAGTTCAGGGTTTGCTCTTAATTTGGCCCCTTCACCAAAGGATGGTCTGGCCTGTCCTGCCGGCTCAAGGGACACAAATGCACTGAGGATATCTCCAGGGCAGGCAAATGCTTCCTGCTACATCATCTTTGCTACTGTAGCCCAAGCAAGGGAGGCTGATACAGAGACACTCTCTCAGCTCCTTTGCCACATAAAGGGACACGAAAACAGAACAGATAATGCTGCTTACACAGCACTCCTACAAGCTTTTGCAACAAAATACTGTAAGTAACTGTCAGATCGGATTAGTTCTTCAAAAGACATTTGTAAGATGCTTATTCTTTGCACATCAATAGAGAGTGGCAAGAGGAGGATTAATTTGATGTTGCATTTCTCTTTGAGCTTGATGTTTGTCCCCTGTGAGCACCTAAGGGTGGTTGGAGCTGCACCAGGTTCTGCAGGTGTTCCCACCTGATAGATGGGTGAGTCGATAGTTGTTTTCAACCACCACCCAACCCACAATTGCCTTACCTTGCTGCCTTGCAAAAGAACACATCTGTGCCTTGTCTCCCAAAGGATCTTACAGTGATACTTCTGACATGCGTAAGTTATTACACTGTAGAAACAACTCTGTCCTTTCTGGAACTGAATATAGCTCCACATTCACTGTCAAGCTCTACCCAAATCTTCCACTGGGTTTAATTCCACTTACAAAAGCCAGTCTGCAATTTTCTGTCTGCTGTCAAGCTGGACTGGACATCCAAGAAAGTTTTTCCTTGGTTTTAGCAGGAAAGTCTTGTCCTTCCATCTATAGGCTCCATTCATTACTCTCAGAAAATGGCCCTGTCCTATCCCANTTAATTCCACTTACAAAAGCCAGTCTGCAATTTTCTGTCTGCTGTCAAGCTGGACTGGACATCCAAGAAAGTTTTTCCTTGGTTTTAGCAGGAAAGTCTTGTCCTTCCATCTATAGGCTCCATTCATTACTCTCAGCAAATGGCCCTGTCCTATCCCATCCAAACGGCTGTCTCCAGGTCGGGAAAGATATGCAATTCTTACAACTGGAACATTCGTTTTCTCTTCATGCTCTACAGTTGCCAAAATAAACTCTCCACAAGATAGAGACAAAAAGTTACTTAACAGAGTGAGTTATGCTGTGATTGCTGCATTCCTCTCGGCATTCCCTGGGGCCTTGCTTGCTGCACAGCCCCTCGAGGAAATGCTCCGCATGCTGGATTTGTTTGCATACCTCTTTCAGGATTTAACTCTAGTAACACCTTAAGGTGGCTCATGAATAAATGATTTAATTAATTAATGAATACAAAATACGAGCAAATAAAGTGTACTCAGTCCAGCTCCTGGTTCACTTTATCCCATGCTCACCGGGCCAGGCTTAGGGGCAGGGGTGTGTATTTGTGACCCACCAAACTGATGCTCCATGAAGGCATCCACCTTCCTACTGAGTTTTAATTCCTCACTATTTAATTTTACTGAGTCTTTCCTTACTTCTTTTTACCTGCACTGAAAGGAAAACCAAAAGCTCTCTCGTGACCATGACAGTCTTTTTCCTTCATCTTCTTAGCAGGGTAGCTTATCTCAGCCTCCTCTCCAAGGCATGGCGGCCAGCACCTTGGGCTGTGTGCTACATGAGGCCATGCCGCTCATTGTAGTGGGCAATACAATATCCTCCCTGTTTAGTCTCCACCTCATTCCTTTCTTTCACCTCTATTTGTTTTCTCAACTTCTGATATGCACCGAGCAAAGCTTTTCCTCACCTACAACCCTGTCCTGATTAAAGCAGTTCATTGAAAACACTTCTCACAACCTGCACTAACCAGACCTTCTCGTATCATCATATTCAGCTTTTTCATTCCTGTGGCTTTAGTCACTTTTTCAGTTGTTGTTTCACCCCTTTGCTTGTACAGAGACATGGCTGACTTGTTCATTTGTTCCATAACAGTCCATATGGTGTTTTTACACTGCAGTGCCGTTTAGGCTACACTTCACTCCTCTGGGGTGGCAAGGTGAAGGACCCATGCAGCCTTCGTCACGTCTCACTCTCAGCTCCCCATGGAACTTGCAGTTGCCCAGGAGCTCTTTGGACAATCAATTTTATTCCAGTGGCCTGAAAGGTCACCAGGTGGAGAGATGTCCCAGGTGTATATCCCTTCCACAGACTTAATGTCCTGTGCTGGACAAATCTCATGACCTCAGATCCATTATATTGTATGGTCACCTCCTACTAAACACATGATTGAAAGTCTGTAAGGACTAAAGCCATATAACCATCGCTCACCGGTGCCTACAGAAAGTCTGATACACATTTAAGGTTTGTAAGGGCAATACTCTAACATCAAGCAAATACTATAATCTACTTTATGCTGGAAATTAATGAAGTCCTACCACATCGATGTGACAGTCACTCCCTTGTCATGGCGAGATGACCTCCTTAGCACACTCTTGACCACACCTATAAATAACACCATCTTCTACAAACAACTGCAAGAAGCCAACTAGAAAAGCAGCTGGTTTATGCTTCCCTTCTGCTTTGTTGCCACGTCTCCACGCGGTGCCCCGTGTTACCTTCACAACATGCCAGCTGGGGTGACTGGCTGAAGCAGAGCTGGGAAACCAAGACTTTCAACCACAGCTCCCTTGGGAATACTCATGTCAGGCACTTCTCAGCACTGCTGCCTGCAAGGAAGTTACTTCTGATGTCTTTTACCATGAAAACTTGCACTTCTCCATCAGTTGACCTCATCCCCTCCCTCCCATTCTTGCTCTCAGCTATTTATTCACCCCAAATATCTTCCATGGCTGACAGGTGAAAGGCTAGCCAACCGTGGAAAGCAAATCTCCTATTGCACACTGAGAGCTGAGTGCACCCATGTTCGCAGTGCCTCTGCTCAGTGGGAGCCAGGAGCCCTCTTCTACAGGTGGTGCATCCTCCCTGCCCAAAGTCTACCAATTTATCAACTAAAACCAGTGCGCTATGGAAAGCGTTGTTCACCCAGCTGGGAGCAGGCATTGTGTCCAACCCAGGCAAGTGCCCTACTGCCCAGCCCAGCCCAGCTCCCCTAACGTTGGACACTTGCTAAAGCAAAGTAGCTTATTTGGTCATTTGATCTCCTCTAAGAATGAAATCATAGCTCACCATGATGTGTTCACTGTTTTGAGGGACAAATTCTCCTTCCCCCATGAAACAGATTTGACATGAGCAGAGGGTTGCCTGCCTTGATGGGAAAAATACTTGTTTGCTTTTAGCTGTTCATGAAAACAGTTCCTGTCCTCCAAGGTATTAGGATAGTTGTAATCTCCCAGAATGACATTTTAGCTTTCTATTAAACACATTTTGTGTTATTTTAAGGAATGGATGGCACAACCTATATAAAACCTTAAACCACATGAATATTAAGTTTCAGAGTGGGAAGTGTACAAGTTTCTGAGGAAGAAGGAGCCAGGAAAGCACTCTCAAATTAAATGGGAAGCCACTGGAACATATAAGCACTTGGGGATATCCTTGATATTCAAGTTGTGTCTTGATTAGCCAGTCACCACAGTGTAGATATGAATTGTAACAAAGATCAGCACTGCCTGATCTATAAAGATCAATTGAACTAACTCCTGCGATAGTTCTGGGCTTTGAACACAAGATAATTGCAACGAAGCAAACATTTTATTCCTCAAAGCTCATTTTCTTCTGTTGACAGAGTGTCTAAGCCCAGGAGCAGGGTTGCACCTGCAGTCAGTGGCTTCGCTAATAGTTTACAGTGGGGGTTAGGAATCCATTTCTTAAGCAAACAGCAACAATTCAGAGCTGATATAAAGTTTCTGTTTATGAAAAAAAGTACCTTCAGCAACAGCAAACAAAGTGCTGAAGATCATAACAGCAGTTTAGGAGCACGATCTGTGCTGAAGCAGCTTTTTGAGTTGTCTGAGGATTTTAAGTTTTGTAAGGCTGAGCTAAATGAGGTAAGTGACCACACGCAGAGGCAAATCACCGTTAGTCTAAATGGGCACAGAGGGGATACCTTGTGTAGTGAAACTCCTCAGATCATCCCTGGCAGGGGCAAGAACACAGTTTCCAGCTCCGCATTCTCTACTTTAGCCACTACATAAAGTACTCAGGCTATTACCCTGGCTCTGGTGTGATGGTTAGACTATGATACTTGCTAGTGAACCTCATTTCAGGAAGGGAAAATATATCCCGAGTTTCCAGTGAAGGCAGCTATTTACAGACTCTTTGCCTGGAATCTGCGCATGTTCAGCTTAGCAAACCATCTTCCTACAAACCAGGCACCGAGCAAGAATGTTCCCACCAAGTATGTTTAATCAGTATGCAGAGACTGTATAAAAGGAAAATTGGAAACTTAACCAAGGCAAACAAAATGAATGGCAGATAGCAAATAAAAACAAATACAAAGATCTAATTTTACGTATCACTGGAAAATTCCACCAGCTCAAATGTCAGGATCTGCATTTAAATGCAATTTAAGCAATAAGGGGCTGATTTTCAAACCCGCTTTCACGGTTTTTACCATCACGATTTGAACATCTTATGTTGGGTTTAAAACTACGTCACTAAGAATATGACAAACCTATGAAATTAATTCTGAGTGGCTTTGATATACTAGAAAATATACCTGGTGCAGACATAAGTCTATTTTATTACAGCAGCATAATGACATTAACTTTATATTAATGCGCCACAGACCCCCGCAGTGCCTTGCTGAGCCTCAGTGCAGGAGATCTAGATCAATGCCAGTTTGGCTGCACCCAGGGACACAGGCCAGCAGAGATGCAGTCTGACTGCTTGGTTGGGATGGGGAGGTGGGTCCCCAAATTGTAGATCATAGAATGGTTTGGGTTGCAAGGGACCTTAAAGACCATCTAGCTCCAACCCCTCTGCCATGGACAGGGTCACCTTCCGCTAGACCAGGTTGCTAAAAGCCCCATCCAACCCGGCCTTAGACACTTTCCAGGAGAGGGTGTCCACAACTTCTCTGAGCAACCTGTGCCAGCGTCTCACCACCCTCATCGGAAAGACTTTCTTCCTTATATCTAATCTAAATCTACCCTCTTTCTGTTTTAAACCCTTACCCCTTGTCCCATCACTACACACCTTTACAGAAAGTCCTTTTCCAACTGTCTTGTAGACCCCTTCATGCACTGAAAGGCTGCTAGATGGTCTCCTTGGAGCCTTCTCTCCTCCGGGCTGAACACTCTCTGAGCCTGTCCTCATAGGAGAGGTGCTCCAGCCCCCTGATCATCTTTGTGGCCCTTCTCCGGACTGCTTTCAACAGGCCCATGTCCTTCTTGCATTGGGGGCCCCAGAGCTGAATGCAGTACTGCAGGTGGGGTCTCGTGAGAGCAGAGTGGGAGGATCACCTCCCTCGACCTACAGGACATGCTTCTTGTGATGCAGCCAGGATATGGTTGGCCTTCTGGGCTGCAAGCATGCATTGCCATCTCATGTTGAGCTTCTCATCAACCAACACCTCCAAGTCCTTCTCCTCAGGGCTGCTCTAAATTCATTCTCAGCTCAGCCTGTATCTGTGCTTGGGATTGTCCTGCTCCATGTGCAGGACCTTGCACTTGGCCGCCTTGCACTTCATGCAGTTCACACAGGCCCACCTGTCAAGATGGGAGATTAACTCACAGAAGTGGTTCTTATAAAAATTCTGTACTTAAAATAAAATGCAAAAGAAGCAGGTCATTATTAGCAGGTCTTGGCTGTGGGTACAGCACAGGGGTTTCCATTGTGAGAAGCTGGTGTTAGATGGGCTGCTGCAGAGCCCAGCCAACGGTGATGCTCCAGCGAGAAGGAGCCTCCCAGGGTTATCAGCACTGCATGTCCTTCCACTTCGACAGCCTTACTGAAGTTTGCAGCTATTCAGATCAGTTTTATGTTTCTTTGCATGGACAGACACCAGTGGTGTGTCCCCATCCAGGCTCTGGCTCTGCGCAAGCACAGCAAGGCAGTCAATAGAAATTCAGTGATTGCCTGATGACCTCTCCGGCTTCCAGGATAAAGTATTTTTAGATTTTCTGGACAGAAAAACATGCTACGCTGTGCACGTCAAGAAAGCTCCAGGCTTTGGAGGGAAACCTCCCAAATCAGACATGCTCTGCGCATGGATTGTATACATACTGTACAGGGTTTACCAGCGGAAGGATTTTTAACTACCATGCTTGTGAACTGGAGACTTTGTCAATGTTCCTACCCTGCACCTCTCCAGTCAGCTCTCGTGATGTGTGCCAGTGGATCTGTGACCTGAAGAGGCACGTTTTGGGGTTCAAATGTCTATTATACGGCTTCTTGCACCATGTGATCCTAATTTACCAATCTCAGCATTCAAGTTCAGTTCTAGGTCTCTTCATCCTTGCTAACATGCTGCTCGTAGTTGTAAAGCAAAATTTTGGGTTGCACTGACAGAAATGAGCGTTACCAGCCCAGTGCCATAGGGCTGCCAGACCTAAGCGGGCTGCCATACCTAAGCTGACTGCCCTCTCTGGGGCACCAGACACCGGCTCCTGTCTGAGATGCAGCCAAGGGAGAAGGAGCAGAGGTATAGGGGATTTGGGGCAGAATTTCCTGGGGTTACTCTTTCTAACATAAATACTAAAAAAAAAAATTCCCAAGCTATTGATGCAACTCTGAAACCAGACTTCTGGCTTATTGAACTTGCTAGCTTTGCAGACTTGAAAAAAAATAATAACAGAAAATATTTAAGAAATCCTCAAACAAACAAAAAAAACCCCCAGAAATAACCGGTCTGAAATCAGGCCCCGTGCACAGGACGGGTTTGGCCACGCTCTTGCAACATACCCCCCACACCCAGGTTACCTCATGCAGCAGAGAACGACCCCCACGGGACAGATTTAGGAGATGAGACATTGCTCCTCCTTCTCTTGCAGACAGCGGAAGGTGCCCAATGCAAAGGCTCACGCAAGGATATTGTCACAACCTCGAGCTGCCCAATAGAAAGTCTCAGGAATGTGGGCACAGTTTTTCAGCTGCATGCAGTAAGCTCTTCCCTCCACCTCAGATATTTCTAAGAGATATATAACAACGATATTTATCATAATGCTTTTCATTAGGCGTCAATACCAAGCCTTCCTTAGCTGAAACCTTCACAGGCTCAGTGCAAACCAATTTATTTATAAATTTTGCTTCCTACACGAGCTTTTTGCAGACACCTTTTAAGCAAAGGGTTGTGCTCCAGAAGTTATTTGCAGCTCAGCTCCCTGACAGTAACTTTACCGCGCTGCAAACTTCCAATGTTACCACAGATTTAGGGCACTCTTCTAACAGACACAGACACTGCTCTACAAGGACCATTCCCAGACCACGCTTCAGCATGTAAAACCAGCTGTGTCTGCTCTATCAACATTCATTGAAGGAATTGTAAGATGTAATAACTGGAGAGAAGTTTCTTATCTCTCCTTAGATGCAAAGATGACTTAGTGATGTTTGGCTTGAATAACAGAACTCACACATGTATGCTTTTTTCCAGGTGGAAAACAACCCCAGAAAAATTCAGCCCAAAAGTTGAAAATTTTAACAAATTGCTAACTGAAGATGAATTAGAATGGAAACCATTATGCAACTTTATCTTTGTTATGCTAATTTACAGCTTCTGTTCCCTTAAGCCTAGTATAATGCTAAACTCTAGTCTTTTATCAATCTTTCCCTAGGACAAGAGGAGCATGTAGTCTCTTATACTAAAATATTATGCAAAAGAGATACTGTGAATTTTGGTTCAATTTTGTAACCTTGTGTCTTTAACTCCTCTTTCTGTACTGCGTTAGAAGAGCAAGAGCTATCAGACTGATGGGACACACAAATTGTCTTTCCCTGAATTCACAAGCCCGCAATAAATGCACAGGCACGCCGGGACACGGTGTGGGGGTCTGCATACAGAGAGGAAATATCGTACAGGTCAGAAGCATACAGCACACTACAGACTAACTATATGTTTTGTATTAACATTTCCACAGCTCAATCTCGTGACAAAAATTGCAATAAGGGGAGAAGGGAGCAGGCAGAATCCACCCAAGGTGCCACATTCAGGGAGAAAAGCAAACCCTGGTTCATCGTAGCCATATTGGTGCCATCCCAAAGGCTTATCCATGCTGCCCTTCCGCAAGGGATTTGCCCACACACATCTGCTGGGCTCCTCTTCCCTCGCCACCCTCCTATGTGGGCACATGCCCCAAGGGCTCCTGTCTCACCCTCCATTCCTCCCTTCACTGGCACNTATTGGTGCCATCCCAAAGGCTTATCCATGCTGCCCTTCCGCAAAGGATTTGCCCACACACATCTGCTGGGCTCCTCTTCCCTCGCCACCCTCCTATGTGGGCACATGCCCCAAGGGCTCCTGTCTCACCCTCCATTCCTCCCTTCACTGGCACTAGCAGGAACACTTCACACCTCCGAGTTGGAGGTAATTTGCTCCAGGTGGAGGATGTGACGGTGATGCACAGCCCCCAGCACCATGCTCAGCCCTGTGCCCATCACCTGGGCAAAAATGATCCAGGTTCACCTTCTTGAGGGCATTTCTACCCTAGCAGCATCCTCCAGTATTTCTAAGTTCTGTCTTTCTGCACCAGGCACATTAATGTGCCTGCAGTTGTATTTATGAACAATGAATCCAAGTGACCATATTGAGCACAGGGTGGAGGGGGAGGGAAGGGCAGATTTGGAGCAAGGCCCTGGCAGCCTCACCATCCGAGGGGGCAGAGGGCAAGCGGTAACTTGAACATCTGCCATTCAGCAACGTGGCTTCCTCCTGAATCAGCGATTAGCTTGATGCTGTGTGGGAATGCCCACAGGACACGTTTTGGAAGGGTTAGTGAACAAGTGCGAGCAGCTGTACACGCTCACTTTGGAAGTGTATCCTTCCCTTTCCAGGACTTTATATACATCAAGATTTAACTCTATCTCATAATCCACTGCCTGCTCTAAGGATATCCCTCGCTGGCCTTCAAAATAACTATTTGCCATTGCATAAACACAGGGTTTGTTCTTTTTGAGCAATTTAACTTATTTTCCGTACTTGTTTCCTGCCTGTTGAACACAAGAGAATTATTCCCTACGTGCAGCTGCTCAGCTGATGAGTTACCAGCAGTGTCTGACCCAATCTGTTCACAAATCCACATGCACAAAATCCAGCCCACGCTCACCCAGCACCGCTCCAGTCAACACTTCTCACACACTGTATGCTGAATATTTCTTCCAGCAGCTCTCCTCTTCCCTTAAGCTGAAGTATAGCCTTTTTTTCTCCCCTCACATGAGCTCTGGGTGCAAACTGGCTCATCATCGATCTGATTACTCTTGCGCAGGGTTGCCCCCGAATAATCCTGCTGCCAAAACGGCAGCCGGCTATTGCACATCCACACCACATGCCTCTAATTAAACCCCCTGAGTACCCAGATACCTGTCAAAGGCTTTTAAATTAGACTTTCTTGGTTCAGTATTCCGTACCAGATGCCAGGGGAAGTGTTGAATTGTTCTATTTACCCTCATTTCAATTAACTACCTAGGACCGCCAAGTGCCACCATCACTTGTGACAGTACCACATTAATGGCAGCATTTGGGACTACACACACCTCAAAAGCAAGGAACAAAGACTTAAAACTAACCTACATTGTTTCACACTACTCCTGCGATAAGCACAAACATATCTGTGTGTTTCTGGGGTTGAACTACAAAATATCAAATCCTAGATATCTGTTGGGGGGGGTTTTTTTTTTTTCATTTAAAGTCATTTGCATGCACAGGAACAAAAACTACAGCACTGTGCTATCTACTGCACCATCTTGCAAATACTTCACAGCCATGCCTGAGAAAGTTACAATTCCCATTATAATGGAGCATTTGCTGTGCCCACAGAGGTCTCTTTGCCCGACCGGATTTTTACATTTAAGCCTCTGAAGACAGAGGACAGGTTGCAGATGGTCTCATAAGGCACCCCTGCCTGCCTGGGGGTTATTCAAAACACCAATGAGATAATCCAATCCACCCAACTGGTCAGTCATTTCTATAAATCAATGGTGGGAATGGGTAGAAACTGCAAATTGATTACAGGAAGGGCTGACTCAGCAAATATGTCACCAGCAATATGAAGAGTAGTATCTCCACAACTGTCCAGTTGGGTTGCACATTGTACTTGTGAACTGGCAAACAGTGTTTTATAGGAACGATGGATGCTGGGAACCTAGTAGAGGTCAAACCCAGCCCCACAGCTGGCATCTTCAGCCACAGTGGTCCGCATTTAATCCAATGTCTCCTGGTGTCAAGGAGCACAAAATGAGGTTTTTCACCCTTAAGGCATCGTGGTCCCCTGGAACCTCAGACCATTGGGGTTTCAGCAGGGCACAGCTGCACGTGCAGTGGGGCATGGGGTCCATCTCGTCCTGCAGCCCAGGGTATAACACGAGATAAATGTTGTAATCACAGTAATCCTGGGAATTCGTCCCAATTTATTCACATGAAACAACTGGGCTGCACTTGCTGTGATTCCCTGTAACAACGGAGGATTTGCTGCACACCAGGGTTTGAACTTCTTAATGAAGAGGGATCCCGAGCCCAATCTGGGAATGGCACTGCTCGTTAGCCTTAAATTTGTACATGACCCACCACCACGTGGCACGAGGAGAGGAGCGGGTCTGAGGGACTGCCTGACGCTTGCTGAGGACTGCCGGAAACAGCGCTGGTGTCCTCTCCCTCCTAATCTTTGGGTTTTTTTTTTTCCTTTTTCTTTAATTTGGTGTGATCAGAGAAGGCTCTGTGAATAACCTGAAATTTTAAACCAAACCTGTCCCATCTCCCTCACACACCTCTCTACAACTTCACTTAATTTTTACTATTGTTTTTTCCCCCAAAATGTCAAATAAAGCAAAAAATTTATAGAAAGAGAGGATTTTTCTTGAGAAACCAATTCTGCATAATTTCCTAGCTTGTATTCTTTCCTTTCTCTCCACTATTTCAGAGAAAGTCACTTTCTTATCCCTGCTACTGCCAATCTCCTGCTTCCAAGAGAGTAAATCCAAAATACACTCTTTCATTTCAGTGAAGATACTTTGGAATTATTTAATTGTAACTCCAAGTATAATTTTCCCTTAATCTTTTTAACCACTGTATGGATTCCTGTTATGCACTCAGATTTCAGCCTGTGCCCAGCATTCTTAACAACTCAATGTCACAAAGACTCAGTTATATTAGAATTTAAAGCAGAAACAGAGGTACTGCCACTGTCTTGTCTCAGTCAACAGTTGGTATTCACCTGGAGGAAGGTGTAAGGCTTTTCTTTCTTTTTTTTTATAAAGAGATATTTATGAATTCATTAAAAACAGAAAAACCAAATCCAAGAAACAAGATTCTCTACAACTGCCTTACATTTGAGGTTTTTTTCCTGACTCATGGCAGAGTAACCTAGGTAGATGCAAACAACGGGACGAGGCTGATGCCAGGATAGTAGAAGAAACATTACCTTTTGGAGATATAAGCTATGCATTTCTGTATCCTCATTTTAGAAGTGTAGCTAGAAAAACATTTAAATATTATTCACACCCTCAGCCAAGAGGATATTAATTAGAGGATTTCATTTGTTGGTTTTACCTTTATTGTGAAAAGATATTTTTTAAAATTCAGTCAAAGGTAAAAATCCACATGATCATTTAATCCAATCAATTCCATTTACACCATCCTGAAACTTCCTCTAAGAGAAGTCAGACACATTATTCATTCCTGTATTGGCGCAGGGCGCTGAAGCTCTTGCTTAATTCTCTTGTGTAAAATGATCAGGTACTGAAAATTGTCTCACTTTTTGTTTATGAGCACAAAGCACTGCAAAGCACGCAGGATACCAAGTAACGACTGCACTTTCAGCTGCACATGATCCCTATGGAAAATGGGATTGCTTAGAAAGACATGTACCAACACACAGACAACAGGATTTTTCCTTCCTAATTATCCACCCGCATGCGGGAAGGCAGGGTGTGTATATCAGTATATCTCTGAAGTTTGGAGAAGAGGTAATACCTAGGATTAAAACTGTTACAGGCACGTTATTTCTTGCCATACAACATGGAAATATCAAAGTTCACACCCTGTTATTTTGGAAGATCAAACCAACTGCAGATGACAGAACCTGTCTGGCTAAAAAGAGCGGCCATTTGGAACTCACGCTCATTACGCTGAAGTACCTGGATGGCTTTTTTTGCCCAATTTTTAATTCTTCCAAATTATGTCTTGGCCACGTCCTAAAACAAGAGAAAACACAAGGACACTGCAACACAGTGAGGATGAGGAAGATGGAAACACGGCTCTGAGTGGTAGGTGTCTCAGGACATGCCACGCACAGCTCCATCACTCGTCCCCAGATGCACCGTTTCCAGCCCTGCTCCTCCCAAACCCCACCCAAAGCCCGGGGAGAGCTGAGCACCGCACACAGCATTTCTGTGTTGCACTGTACAACCTTTCTCCAGCCTCAAGGGGTTTTATTGCCTCCTCGAAGGCTCTTGGTCCCCCACAGAGAGCAGGTTGGCTTCCTCACCCTTCCCTCATGGCTCTGCTGATTGAGACCAGCTGCACTTGTCTCAGCTGCTCGACACTTCCCCTCTACTAAGCAAAAACATCCTCTTCAATCTCCTGAGCCCATCCGCCACTGGTCCCCACGGCTTCTGTGCACGGCTCCAAAAAAATCTGCTGCTGGTTTGATAATAGCAATGAATGGCTCTTGCTGGCAGAGCACAGGAGGTGATGCTCCTTCCTGCTGCCTGCTCCCTAGTGGGTTATTTAAATCATCCTAATCAGGTGATGGTAAACCATCACTCCCCGAGAGGGGTTTTCTCGTTTCCCTTTTCCCTCCTTCCCCCTTCTGAAGCCCAGGTCTTTCTACAGAGGGTGCAGAATTGTTGGTGCATCGATGCTTGCTCACCTGCCACACAGCAGGCACCAGGCATGCCAATACAGCCAAATTAATCAGACTTAATGATTCCTGCAGCAAAAGTACCAGGGCCCCGTGCACATGCTCTGCTTCCGGAACCTAACAGGAATAACATCTTTCACGCAAAAGGCAATTTTTTCCCATCAATTATGATAAAAGCTCGAGCTGGAGATGAGCTACAGAGATCAGGCTGGATGGTTCAAGGGTTGTTGGTCAGATTACAGAAGCTGCTTCTGCTGTGAGGAACAGCACAGACAGACTGTATCAGCAACCAGTTCTCCTCTGAGGTCTTCTTGATGATTTTGCTCTCGTTTATCCCAGTGCAACACCTGTGTCTCTACCAAGATTTGCTCCAGCTGCAGGAAAAGATGGGTTTGAGGAGAGAAGCCAGAGGAACAACTGCGGACATCATCTGGTCCCCAACACTGCCAGCTAGAACCAGCTAGAAGTGCAGTTTCTGGCTTTTTTTGTTGTTGTTTATTGACCCAGACCGGGTTTGCAGTGGGATTATGGAGGCCTGCACAGAAAAACAGTCATGGAAGCCTCCAGAACAAACACATGGACATGCTAAGGACCATGCACCAGCCTGCTGTGAGACAAGCTGTAGCTTCAGTTGCAGAATAGGCTACCGGCAGGAATGGTGGTGTCGAGGCATTTTGGCCAGTGTCAGACTCATTGCAATTTTTTTTTTTTTTAAATTTAAAAGTCTATAAATCCCTTTCTCCTCCAAAACACCGGTGCTGCCTATCAGATCCTTGCAAGCAACCAGCAAAATGAAGAGGCATTGAAGAGACTTGGGACATGACTAAGCCACTGCTGTGGAGCTCACTCTGTGCCATGGACACAAAGGCCACCAGAACCAGGTTGCCCACATCACCACTGGCTGTGCAAATCTCCTAAAACCAGCTACTTCCCAAGCTCCTGATGCCATCTGTCCGTCAGTTACCAGATCCACACCCTTTCCCCTGAGCTGAAGAAACTGCCCTTGGCAACACCCTGGGGTGCCTCCAAATGATTCTTTGCAATTTAAGAAAAAAAAAAAAATCAGCGCTTTTCAGAAGCAAACAAGCAGCACCCCATGAGGTGCCCACAGATCCTAAGCCTTACTATTTTATTGCCATCCTAAAAATTTTATCAGCTCTGGAGGAATAAAAACTCCCCAGACAAGAGAAAGCTGCCTGGGTGGAGCAAGGAGGGTGGTCTGAGGACCAGCTGGCCCCTCCAAGCCCTGGCTCTCCTTCCCAGGCCCTCCAGCATCTCACTGAGAAACTTTCCAAGCTGGGGCACAGTCAGCTCTGCCAGGGGCTGCAGAAGAAGTTCGCTTGCAGGTGGAGACACGTCAGGAAAACTGCTGGGCAAGGTGTTAAGCAATGAACTACAAGCAAACTAGAGTACAAAGTGCCCACCGGCTGCAGGCAGGAGAGGTGCTGAGGAGCCAGGTAACATCCCACGGCTGCTGCATCTTGCAGCAATCCCAACTCCTCCTCTACCGATGTTTTTCCTTCCTCTGCCCAGATCTTACCCCTCCATGGAGCTGTGGCTTGGATGTGGAAATCTAAGAGGTAGGATTATTGTCTTGGTTCGCTCTGGTGTAGTATCACAGGGCCCTGGGAGTGTTAGGGTACAAAAGAAGGCCAGTTCCCCTTGCCCTGGACCCAACACGTGGCCAGCAGTAGCAGCGTGACAACACAGCACCTGGGAGCACTGCTTGCTATCACAGCCTCTTCTTGTAGCCGAAATCTCAGCACAGGCAGAGCCAATGGATGGAGATTGAAGCCATGCATTTCAGACACAAGCTGAAACAGCCCCTTTGCACCACACCATGGAGGAATGGGCACGGGCTGCAGAGCGAGTGGTCACAACTCTGCTTTACCCTCAAGTCCCCTGTCATGCTGGGACCTTCAAGAAGCACCAGCCTGAAAAGGGGTAACCCAGATGCTGCTCTCGTTTGGGCTTGGCACTGAAGAGCAAGTCAAGCCAGATTCAGTTGCTTCTTCCATCTCTTCTTCACGCCTTTCTTGGGAGTCTGTTGGCCACTCCAAGAGCAGAAGATGAGCCCACGGGGGCAGCGATTTGCTGCTAACCCTGCCTTAAGCTGGAGGTCAGCCTGGAAACCTCCAGAGGTCCCTGCCAGCCCATATTATTCTACAACCCTATTAACTCCACATTACTCTTCCACCCCATACTACAACTCTCTAGAGGAAAAGCCCACCCAGGTGAGGACGGGAGCACTTGGCAGCCCCTTTCCCCACAACCTGGGCATGTGAGGCAGACCTTTCATCTCAACCCCTGGTGCTTCCAAAGCCTTATGAATTTTTATCAAACACTAATGGTTTAATTCCTGTTCATGTATGTAGAAACCATGCCATGAGTCTGAGCTTTTTAGGGGGGTTGTTTTGTTTCTTTTTAACTTTATAACAACTTCAATTTTACAAGTTCATAAATCAACTCTTCTTCCTCTGCCCCACACCTCCTGTCTGGGTGTGGCTATAAGCAAATGAGACCATTGAATAAAAAAATAACTCTCTTTCTTTCTTTCTTTTTTTTCCTTTAAGAATTGTTCATGTCTCCTCACAGCCTCAAATATTTCATGCAGGTTGTGCCATGTATTTCACATACTAAGCCAAGCAAAACATTGCCTTCCATGTACACAGCAAAAAAAATGTTTTCCAGGGCTCAAATCATTTCTGTCTTTGGCAGAATCTTTTCTCAAATCATACTGAAGGAAAAGTATGGAAATGAAATACAAAGAGTGGTTAAAATAATATTTTGGGTAGAGATGAGCCCAAACCAAACTCCAGATTAGAAAGCCAGATACCCCCCTAGATAGCATTCCCAAAATGAGGAGGTTTGTTGTGATACTTGGAGAACAACTGGGAAACGCTGCAGGTCTCCCACTGAGTTTAATTTATTAATTGAACTTATAAATGACTTAACCCCCACCCGTCCTCACAGCTAACACAGATCCTATTATATTTATGTAATAGATTGTGTTTACCCAGACTGACCCTGGGTGGGTTAGACAGGGGTGGACAGGCTTTGGGGGGGGTGGATGGGGTCTGTCACAGCAGAGAGGACCCACATGAGCAATGGGGCTTTCCTGAACCCAGGCAGAAGATCCAAAGCTTCTCTGCGTTTTGGTGTGGCTACATCTGCTATTTGGATCCAGCTGGTCACTGATGTGGGCACAAATTGCAGTGTAATTTGGGGTTTCAGACTCAGCATTTAGGACTGGATCCAAAACTCGAATGGAAGAAATTTGGGAAAGAGGCTTTTAAGAGTTTAATTTGAAACAGAAAACCCATGAATTTATTTTTGCCCTGGTCTTTAATTGAACTTTTTTTTTTTTTTAATCCTCTAGTATACCCAGGCTGTTCAGGCATCCAACAGCAACTTCTCAATATTAAATAGGAGGCTTTATGCTATATGAATGGTGAACGAATGACAAACTCCGCTCTGTGTGCACCCGCTGTTCTGGAGAGGTGAACAAACAGCATGTTATAGCTTAGTGCGTTTACTCAACAGCAGCCAAAAGGAAAGCCAACTTTAAACAAAGCCCATCTTGACAACAGATTTCAAGAGGATAATTGCATCTACTAATTCATAAATACTCTCAGACACTGATAATGTAAGTCTTAGACTCAGAGGCATCTTCGCTTTCTGCATCCCAGTAAAGAGTCCATGTGTGTGACTATAAAATTAAGATAGTTTAATCATGTTGCGTGTATTTTACTCTCTAGTTTAGTGGGGTTTTATAAACCTTAAAATAGCCTCAAAAATATTTGTGCTAGTACTTGACAGGATTTGGGTTTGGTTTTCCCATTGATTTAGCGGTTGTAACACGTCTTGAAATAGAGTACCTGGGGGAGGGAGGGTGTTCTTTCTCTCCAGAAGCCGAGTGTATACCCAGCACTTCAGCTGCACCAGCCCCGGTGCAGTGGCACATGCAGCACCAACCATCATGAGCCTCAGCTCCCTGCCAGTGAAGGGTAGATGTACCCTGAGCTCTGGCATTTGCTCTGCTCCATCCCATACTGCACCAGGGCTGCTCATGGCTGGTACCCACAGCACAAGCAGGTTCCTGGCCAAATCCTCCCCCACCTTCAGTAAGCCAGTTAACCACACCTCTGTTCCCTGGTGTCGAAAACAAGGACACGACTTGGCTGAAGTGGTGGATCTTCAATGAAGTATGCTGGACAAGTCGATGCTACCCGCTACTAGGCAAAATTAAAAGTATCAGGCATGAAGTGTCTACAAGGCAGAAGAGAACTTGTTAAAAATCCCTTTTTCCATGAGAAGTATCATGCATTTTTAAGGTTTCATGTTGTTAAATCCTTGCCCATCACAGTTTGACAGCTTTTGGTCTGCCAGGACTTATTTCCCACCTTTAGTGCAAACACCTCCCCCAGCACAAGCCCAGCTCTGCCCCAGCAGCAGTGCCAGCATCCCCCTGCTCCCCTCCCCAGATCCTCGCTACCATGGGTACATGGGGAGGGACTCCTGCCACTCTCAGCCTCCCCAAGCAGTTTTGGGAACCACAGGCACCCAGACTTGAGAGCAAACCCTGGAAGCCAGTTTTGTAGCAGACGATGTTCCTGAACTCTATCAGCAACACCTTCAGACTCGGTCACCTTTAAAAAAACCTAACTCCATGAACACTGCTCACATATACATACATACACACAAACACAAAAACACTTATTAGCTTAATAGGGTGAGTATCAAAATGTAACACCAAATTATCTGACATCTTTATTGCTCAGAATGACAGATTCAAACAAAGCTTACCCTTTAATTATGTTTATATAATGTAATTTGGCATAAGTCATAAAGCACCCCTTTGGCAATGCCAGATTAAATATTTTACATTTGCTTGGGCAGCACATTACAAGATTGAAAGCGGTATTTTTGCCGGATGCTCTGGAGCAGCGACGGCAGTAGTATAGATGGGAACAAGGTTCGGCACAGAAGCTTTCCCTAGTTGGGAGCTCTGTCACAGGAGTCGCTCTGGGCTTGTGGGGACCACAGCCTCACACTCTGCTTTGCACAGCTCCCCTTTGCGCCCTCTAACCCAGAAGATCAGCACCACTGGCCTTTGCCGAGAACAAAAAAAGAAAGGCCCTGCTGGTGCCAGCTGCACCAGAGGTGCCTCCATTACCACTGGTGGGATTCCCTGGGGCAGTCACCTTTCTGCCCACTGCAGCTTCTTCAAGTCCTCCTTTTGTGTTCAAAAGTGGGGGTTTCAACATTTATACTACAAAAATTTTGGCTAATGGGCTTTGGGGAAGTTCAGACCTGAGATTTCCAAAAGAGGATGAAGCACCTTGAGCTCTTCTGCAAGAGGGCAGGGAAAAGAGAGCAGTCCCAGTGTCCAGATTCTCAAGGCTCATCTTTCCTACTGCTCCTATGTATCTTCCCAAGAAAAGGGAGCTCCCCACACCGGCCTTTGTGTCTGGGTTGCCCTGTAGGAAACTCCCCAAGGGTCCTACCTCAGGCTCTGTGGCCCTGTACTTCACTGGTGAACTGGAAGTGTTAGTGATGCTCATTACCTATTTCAAAAGGATGCCAAAGAATGTATATCACCCTTACTCCAGAACAAGTCTCATGAAGCCCTGTCTCCACTGTCAGCACATCAGGTAAGTAGATACAGCCAAAGTTAGAACAAAGCCCCTTGAGACCCAGGTGGCCATTTCACTGGCCACCACTGGTTGGTTGTCCTTCCCAAGCGTCTGCATTTTCCACAAGTCACCACCACCACTCTTGGGTTCTCTGTCCACTCTCAGCCCTCCAAGATACACCTGCTTACTGCGACCGTAGCCACCTACTTCAACATATGTAAAACCACCACTCTCAAGGACCAGACTTGTCCAGCCTAACCACATGGGTCCTCCAGAGAGGTTTCTCTGCTGAGGTTCTGCTGTTACAATTGCATGGTAGCACAAAACTGATATTCCAAAGCAAATGCAATACAGTAGGATCTAGCCAGTCCAGGCAGAACGTGGTTACTCTTGGTAGATGTTTGATTGTTTGTATTACGACCTGTTCCACATCCTTCCATTAACCTTCTTCCATCCTATATACTTCAATGAGCTCTTTACTTAGTGCCAGTAGGAGCTCAAGACCCTGCATCGACACATTAAAATGCTGTAAAGCTCCAAAATTTAACAGAATGCATTCAAATTAGCGTCCAACACGGACCTTCACACACCAAATGCAGATGTTTCCTGGCCTGCACATCACTGCTAAGCAAGGCTTCGTCCACACTACAAGAAGTCAGACAGCAGGCACCCTGCCTTTGTTCGTCCCCAAGCCCACACTTCACAGCCCCCATCACTCTCATGTATAGTCCGTTAACCACACCCATGCATTTAACTTCTTTTTTAAATGGTACGTGCAGCTCTTACTTTTGTCTTACCCACAGGTTCTGGCTGAGATGGTTTGCTTCCCTTTTCCTAAGTCCACCTATCTGACCCTCATGTGTCAGCTTTGACCCACACGGTACCACCTGGCCTCTGCCTTCTACCACATGTCTTGCTCCCACAGCCTTGTAGTCAAGATGAAGACCACAGTTTCACATCATTGTCTCTGTAGGTAACGGTAGAGAGGAGGCAAGATAAGAGTCTTTAAGTTTTATCCAGGCTGCATCCCGATCTCATGTAGTGCTGAACCTTCTTAATGTGAAAGCATAAAGGTCACACCTTGTAGGAGATGGGCAAAGGGGTTTTGTTTGGGGTTTTTTTTTTTTTGGTGGGTTTGGGCTTTTTTTTGCCTTGCCATCTATGCAATGTGAGATTTTATCAACCATGATAGGATCTGCATTTTTCTGAAGCTGCCACTAGTATGTAAAAAAAAAAAAACCAGACACTGCACTGCTGAGGGAGATGGGGAAAAACAAAGCTAAAACAAAAACGTGCAA
This sequence comes from Steatornis caripensis, assembly GCA_013398225.1. Taxonomy (NCBI): domain Eukaryota; kingdom Metazoa; phylum Chordata; class Aves; order Caprimulgiformes; family Steatornithidae; genus Steatornis; species Steatornis caripensis. The sequence goes on along the minus strand of VZSC01003003.1, from coordinate 313,511 downwards.
GTGTTCAGCCCTGCAAAGAGCTGTCTGAACAGGGAGGTGGAAAGCCACATTCACAGCCTGCTGGAGCATAAACTTAGCGTAGCCCCACTATTTTGCTTAAGTTCAGACCTTACTGTTCGGAGGTATCAGAGCATTTCACACATACACACTGTGTCTAGCGTTTTCATTGCACAATGTAAAGTAGGTAGCAGTTTTATTTGCTCGTTATGCACATTAATTTGGATGCTGCAAGCAGTACCTAAGTCCTTCTTCATTGTCTTCATAAAGTGACAGCTGTAGAGAAATCAAGAATGAATGAGGACACAGTACAGACAACAGGAACTTGAACTTCTTCAGTAACATCTGGAGTCAAATGGCGAAGAATTCACATCAAAATTTAAAAAAATAATTAAAAGAAAATAATCAAGTGGCCCCCAAAATAATGCACAATATACAATTCAGAGCAGGATATGGAAAGTGAAGAGAACTTTGGAGCACCAAGCAGAGCAGCAGTTTACAAATTCTGGGATATGCCATATTTGCATCAAAGTGTTTTAATTACAGAATGAATAAATCTACCCAGACAAAATTTCCTTGGGTTCTTCAAAGAGTCTTGGCTGTTTTGTCAAAGCACTTTCCCTTTTTGCCCTCACATAAATTATTGTGTGAAAAAAAAAAAGTCAGTTAAGAGAGAATATGAGTTATGAAATATTTCCCTGTGCATAAGCATAAAGGCTTGCAAATCTCATTGAAATTCTGTTGAGTTGTGTTGCCCACACAACTTGCAATCTTAGCAAAAGCCACACAAAAGGCTTTCTTCCCCATTGTTTACATGAGCATTTTGGAAATGGGGCAAATATTGCTATGCAGAAAGGGAAAGAGAGACAGGAGTGAAGTGTAGTTTGTTGAGCTAATAAAACAGCAAGCCTTCCAATTGTTACTTTAGTCCTATAGAGCCATTTCTGTTTAAGACTTACATGCTCCACTGTTAGCAGAGCTGGTGACAAGCATTTTCACTGCATATTTTTAAAGCGCGTGGGCTACTTTAGTTTTAACAAGAAGAATATTTCCCAGCCATTCCTAATGGTAGTGGCTTAATTCAAGATTTAAGAGGTTGATATATAACAACAAAGGGACATAAGCCCTAAAAAGACTGGCTGTACCATCAACCTAGCTAGCTGAACTCTTCTAAAGACTACAGAAACCTTAGAAAAACATGAAATTAATCTAAATTCTGGGGCTTCTGATGGTTGCAATGAGCTTGGCTGAAAACAATCTAATTATTTTCATATTCCTTTACACAAAGTTACCAGTACTGCCTAATTACATGAGTAATAACAGACAACAAAGCCTCCTTCTCACACATTCAGAATTCTGGAAATGCTTTCATGCAGCAAGGAACAGTATATATAAAATAATTAAGACGGACATCAATGAAAGCAAGAAGGGGCATGAGCTTCAGGAAATCTGCCAAACCATTGGGGCTTCTGGCAGAACACACTGAACGTCTGCAATCTTCTTGTTCAAATACGGGTGTCAAACATCTTAGCAGAGACACCCCTTGCAAGTCATCAGTCACACAAGACGATGGGACAGCAGCTGCCTCCTGCCAGCCGTACAGGTTAGCTTGCTCACTTCAGCTCTAAACCAGCAACAGCAGAGAATCTCAAAACAGGTAAGACAAATTCTGTAGCAAATAGCTCTGAAAAAGCTCTTAGAGATGCCCATCTCCATGTCCCAAGAATTGTGGTTGCTCAGGCTTCATTCTTCCATTTCTAGAAGGGCTCACAGACCGTTTCTGAAGACACAGGCAGATACAAATGGGAACAAAAGTCCAAGTGTCCAAGAGTCTCTTGTTTCCCGCCTCCCCCCCCCAAATATTCAAGCAAAATGAACAAGGGATAATCCAACTTTGCTTCATGTGTACCCTTAGACCATCATGGCTGCAGCAGCTTAATGCCGCTCTGTACATTTGCAACGCCAATACCAAAACTTTTCCCTACTCTAAAACCTATTGAAGGCAAAGGATTGCCTTCTGCTCTGCAGAGAGGGCTGGGGGCCAGCTCCAAACTGCTTCTCTTACCTCTTGGAAATCCCAGTTTACCCCCTCGCGTGGGGGAAGGAGGGAGAAAGGGATAAACAGGTCAGCCTAGGTCTTCGGTTGACTTCAATAGGATTGTGATAATTTACAATAGGGGATAACGCCACCAAGAGGTGAAGTAGTGTTTGTCTTGATTTACACCAGACAGGGATAAGATTCACCGTCAGCAGGTGAACCATCAGGGTGCGGATGAGGCCTCCTTGATAACCAGGTGAGTTCAGTGTGTTTTACTTATGAACCTCACAATTACGCCAGAGTGACAGGAGAAGGTACATTCCTCTGCACATCCTCATCTTTACATGGTTGTGTGTGCTGAGGGACTGGGTGAAGCATCCTGGAAGGTTTTCAGGAGAAGAACTGAGCAAAGGTCCTTTCTACAAGAAGAAAGATCCTTTCCACAGGAGCAGGGCTCCGAACACAGCCTCAAACAAGTGGAAAGTGCTTTAAAGTCTGCAGCTGAGCTACTGAAGGTCATTGGAAGTAACTGGGCAATTTCTTTCTCACGATTCAAGCCCATGCTCTTCCAACCTAGCCTCAGCAGAAATGCCTCCCATGCAGCAGTACTCAGAGCTGGGTGTCGGAACCAACTCTTCATTTTTTGCTCAGTCCTTGCCTTGAAGTCAAACCTCCCTTCCTATGCTTTCTGCTTGCTCATTCACAAGGTGTTCCCAGCTGGTTTGGTCCACAGTAATCTCAGGTGGGTGGTCACCTCCTGGCCGCAGCAGCAGTCTGCTCCTGTACCTGGAGCCACGTGAGCCACCTGCCTGCAGCATGCGCAGCTCTGGCAGCTGTGCTATCCGGGCAGCTCGGTGGCTATCACAGAGTTTGCAAACCAGAGCTATGAACTGTGGGAACTCTCTAGGGAAAGTGCTTCTGGCATACACGCGCTTACGCAGCTGGAAATAAAATCAGGTTTCATTTCCCTCTCTGTGTCACACAGAGTAAATCATCACTTGCCTCGTAAGCAAGGAGCCTGGGACAGTGACTTCCCCAGCCTCAGTGACAGAAATACATACCTACCAGTAGTGAAAGCTCTTCTTTCACTTACAGTGTGTTTTAACCTGGCCCTTCTTCCTCCACTCCTGTGTGTTTTCTGCTTATAACAATTAATTGCTTCATAGCTTAAGGCAGGGTTTAATCCTGCAAGCATAAATTCACACGTATAGTGATGTGATCTGTGAGGTTTGTGGGATTAAGTCCTTGAGTCCACCAGAAATTTTCACAGGAGTGTAATCATAAACAGACATGCAGCTACATGAGTGGTTAAAAGTAAGCGTGTGCAATTGCCTGAAATTTGTTGCATTTTTAAAATCAGAAAAATTGCTCAGCATCAAATCAATGACAGTTGCCTGGGCAGACATGCACAGAATAGAGCTGATAGAAAAGTTGCTTTTTAGGGATCCTCCTGCTGATTCTTTACCTAGTCCCTCCTCAACCCCTAAATCCTTTCTGAAGAAATGACTGTCCTCCACCAGGGTTTACAATGTTGCTCCTCCTGACTTGAGCCCTTCCTTCCACCTCTGCACTAGTCCCAAACCTGAAGTTTCAGCCAAAGACACTAAACTTCTTACCTACACATCTCACTGCTTTTTCCTTGCAGCCCAAAGGACAAATAAGCATAAACACAAAGTTAACATTTTGTTAATTATGTGCTTGGTCACCTGAGCCCCTCCCATTAGCCCAGAAATTGGGAAGAGGAGATCCTTGTGTTATCTCCAAGATGACCTGCCTGGTACAGCATTTGCTGTGACTCAAGAAAGAGCTTCTTGCCCTCTTCTGAGGACATAAGTCTCCCATGCTTTATTCAGCCGTGTTGTGTTCCCTCTGCAGCTCAGATGAAGCCCCAGCCCAAGGCTGCTCACTAATAACGGTAAGTCACAGAGCAAAAAATGAGCAGGCACAGCAGCAGGAAATGCGCAAGAGGGATTCCCACCAGCAAACTGCAGCTTTTCCTGCCAAGGTCGTTAAAGAAACAATTTATAAAAGATGCGTTCCTTGAGCAGCTCTTTTTGCAAGACCCTTCAATTATACACTTTCCCTTATCATCTGCTGCCTCTGCATTCCCAGCAGCTGCTTCTGATCCACTCCCAGGTCTGCCACCAAATCCATCTTTCACATCTTAAATTCCCCACATCACTGTCACAATTCCTGTACTTACAAGAATCTGGCAACGCCAACCCGTGCTCTGCCTGGCCAGCTGCCTGATGCTGGTAGAATCTCCCACATGCTTTTGATCCACATTTTCAGCTGCTTTAGAGCCTTTCCAATTAAGGGCTGCACCGCAGAAGCAAACTGTCCTGACTACACCCCTCAGGCCTCCAGGGTTTGGAGCAGAGCTTTCTCCAGGTGAGCCCAATTGCAATTGCTGGATGAATAAGACATTTCAGCTGGGTAGTTCCCGAGCATCTCTGCTGCTGAGAACTGTCTGCCTGTTGAACACTACCTGAAAACTGTGGCTATTGCTCCGCACTTTCCTCCAGCTCCACAGCAGGAATCAGATCACTGGTATTGCACCTGCACCTAAACCTTGGCTCTGCACCATCAGTCATAACCAATGGACTCTGCAGCCCACATCCTGGTTCCCTTCAGGATCTTTAAAAAATAACCAGCTGTACCAAATCATGCAAAATTCTCACTAATTCATGAGTAAGATAAATACTGCAAAAGCTGGCTGCCAGGTGAGACAGACTGAATAAAAGGGACCACAGCTGAACTATAAACAGTTGTGCAGCATCATCAGCATCATCAGCATCATCTTCTGAAAATCGTGGCAATGTAACTGCATCCTCCTCTTGTAGGGTCTGTGCTGGCCCTGTCCCCTTTGAATTCTGGGCTTTGAGCAAGGGGAGCAGAAATACAGCTCTCACCTGTGCAAGGTTTTCCGTGCCACACATACCCATGTACAAACTAACCTGAGCCTCTGTGCAAAGCATCCTGCTGATAGACCAAAACTATCATGGGTATAAGGAAAAATCTCACTTCATTGTGCAAATTTTGCCCCTTTCCAATGGTACCAGCCTATTCCATGGGCTACAGATAAAATCTTTAAATCACAGAAGGAGCCAACTAATTCTGATACAACAGCAATCAGTTTGCTTAATGAAACAGATTGCCAAAGAGGGAAATATTCACTCCCTTTACTAGAAGCATAATACTAATGACAACAAGAGTACTGAAAGAGGAAAACACATATTTAAAGTTTCTCCATAAGCCTGAAAATAAGACATTGTTCTAGACTGTTTTAGAAATATTTGCTCCCTTTAATTCATATGTGCTGGTTTTTGAATGAAAATGGACTAAGGTAATCAGTATTTAAACCTCTACATAGAAGGTTTAATTCAAAAACCACAAAAATAACCTTAAGTATCACCTCTCCAATTACGCACTGCATAAAAATTTTGCTTTTTTAAAACTGGAATTATTAATTTCTGTACTGAGTGGTAGCTGCTCACATAGCTGCTTCTAGTGAGAATTTTTGCTTGGTCCAGGTAGACGAAAGGAGTCTGGAATTAACCTCTTGCTCTCTGCTACTGGTAATTACCTTTGCCGCAGCATAGAGCGTGCCAGGCACAAAGCATCCAGCCAAGGCCCTGCCATCAGCAGCAATGGCATAAATCAAGATGCGACAGCATGAAGGGACAAATAAATCACTGGGGGAGAGATGGCATGGGGAAGGATGAGAGCTATAAGCAATGCAAGCAGATGAGTACATGACCAACACCAACTGTGCTGGAGCTGTTTTGGTTGGCATCAGTTGAACATCTGGAGTTGAGCTGGGTTTGTGGTTTGATCTGTGGTTTGGAGTCAGGAAAAATGAGACACACAGAGTTTTCCAAGAGCTTCAGGGGACCGAGACACCCTCTCCTGCTACAAGGTCCCATGTAAGCAAGGTTCGCATGGAGAGTTAGTACCAGAGCTAGAGACAGCATAAAGGCATCCCAGATCCTCCTCTTCTGACTTTGGCATGAGGTATTTGTTTTACCCTTTACTATTCAAGTATATCAGAAGAACTTCTACAGGAAGGATTTCTTTTTGAACTTCTGCTGTCCTTTTAGAACAGCAAAAAGAAATCTGCATTAAGATGCTTTACAGGTAGTAATAAAGAAATGTCCTAACAGAAACTACTTTCTTGGAAAGTAATATACAGAAGGAGATTTTTGTCTTAAAACTGTACATTGGAGCTGAGAAAATAAAGAGAAAATCTTTTTTTGGTGGTTTGGGGTTGTTGGGGGTTTTTTAGAGGAAGAGAGAATGAGAAGCAGAGAGAGATTTGGCTGTTGAGGGTATCTCATGACAGAGGGTGGCAAAGATGCTTCAGTACTCCCATGTGACATTTCGGTGAGATGTTGTGGTTGGGAGGAAAATAAAATTAATGTAGCAGCTTCCAAGGAATCATCTCCAAAGGTTTCATGTTTAATCTCTTTCCTACCCTACTCTGATATGAACTATATTGAGAAAACCCTTGGATCAGCAAAGCAGCCTACGTTGATGCCGAAGCGTGCAACCACAGCCTGGCCCTGCTCGGCAGAAGCAGTAGCAAACATCTCATTTCCTACAGGAGCTTGAGCAGGCTCCCGGCTTTAGTTATGTCTTCACTGCTGCCGAGCCACAGACACTGTGCGTGGAAATACCCACTTTGGCCTTTGGGTTCCTCCGGTGAGGAGGGTGCAAGTGCAAAACCAGGATACTTCAGCAGGAAAGGGCAACGGCCAGCCAGCTTTGTAGTTAGGGAAGAGAAAACTGTTCTTTGCTGCAAAAAGTGAACATACATAAATAAGCTTGCTCAGCAGCAACTCTCTTATCTCTGTGAGGGAATTAACTGGCTAGTTTTTACACCATCAAGATGTTTGTTTCTGGTTTGGTTTCTCATCATGAACCTGAAGACCGGGACACGCTTATGTGTGGTAAACAGCAAATACCGAAGATCATTACAAGGAGGGATGGAAGAAGAACCACAGCAATGACTGAGTAAAGAGAAGCCATTAAATACCTGGAGGACAACAGGCAGCCAACATGATGTAAACAAGAAAAAAAAAAAGGAACATACAGCATTTTGTGCAAGGTTCTCATTTCGGTTTGTGTCTATTGAGGTCAATGGCTCTTCAAGTTCTAAAGAGCCTAAGAGATCCAATGTTTTCGTCAGTATGAGGTCTCTGAAAGTTTTTGTTAACAAGGAATGGGAGGTGATGGTACTTTTAATTATTATTGCTTTTTACATCTAACTACTTTGAAGAACCCAGCCCTGAGGAACAGAAGTCCCCCTGGAAGCTGATAGTAGCTAAGAATATAAGAGCAAAAACCATGAGATGCTTCAGAAAATTTTATACTAGCCATGAGGGACACAAATACTTGCACTTTGGGGAATACACCAATCATTAATTACGAACGGGTCACGAGGAGGTAAAGAAAGACCTCCATGTTATAGACAAGGAAATCCATCACACCAACCTTCTGCCCTGTTCCAGGAAAGCATTTCTTACACTACTTCCAACTCTTGTTTGATTTTGTGGAATCAAAATCCTGCCAGACTCCAGCTTTTTTTGCCCTTCCTCTCAGTTTTTTTTGGACAGAATTACAAAATGATGGGGTTAATAGAGTGCAGAGCAGCTGCAATCTATTTGGATTTCACTGAAGGACTTGATACTGTCTCCTGAAATCTTACGCTCCAAATTAATTCAAGCTGGCTCAGGCAGGAAAACACTGTCATGCCGATTGCAAGCTGCCTGAGAAGACCGTAAACACAGGGTAATGACACGTGGCAATGCTCTCACTGCGGGCACCACGAGGCCGGAGAACTGCCTGCTGTGGTTTAACCTCATCGGCTATCCGCGGGAAAAGAAGGAATCCGAGGAGCACTGACAAAAAGTCACAGATGCAGTTAAAATAAAAGGGAGTTGCATGGATTTGGGCAGAGGGATAAAAACCATGAGGTTGAGAGAGTTAAGAAACATTGATAAAACAAGTCAGCTTTTCAGTGGGAAGGGAGGGGGAGAAGAGGTGAGCAACCCCATGTACCTGTGTGGAGATAGATGAGTGCATAACGTTTAATAGAGGCAAAAAATCCGGGGGACAGTGGTGTTAATAGACATCTTTCTTTCTCACTCAAAGGCAAGCATAATAATAATGTTATTGGGTTCATCAGTTCGCAGCCGCACAGCCGTCTGCAAAGCCAGGGGCTGCATGTGCTGGGTGCGCTCCCACCTGTGCTGCAGCAGGGGTTCAGGGCTTGCTGACACCAGGAGTTTGAACAGAATAGCTATCGCAGAACAAGCTATTCCTCAATCGCCACTGTGGAACAGCTCCCTGCTCAGGTCACTGTCTTCCACAGTAAGAGTGATTTTACGGTGGNCTGGAACAGGCTGCCCAGAGAGGTTGTGGAGTCTCCTTCTCTGGAGATATTCAAAACCCGCCTGGATGCATTCCTGTGCAACCTGCTCTAGGCTAACCTGCTTTAGCAGGGGGGTTGGACTAGATGATCTCTAGAGGTCCCTTCCAACCCCTACCATTCTATGATTCTATGATTCTATGAGTGCATAACGTTTAATAGAGGCAAAAAATCTGGGGGACAGTGGTGTTAATAGACATCTTTCTTTCTCACTCAAAGGCAAGCATAATAATAATGTTATTGGGTTCATCAGTTCGCAGCCGCACAGCCGTCTGCAAAGCCAGGGGCTGCATGTGCTGGGTGCGCTCCCACCTGTGCTGCAGCAGGGGTTCAGGGCTTGCTGACACCAGGAGTTTGAACAGAATAGCTATCGCAGAACAAGCTATTCCTCAATCGCCACTGTGGAACAGCTCCCTGCTCAGGTCACTGTCTTCCACAGTAAGAGTGATTTTACGGTGGAATAATCAGTGGTCTCTTCCAGTGCAAAATAATTTCTCTGGAACACACTCCCTCGATGGGATTCAGATGAGCAGCAGCTCCAGAGCAGCTCTGGCAAAATAGATTATTTGGGACAATTTTGCCTGGTAGACATGCCCCAAAACCCAGATATTCTTGATCCCTAGGCAGAAAGTCCATGAGGTGACCAGGGAAAGGAGTGTCGTAGCTGATGCAACCGGGAATCTGCTGCATTTGTCAGTGTCAAAATCTGCTGAGTGCCCGTCCCACCGCCCCTGAAATCTAGGAGAATTTTGCTGCTTTCATGGGAGAGGATTTGATTATGGTCAGTTACATGATTTTCAAGGAAAAATGGCTTTCTATATTAAAATGTTTTAATCACTTTCAGATTTAGTTGGGGATTTGTTTTTCCATTTAGTTTCAATACAATGAAAGTGTTTCAGCTTTGGAAGGCAAGGAAATTTGGACAGAAAGATAACTGAGAAGAGTTTGGGAAAATTTAGGGGAAAGGGACACATTTAAAGAAATACAGCTGGGGAAAGATAGCCTGCATTTTCCCAAACCCTGCTGATAATTGTTTTCTTTGACAGCCCTGCTTCTTCACAAGCACAGTTTCCAAATTCTCCAGCAGAAAATAAAACTACAAGAACTTCCCTGGCACCTCCTGCCCAGCGCACTCTGGGCTGCATACAAGGAGCTCACCTTTGGACTTTGTGTTATGTCAGTTTTACAGCAAACCATGTGAAATTCTTCATCCTCCTCCATCCTATGTTCTAGGACAAAACCTGTGCTGCTCTGGAGGAGCTGGTACCTTTTCCTTCTCCGGCTTTGAAATACTCACCCAATGCAGTGATGGGCATTTCCTGAAGCACCCAGGCAGCTGGGCAAGCCGATTGTTCAAAGTGCTTTAAAAACTAGTTTGGTCGTTCAGCTGTTGGTGTTCTTCCAGTCATTCAGATTTTGCACTCAGACCTTACAAGAGCAAACTAACTCTCAGCTCCATCACCTCCTCAGAGCAGGCTGCATGTCCTGGGAGGGGTTTGGGGCACCTGGTACAGGAGACTGCTCTCAAAAGAGACCTTCTCTCTCTTTGCTACCTCAAAGCCCAGGCTCAAGCCTGATTGAATTCACCATAGGGATGACTCCAGTTTCTCCTTCCAAATCCAGAAGCCTCCTTGCTGTTTCTGCCTATACCAAGGTTAGGAATTTGGACAAGGCAGAGCTGGCAATGAAGCAAGATGCAGGGCCAGGTGGATCACCCCGGCACACAGCAGAGCAGGGATCCTTCACAGGCGAGTGCCCTGCGTTGCGCAAGGCCCTGTCTCATCACTGGTATTCAGCATCGCTCAGCCCTCAATACACGGACATCTCCAGGCTGGAACAAAGCAACCTTGAAAAAAGCAACCTTAAAAAAAGCCTGATTCCTAGTTTAATGCAGAGTCCGTAGGCAGCCAGACACTGGGAACGTGAGGTTCAGCCTTCTTCATCTCTCCCTTCCTAATGTGAAGCAGATATCATCTATTAATGAACAAATTGTTAAATAGTAACCACTTCATTTATCTTTCATCAGTTTTCTTCTCCAGTTCAGGCACAGAGAGGGCAGGCTGTGTGAATAAGCCAGTCTCCATAGAAATGTATTGCACATAGAGCAATTCAAAGGCAGCAAGGTAGGAGGTGAGCAAGACAGAGCCTCTTACTAGAGGGGACACGTAACAGGGGCGTGGGACACTTCATTTGCCACTTTGCACATCTGTTGCCTTGCCAAGTTGCTTAACCTTCCTGTATTTTGGTCTCAAACCCTTGCTCACGCCTTGGCTGTTCACATCATAACCTCTAAGCAAGGGGCACATGTCTGATTTCAGTGCTTAGCAGAAAGGGGCTGTGATATTTCCTGCCATCCTGGGAGTCTGTAACAGGGCAAAATGTTACAGCAGTTTCTCCTTGCTGGAGCAGAGCTGAGCAATGTCAAGTCGCAGCCCAATTCCCAAGCGCAGCACAAACTCGTACAAAGACGCTGTGAATGGGCTTTGAAAGGGAATGAGGGCAAAGCCAGACCTTGTGCTCTAAGCCACAAGGACATGCAAGTTAAGCTGATGTGGCATAAAACACCAGGACTTCTGTTAGCACGATTTTATCACTAAAATCAGGATTGCACACCTCCTTGGAGACAGGTTCGCAAAACTTCAAAAGCATAGACCACCGAGGCCTTGCTCCATCATCCCATCACCTGTGGGACAGTGCATATGGTATCATGACAGATTAATACATGAGTGACTTGGACAGCACAGTCACTGAGCACCACGTAAGTGTCACAGACACAGAGCAGCATTACTCCTGAAAGCTGGATGGGACATGACCTCTGTTCTTTGTCCACCCTGAATTCCTGCAGAAAACTCCAACATTTGCCCCAAAAGCTTTCTGTTCAAGTTGCATCACTGAGCTGACACAGATACAACCCTGTGACTTTGGACCTAGGTGGTAAATACTCCACTCATGGATGAAAAATTATTCACTGCAAACATCCTGTTTTCCTGGTGGGGGTTGCAGCACATCTGGGACAACCCTCAAAGCAAGAGGCTGCAGCCCTCTGATCTGCTTCTGGTGCAGCATCCTCATCCCTTCACTCCCGAGATGCTCGAGCAGGGGAGGAGAGCACCCAGCGGCTGGGACACACCACTCAGCACCCCTGAACTTGGGACCTCTGAATTCCAGTGCAAATGTTACATTCCAATTCAATCAAGAGAGATTATTTCCCTCTGGGCTCTGCATTCAAAAAGATGATGATGTTTATGCATTATTTATAGAAAAGGGATGACATTCAAATTCTGCCTGGGTCCCAGCCACTACATTGCAGCTTTCTAATGGTTTCCCAATAGACAGAGATTCCTGTTCTGGCTGCCTGACTCTCCTTTCCCCTTTCCCCCTATACTAAGGGATCTTAAAGGCTTAGAAAGCTATAGCTGTGCTAATTTTGTAATACACTGGAACACTCCTTTTTCATTGTCCTAAGGGGGACTTACGCTAACTTGGTTCTTGGAAATAATTTCTCCTCTTATAAAACACCCCAAATTGTAAAACTTCCAATGAACTCCTTACATTAAGGCATTTTAAAGTTTTATTTTAGTAATCATCATCATAAACAACCTCAGTCTCTACAGAGCTTTTCATCCCCGAGGATCACAGAGTGCTTTTAACCACTGCGCACCAGCTACAGACAAGGATGAATTCATCACACTGCGAAAAGGCAGCTGCTCCTGGGCTGCAGCAGGCCATGCTGAGCAGGGCTGTGTGCGAGAGGCGTCGGTGTGAGGGGAGAACAGCATCTCGGCAGCTCAGCTGGTACAGTCGCCCTGTTATGGTGCTCAGGCCTGGCCAAAGCGGGAATGGTGCATGTCCTCCACTTCTGCAAGATCACACAATTAGAGCCCAGTAGGCAATTACCAGGAAACATGCTATTAATCGAGGGATTTATTAAGTAATAAGTAACATTATTGTTTGCACCATGATAGGAGAGAGGCAATGGACACAAGTTGCAACACAGGAAATCATAATTAACCATAAGGAAAAAAAAATCACTGTAAAGGTGGTCAAATACCACAAATAGGTTGTTGTCCTGGTCTGGGCTAGGACAGAAATAATTTTCTTTTAGTGATTTTACTTTTTAGTTAATTGTCTTCTGAGAAGCTGCACTCTCTGAAACTAATTGCGTGTTTTTACAAACAGGGTCTGCTTCTAGCAGTGACAAGGCTCAGTGTTTATGGTTAGTGCTGGAATGTCGGTAGGAATGGCATGCAGAAAGGCTCTCACTTGCAGTTATTCCTATCGAGACTGAGGTTCATGCTTGCTTCTGCTTTCTTATGCGCCAGGAACGAAAGAGCAGAAAAGGCGACAGACCTCGACCCTGCGGTGGGGAGGAGCGGGTCGGACAGGTGACCCAAAACTGACCAAAGGGAGTATTCCATCCCATATGCATCACACTTGATATGGAGCTGAGGGATCATCACCAGGGTCAAGCTCTCTCCTCCTATGGCCAGTGTCCAAGGAGGACTCTGTCCCATTCTTCTGCCTTCAATCCCGATCCGTGCATTCCTGAATCCAGTTCCCATCTGCTGCTGAGTCCAGTCTGGGACTTTCCTGGCAACTGCCCTGGCGCATCCTGGTGACGGTAGCTCAGTATTGGGTTTGTATATATTTATATGTATTTCATTATTATTTTTTCTATTATTATTATACCTTATTATTAGTTAGATTAAAGCTGTTTTAACTTTTCCAACCCATAATTCTCTTTCCCTTTTCTCTTTCCCTCCCCCTTTTGGGGAGGGAAGGGGTTAACAAGGAGCATCTTTAAACTGTGACACTTGTCTGGAGGGGTTGTGGCATCTCCATCCTGGGACTGAATCCTTTAATTCAGCTGGACAAAGCCCTGACCCACCTGGTCTGGTTGGGACCTGCTTTGTGCAGAGCATTGGATGAGAGACGTCCTGCAGTCCCATCCCAAATTCTTCCATGCCGTAGTCTGGCGTAATAACTTAAAGCATGAGCGCTGTTGGTTTAAATTAACACATCAACTGCTGAGTTGCAGCAGCTGTCACAGCTGTTAGCTACAGGCCTAACAACATCCAGCCGACACCAGAAACTGCAATGCCTCAAGTTGTGCTAGCAAGAGTCTGCAGAAACCCCACTGTTCCAGTAATTTCACTGAAAATTAAGTTGATTGCTCTCATCTCATCCCAGCAGCTGCAGAGGAGAGCAGCGCACCGGGCCCCGTGCAGCAAACGTTTCCGAACTTGGGTGTTCCCTGCCTTCGGTCCTGTATTTTCTAGATTAAAGCCATGCAGTGCCGTTAACTGTTCCTCACAGCAACCAACCGCTCATTATTCTCATTAGTCTGGACCTGCTCCAGCTCATCAGTATTAGTGGTGAAGAGCAATATCCAAACCTGGCTTCAATATACTGTACTTCAGACCTCATCGACACCCGGCGTAGCCACCTCCCTTATCTCATATCCAGCTTTCCTATGAAGCTGGCCCAGAAAACTCTTACGAGGCAGACAAACGGCGTCACGCTGTCCCACTTGGATTAGAGTCTCCCATAGCTTCCAGATGTTTCTCCGTCGCACTACAGCCTCACCAGCTGTTGCTTCCTCTTTAGGAATTTGTACACTGGATCACACCTTTTTGCTTACGTCTTTGCTGAAATTTGTCTTACTGACAGTGGGTTTGTGGTTAACTCCTTCTGAAAAGTAATTTTTCCTCCTTGAGGAGTTGTGCATCCTATGCAAGGGATGACAACTAGACCTTGGTTGGAAGACAGCAAGGCAGTGAGACGTCGCCACTGCGTAGGGTTTATTTCGACAGTTAATTTCCAGGTAACTGCTTTTCAGCTCACACTAGGTACTTGGGAGTTTTCTATGCGGGCAAGGCTACAGCATGATGTAAAGGCTTGGTAGCTAGACAGCAGCTATAGGCAGAGTCATTGCGTAAACCAAGTCTTCCAGGGCTGGGAGCCAGAGAGTGTGGAACTCAATATGGAAGATATCACTGTATTTTTTGTTGATATCATCATATTTTATATTCTGTTTAATTACAATCTGAAAATGTTTTTTAACCCACTGCTTTCACGGTGATCTGCAATCATCCGATTGCCTTGTCACGCTGATCCCGAAGGAATCCTCACCTGGATTCAGGCTCTGCCTGGACTTAGAAACAGATGGATCAGATTTGAATCTGGTTTTTTATAACCCTTAGATACCATAGGGAAACAAACAACCGAACAGTCCCTATAGCTGTGGAGCACTTTTTAGCAAACAGCAGCTCTGAACTATATAGGCAGTATTTTAATCACTGCTGTAGGGCAGGGAGACCTGGAGCAAACAGCATAGATATCTATAGATTGAACAAAAACCCCGTAACCCATTGACTTTGGGCAACGGTCCAGTGAATTCCAGCTCTGATGCACAGTGGCTTCTAAACTGCAGCTACAAGCACTGTTAAATAAGTTGAAAAAAATCTATACTGCTAGAGTTCACATCTAGAAAACGTGTAGGGCAGAAAACATGCTATTCAAAGGTGAATTGAATGACAACTTTTTGTTTAAAGTTTTAGTCTGCATAGCGTAAATAATGAATGGGTTGTTTACAACTTGTAAGACCAGTATGTACAAAAATCACATAAACTTTTCAATTTATAATGTTTCACGGTGATAGGAATGCCATTATTCTCATCATCATAGCAACTGAACACAAACCACTGGTTAACAGAAATGGGGAAAAAAGAAAACTTCCCACTAGAAAGTCATGAAAAGAAAGCTAATAACAGGACTTTTAAAAAAAATAGTAGTTGGACATCAGCCAGAAAGCTTTCTGTTTAGACCTGGTTAAGTCTTCCTAAGGGAAGCATTCTTTTTTTTGACACAGAGGTTCAGGTCTATTTTTAGAGCACATCAGTCAATGAGTTTAGCACTTTCACATTTGAACCAACAGCCTATTAATGTTTTTAAAGACCTTCTATAAGACCACATGGTAGTTTGTTCACTTAATAATAATTGCGTAAATTGTCATCAGTTCCATGCCTGGCATTAAACTGGCTTTACCCTGAATAACCTCTTGGATTTGACAAGTGAGACTCAACTATTCCACATTGTGCATTAACTGTGTGACCTCCTTGTTTCCATTCCAAACCTTCTGTTCAGTGGTGTGTTCAGCAGTGTGCTCATAGTGGTCCTTACGCTGGAGGGGAGGGCTGCGTGCAAAGCTACTTGACAGGCTGGAGAAACCAGCTGATGGGAACGTCGTGAAGTGGTACAAAGTCAAACGCAAAGCCCTGCTCTCAGGAGGAATAACCCCATGCACCACGGTCATTGACCGGTTGGACAGTATCTTTGCAGAAAAGGTCCTAGTGGAGAAGTTGATCATGGGCCAGCAATGAGCCCTTGCAGCAAGGAAGACCAACAGCATCCTGGACTGCTTTAGGAAGGCCACTGTCTGCAAGTCAAGGGAGATGGTCCTTTCCTTCTGCTCAGCACTGGTGAGATACACGTTGAGTCCCAGATCCAGTCCTGGGCTCCCCAGCACAAGACAGGCATGAACACCCTGGAGTGGATCCAGCAGAGGCCACCAGGATGGCGGGGGGCTGGAGCACATAGCGTGTGAGGAGAGGCTGAGCCAGCTGAGCCTGTGAACCTGGAGAAGATAAGGTTTCAGGGGCACCTTACTGCAATCTGCCACTACCTAATCAGAAGGTGTGGAGAAGATGGAGCCAAACTATTTCTGGGGATGCACAGCAATAAGGTAAGAGGCAGCAGACACTAGCTGTGACATAGGACACACCCACCAGATTTTAGGAAAAAATTATCCCCATGAAGGTGGTCAGACACAGGGCCCAGGGATTTGTGTAATCTCCATCCCTAAGACAAGAAAAACATGACTGGGTAAGGGCTGGGAGCAACCTGATCTAAATTTGGCCCTTCTCAGAGCAGAAGCTTGGATGACCCTGGGGGTTCCTTCCAGCCTGAATTATTCTGATTCTGTGATTCATATCCTTTCACCAAGCTACATTTTTTTAAAACATGCCTGATTCATTTGAAGCATCGTATACAAACCGCTGAATCACATGTGCATAACCCACTCTAAACTGACCTAGCATTTGATCCTAAAAATGCCTCATACCAAAGAAATGAGAGTGGACTTTCAGTTTTTGTTAACTAAGTGTTTATAGCTGTGAGTAATGCATTTGTTAAGCCCTTGAGACAAGAGCCGAACCTGCCTTTGTTTGCACAGGAGAGCACACCGGCACACACTGCTTTTATAGCAACGGGAAAGCGCTGGGCTCTGTGGTAAGATGCAAGCCCGGATTAGCAATGTAAACCATCGCAAAAGCACCACATCTTCAGGGGCATTTGGATGTCACCTCTAGATGTAGAGTCAAGTTGAATGCTCTGTAGCCAAGTAGGCAAAAAACCCACAAGGCATGCTTGAACATCTTGATCACATTGATCACAGTGTCAATACTGAAGAGTTAATAAGCAGACGCTACATGTCCCCAGCCCAGAGGGAAGGGCTCTACGTAGGGCAGGATACAGGTCCCTGGCCTTCGGAGGAGCTGTGCAGCTCCGGAGTTACCCACGTTCATGCAGCCCGTAAGCAGCCCCACAAAGAAAACGTTGTCGGAGGCTTTTCCACCCAGCCAACTGAAGTAAAATGAACAGCAACCAGCGTTAGACCAATTCACTAGAGACAGTTTGGCTTTTTGTTACTTGGTTTTCCAAGGGTGAGGAGTTGATTTATTTTTCTGGTTTTAAAGACTCTCTCCCCTCTCCCTTCCTCCACAAGAAAACCCCCATAAACCACAGAGTGATAGCAATAAAAGAGTGCAAGGGCTCACCAAAGATTTGCGGTGGATTCTCTTTCAGTTTCAAATCTTAAACGAGATCAGAGAACTTCCTAGAAATGATGCTGTTATTTTAAACAGGAATTAATTTCGGTTAGTCCAGTGGCTGGTTATGACAGGTCATTTGACCAGATAGCAAAGGTTTATTCTAGTTTTTATTTTCTGGTTTGCAAGCGTTATCACTGACAAGCAGAGGGGAAATTAAATATGGGAAGAACTGCATCCAGTTCTGAGCTCCCCAGTTCAAGAGAGACAAGGAACAACTGGAGAGAGTCCAGCAGGGGGCAACGAAGATGATGAGGGAATTGGAGCATCTCTGCTGTGAGGAAAGGCTGAGAAAGACCTGGGTCTGTGCAGCCTGCAGAAGAGAAGGCTGAGAGGAGATCTGATCAATGCTGATCAATACCTAAAGGGTGGGTGTCCAGAGGATGGGGCCAGGCTCTTCTCAGTGGTGCCCAGCG
>VZSC01003003.1:259285-294184 GCA_013398225.1 Steatornis caripensis | reverse complement strand
TTTTTTTGGGGGGGGTGGAGGGTGTCTTGTTTTGCAGCATGGATGTCGTTCCTGGGGTAAGAACCCCAGGGCGATGCTGGTCCCTGTGCTCGGACGGGCAAATTCACCTTCTATCGAGTCTTGTGCAAAACACAGGTGACGTGTACCTGCTTTATCAGCCGCTGTGTTACTGCTTAGTTGGTTTTTTTTTAAAAAGGTTTTAAAGACTTCACTTTCTTGACGTGCCCAAGTTTCACTTTCAGTAAGCGTTTCAAGCTTTGTGTTACAATACACTGTATTTCTCTTGACCAAGGGTACATTCATATTAATGAAATTAAATACTATAGTATCCTGCTCACTCAAGGGCAAATTACAGGGAAGAAAGCACAACCAAAACGCTAACACCACCAGATCTCCCCCTCTGCTTATTTCCATTCCCTGCTACAGATCCTCTAGGAGCCTGGCTAGCTGAGCTATTTTCCACATGAGATTTTTCTTGAGCACAGAGGTATTAGGAGGTTCAAATAAGGTTTTTCTGTTAATGCTTCCTCCCCTGCCATTTACTTGAAGAGGTTTTGGGGGCTGACATCAGTCAGTTCTTGACTTTGCAAGTCCAAAACCTACATACCCCAAAGGATCTCATCTTCAGAATGGGTACAAAGGATTTTCTGGGGGGAAAAAATGACCCAAGCAGTTTAGGTACACCTCAACTTAAACCATCCTGAGTCACTAAGGGACCACAGTGTTAGTTTAATCACTGAATTTGGATGGGTAACTCTGGTTGCAGAAGGTAGGTCTAGAAGTAGGGATGTGCGTGCCTTCCTCTCAATGTCACTCTTGATTTTGGAGACTCATCCTAAGAACTTACTTTCCGCTGAAATGTTGTGGTTTATGGAAGGACATAGGCAGTTCCCTGTGGTAAGAGCGCAGAGGATTCAAGGGGAAGGATAAAAGCATTCTGCTCTTACGAGCACTGCATGCAGAGACTGCGCAGGGACCATGGTGGAGCTGGTGTAATTATGATAGAGGAAGGTGAGAGCAGAGCTTGATGAAGGCTACTAATGACTGAGTTTACACAGACCAAGCACTGAAAACCATCAGGTGAGGAGACATTCATTGGAAGATTAATGGTCACTAGTTTTCAATTCTACTTCCACCAGTGCAAAGCAAGCTGCTGAGAAACTAAAGTGCAACAAGGACTTCATCAATCTTTCCTACTTAGTCCTGTATATTAAGTAAGGGATAGAGGAAAGGGAAAGGTTGGGGGATAGAAAGGATAGAGAAGAAAAACCTGCTGGCTTGCTTATTCCTTTGGGATATATTGCCTGATTAAATCTGTGGAGAAAAAAAATAATCTTACAAGTCTGGAGTAGGCTGCAGAGATCCTCAGGATTTCTACATAACAGGTTGTCCATTCCCATCTTAATTTAGTAAGACTCTTAAGATTTCTCTGTTTTTAATTTTTGTTGTTGTTGTTGCTCATCTCCCAGTTGCCCTTCAGCTCCTTGCAGGAGCTCTCCTTAGGATGGAGACTGAAGATCCCGCTTAACTAAGGATCTGAAAAGGCGGTTAGCAAATACTAGGAAGGAACTTGGATGGCTCTCGGGCTGGAGCTAAGACAAAAGGAGGGGGAGGGAGAATCCGCAGCCGCTCCCAGCACGCACGGGAGACCTGACATCTTGAACTGCTGGCTGCAGCATTCACTGAGACATAAATCAGGCCATTCATGAAGGGGTCTACTCTGCCAATATACATAAAGAGAAATACTAGACGGAAAGAGGCAAATCTGAATTAGATCCATCTCTTGCATAGCAGAAATCCTTTACGCCAGTTAGATGAGAGAAACTGATGTTTGAAAACCGCAGAAGGTTTGGCAAGGGTAAAATTTTACATGCTAATGAGCCCCCAAAGAATTTTGACCTGTGAAGGATATTTAACTACTGAGGAAGATTTATATCCAATAATACACAAAAATGGAAGTGAGCACAGAGTATGGGGAATTAGAAACACACTACAAACATCCTCCTGTTCACATCAGAGTTGAGAAATAATTCAAGAAGATACCAGAAACAATTTTTCAATATATAAGCAGTGAGAAAAGCAAGATTCCTTAGCCAGAGAAACTGTTTGGTATGGTCTGTCACTGTCTGCATTCCGTGTTCAAAAGCCTTAATGCCACAAAATACTGTAACAGGTCCTTGCACGGAGAGGTTCTGCTCTGGAGAACTTGTCTGCCCACTCACTGTCGAGGAGGTTTTATGTTACAGCGGCATGAGAGCCAAGCAATGTATTATTGAAAAAAAAGGCATTAACTGAACACAGATTTCTGAAGCCTCAGGTCGATGAAACAACCACGAGGCCATCCATCTCTCCCCCACCACTACGCATATGTATTCACCCTTTAAATGACATTTCACCAAAACAGTTTGCAGAAAAACTCCTTCTATATTAATACTTTTAAAAGACTGATTTCATGATCTGTCCAACCAGCTTTCTGCACACCTGCATTACCAGCCTGGTGTAAAAGAAGATTCCACCCGTGAAGTTACAGCAATGTCTCCATTATCTGTTATTTCCAATTAGTGAAGCCAGTTACCATTCCCTCTGTGTATATTTGTGGACAATGCACGAATTCCCATCTGCAGTAATAGATTATCCTCGGCTCTCACAAGGGAAACATAAGAAAAACCCTCCTTTATTCCTGAGAGTGATCAAACACTGGCACAGGTCGTAGAGAGGTCCCTCCAGAGAGGATTCGGAGAGGTGGCAGGGTCTCCATCCCTGGAGATACTCCAGCCTCGATGGGACACGGCCCTGGGAAGACAGCTCTGAGCAGGGAGCTGGACTACACGATGTCTGGAGGTCCCTTCCAGCCTTAGCTTTTCTGAGACTTGCATTTGGGTCGTGCCTACCACCTGCACAGCAACCAGACTGGCCAGGCACTCTGCTGGGTCAGGGGTACCACTGTTTTGTTTCACTCCTACATCAAGGCAAAAGAGTCCAAAACACCCTTTTTTCTTTAGATTGTAACAATAAGTAGACATAATTGTTATACATGTATAACAAAGACTTAGAAAAGAGTATAATTTCTTTGATATAACCAATATATCTGAGCAAAGACAACAGCAGATCCAGAAGTCAGTCTCCTTCTGGGCATTCGGGACACGGGTAACTATGATTAAGGGCACTCGTCAATGCCAACATTTAATTTACAAACTCACAGCCACAATTTCTCTGCTGGTCTGTTTTACCACACTGCTGCTCAACAGTCCTATTCACCTTAAATAAGTCTGTTATTAAAGGGAATTTTTAAATCAAAAGCTTAAAAGGAACAAGTTCTGCCACTTTTTAATGCATTTATTTGATATTTGGCTCTAAGGAAAAAAAAAGGAAAAATCTACAAGCTGGAAAAATCTAGCTTATCTATTAAGTTATTTTAAAGCATCTGAAGGCAGGAGGTTGTTTTCAGCCACCTGCTGAAATACTTTGATACTAGAAAGTGGATCCAATGTTTGCACATTCCCAAATGCCATTTGAAAGCAGCCAGGAGCCTACTTTTGTCAAGACAGGTTGTGCAACAGGACCCCCGCATCTTTTGGGTCTGGATCTTCTTTGCTACGCACGTCTGTAAAAGCTGACCACAGCTGGGCCAAGAAGAATGCTGAAGCTTCCAAAACAGCAGCAATACAACTTATGTTTGAGATAGATAGCTCAGTTCCTTCCAAGGGACCAGACGTGCATGGGACACCTTGCTGGCTCGGGCTCTCTCTGCCTTCCCACCCAGGCTTAAATCATTAACAGGTTTTAATTGAAAAAAACTTTCGTTGGACATGCCCCAAAGTCTGCTGTACACAGAGATGAACTTTGTAAAGAATACTAGGATTACAGAGGAATAAATGTGATTTTACAAAATCAGGGGCGAGTGGCATGGCATGGCATAAAGTAATCAATCTCTCAAATAGTTTCAGATGCATTTTCTCCCCTAACTTGGACAAAGACCAAACACAGATCCTTCCTGAGGACACTTACTTCTATTTGCATTAATCTCACCCTTTCCATTACTTCTTCATTAGTAAAGAGTACGCTGCTCCCCGCTTTCATACCTCACATGTAACAGAAAGAACAGTTTAGCACAATTTTCACTACACCAGGCCAGCAGGCCTACATTCACCAAGAGAATTTCTGCAAGAAATAATACTCCCCCAAATCCCACACAACCCAGCCCCCCAGACCTCCACCCCCCGGTTTAAAGATTTCTCCTTCATTTGCCCTCTTCTACCCCCAAAATTTCAGTTACCATACTCAGCTCATCACTGTCCAGCTCCATGACTGGCATCTCATCTGAACAGCAATAAATTAACACTAAATAATCAAACGCAACAGAAAAATAACAGAGAGATCAGGTTTCAAAACAATACATTTATTGTAACTAAATAAAGGACACAAGCTCCAATTAACTTAAAAAAATCTATACTGCATTATGGCAAACACAGGACCAGTATGCTCAGAGCACAGACAAATGATTTTTCAACTTAAATTTATAACACAGGCTGAAATTTTTCAACTGAGAAGCAAAACTTGGAATACATACAAAGAACAGAATATGTGATTATTCTTTTAATTAGATATACCCAATAATTTGATATAAATAATTTAGAAGTATTCAAATACATGGTGAAGTAGCTAAAGTTTAAATTATTAGCAAGATATGTAGATATAAAGATACTAGAAGTATTTTGGAGTTGTATAAAAGATGTAACTTCTTTCCCCAGACAAAGCCTACGTAAGTGTAACATACCATCCTGTGAAGAGTATTTTCTACCTGCACGCAGTCCTGCTGACAAGCTACCTGTTACATTAGCTTTCTGGTACTTCACTCACAGGCAAATTTACTCTCACAGCATGCAGTCGGTGATGAAAATCTCAGTAAAAACCATCTATGGAGCTAACATGAAATGGAATCAAATTTTTCAATAGAATAGGTCCTATAATCTGCTGGTTTTGAAGGGGAAAAAGAAACGACATCCTACTTAACTTCTCACCCCGTCGCTATTGATTTTTTTTTTAAAAGTGCTTTGTATGTTTTACATTTTTTCTCCTGAAGAGTTCATAATCAAAATCTGACCTTATTTGCATCTGAAACAACCCCAACAATGGTCTTACTGGTTACCTAACTCTGAGCTTAGAGGCTTTGCCTGTGTAAGTCACAAGGCCACTGCAATCCCGCACATCTTTTAATTATTTCAACAAATATTTTACATCTCCTGATTAAACATTCATTCATGAATAAGTTCTGACCAGTTACTGTACACTCGGAAGTCATTCCTTCCCTGAAAGTACTGCAGCTTCTGGTTTTTGGTCAACACGAAAGACAACAAAGCACATTATCTGAAGCTAGTCCTCAAGCCACCTATTTGCTGGAGTTGTATCGCCTGGACAGAGCTGCTCCGGAAGGTTCAAAACAGGGTAAGTCCGAGTAACCAAGGGCTTCCTAATCTTTTTAAGCTTGCAGAACATGTGTTGTTCAAGTCCAGCCGTCATGGGTTTGCCTACTTTCAACATCAGAAGGAAAAGATTCCCTGCGAAAATGCTTTGCTACAGTTGATGAGTACGTCCTTTAAATGGTTTAGGTAACAGGGGAAAACTTGACATTTGTGACTGCCGTTTAAATGTATTTTATGTAACCTGTTAAAATTTCACAATATGCCAAATCCCAAACACGTCCAAAAGCTAAAAATGTTCAATAAATGTATCACAGTTCTTTTAATCAGGACATTCTTCACGAAAAAAAAAACCCCAACCAAACCAGCCATTTCTGGCTCCCTTCTTATTTAATCCACAGAAAATTTAAGTGAACAGTAAACACAGAAAAGGAACAGCAGCAAAGTGTCTTAAACTCCCAAATACTAAAATCAGATAATTTACTATAAGGACAGTTAAAGCTCTGTAAAACTTTAATCAATAAATCTTTGAAAACAGCTTTTTCTGCTACTTCCCTGTTTTAAACTTGCATGCATTCAAGTGCATACAATTCTTAGGTTTTTGATACTCCACAGAAGGTAGCAGATAATTTTAAAATATCTTTATCACATTTCAGGAATGTCAAGTGAGGCTGTTATACACTGTTTTCAAACATATCAAAAAAGATATGCTACTGCAAAATTTAGTGTACTTCAAGACCCATTACTTCTAATTGTAAATTATACAATGTAAAACTAGTTTTAAAATTGTATTTTTGGGAAATTAGTCTTACTCTTGCATTGTCATCTAAGGTAAGTTTGGGCCTAAAAAAAAGCACCTAGCTAAGTCCTGTCTTCAGAATCTACAAACTGACTTTTTCATGCTGAAATCTCCAACTTAATCTCATTTACAAGGAAGAGAACAGCCCCTGTGTTTAGGGGAACATCAACTGCAAAGATTGTACTGATTCAAAATTCCAGCTTTGTCACAGCAATTTTACACTTCAGATACACTTACAGTAATTCTCAGGAGAATCTTACTCACCGTAAGCAGCTTTTTTTGCAAACTGTACAGAGTATGAACTAAATACTTGAACTACACACTGACCCTTTTTCTAGAATTGTACTGTACATCTTACTGTACATCTTGCTTTGGAAACAACTAAATACAATGGTCCATCATGCAAGCCATGAGACTGTCCAAACTTTTTTTGTTCCACTAACTTCAAATGAGTTTTTACAAAATAATTTAGCCAATCTAGATAAATACCAAACATGGAATTATACTGAAATACGCTTGGGAGTCAACAGTTTCTAAGAAAGTATGCAGCTATGACTAAAAGCATTAAGTACTAACTGCCCACCTGAATATCACTGTGTACAGTGCCACTGTAAGATGTGCTCTCTATGGTGTACACAAAATTATGGATGTTTATATATTTTATCATACTGGGTGAAAAATAAAAATAAAATTAAAAAAACAAACCACAACCCTGTTGGTTCAAGTCACATTATGTGTATTACATAACAGATTTTAAGAAAGAGTGGAAAACTTAGGCTACCAGGAATTATGGAACATCTCAGAGTTGTTTTTTTAAACTTAGCAATTTACTACTGAGGACAGACATTAATGAGTAAACCTTGACCTACTGTCAGTACTTAATCACACAGTTGGAGACCATAACTATAATAAAATAATTAGAAAGCCAATCATGTAATCAAAGCACTGGCAACACCAGACATCACTTGTTGACTGCACAGTAAGCAAGGCCATGAGATGAAAATATTTATGTATTCTGACTATACCTGGTTAGTGATTTTATACCTGAGATGAAAATTGAGAGGTAAGAGAACTAGTTATGGAGTAATTAATTATCAGGTGAAAAACAAACATGCGAAGATAACTGCATTTTTAAAAAGATATATGCAAAAAGATCACAACTGACATTTGCCCCTTATGATCAAGTTCATTTTGCTATTCAGACAAACACTTTAATTCACTTTACTGTGTGACAGATTGTGTTCTGAAATGTTTTTAAAGGCTCCTGTGATTCCAATGCTTTAGTAATTCATGGAATTTTGAGTACAAGTGACATCCTCTATTCCCCTAGTCTTATGAAATTTAAGGCACCCAAAAGAAGCAAACTTCACAGGAAGTTTCCATTCTAGGGAAAAACAAATTTGATTTTTCCTTCAACAGGAAAAAAAAAAAAGAATTTTTAAAAGCGATTAGAATGCCACATTCTCTGTCAGTGAGGCAACAGTTTTGTGATACCTAGCTTAAATAAAACTCAACCTAAAGAGTTACTATTGAAGCCACAGGATCACCACTAACAGGTTACAAAATATGTGATGTTGTAGCGGAAGGGAAAGTTTGCATTCAATACCGAAAAAGCTAAAAGGTAGAAACAGAGCAAGGTTGGGCCCCATGTAATAATGAAAGGAAATAAATCAAAAACATTTTTCTAAGATAGATACACTTAATTTATACAGCAAACTTGCAAGTTTAATGGATCACTGTACCACAACGAGTGCAAATACATGAATTTGTGGGCAGGAACACTGCTAAAGAAGCTTATTTTGTTTTCACCTGTACGGAATGACAGTAAATCATTTCTTTGATGAACGGAAATTTCATTCCATATGTCAGAAAACATACCTATGATTTATTACTAGAATCAGCTCAAAATACTTCCCATAATCACAAAGCTCAAGTAATATGTAGCCATTAGACACAGAAAGACATACAAGGTTTTGGTTACAATTGGGATTAGCTTCAGATTCTGAAGCTTAATTCTTTGCTTCTGCAGCTTCTTTATCATGCTTTTCCTTTGCTTTCTCTTTTTCTTCCAGTTTTTCTTCTTTTTGAAGCAGTGCCATAATCTCGGCAACCTGACTTGTGCCAATATCAATATCTTCTTTGTCAATCAATTCTACTACCTACATGAACATAAAATTAAATTGATAGTTTAATTTTTATGTAACTGAGGCATTTTCATATAATAAATTCTGTTAAGACAAAAAAAGTAATCAGTTCTCTCATGTTCAAGAAAAACACTATTTTTCTGACACGAAAACACAAATTCAAACCACAACCAGTGGCATCAAATATAACAGGAGTATTAAAAAGAGTCAAATTTAAAACAAATTATGTAGAACTTCTGACCTCAGCACACAGAGTCACCTTTTAACGCATTAATAAAACAGACCAGTTCATTATTTCTGCTCCAATGGAAAGCTCAGATTCAGTATCTGCTGAAACAGTATTTGAAACTACTTATTTTATAGGCTTAATTTTATCAAAAAGACCTACTGTACTAAATGGAAAGGCAGAAATTTACAAAAAATTTAAAGCACAGGGGGGTAGGCCTTTCTGAAATCAAAATGAAAAAGTAATTTAGCAGGCACTTCCAAACTCCTTTATCTAGTTTTTTGTACAAATGTATTCTTGGCGTATCTCCTTAAGTCCCTAGAATTATTCTGCATTATACGCAAAACTCAAGAGAACATTTTACCTGTGTTACTAAACGTAACTGAATAGAACAGCTATTTAGAGCAACACGGAAGACAATCGCCGCTGCGACAACTTCAACACAGAGGAAAAATATGTTTCAAGAGGCCGATATTGTATTTTCTAGCTGGCCACAGTGTCCTAGCTTTCAGCACTATTTCTGTATTGAGTAGGAAAATCGCTTGCAAGGAAGTAAGTTTCAGGACATCTTTAAATTTACCAAGTAACAAAGAAACAAGGAAATGTAGGAGAAATGCTGGGAAAACCTGGGAATGTTCTGCTAAGCAAGACAACAGGACAAAACAGGCAAAGAACACAAGTCATTTACAATGGACCTAAAGAACAGCTGATGGTCTGATTGTCTTTCAAGCATAGGAAATACAGGTCTTAATGAAATATCTAAGGTATACAAGGTGGGAACAGAAGCTATTATCTTGTGTTGACATAAGTACACCTATAAACATCATGTCAAGACTTCGGCTGAATAGTGGTATTCCTAAAGTAGTAGTTCTAAAGCTCCTTCGCACCCTCTCTCTCATTCGTAAGTAGCACAACAAAATTACCTTATTTTATACAACTTGACATAGGCATATGTGAAAACCTACAGCTTCAAAGGTAATGTGAGTAACAGACACAGGATAAAGAGTCTCTCCCCTCCCCCCCCCAAAATAGCCATATAAATTCTGAAGACACTTCTATGTATGGTAAGATCTATTTACAATACATTCCCCAAAACCTCACTGGCATCAAGGAAAGCCTCTTGCAAAATACAGCAACATGAATTTAAGTTAAAACAGGTACAATGTTTGAAGGATGGCTAACCTTATTTTCTTGAAGTAGTCTGCAGACTTACCTTAACAACGTTATCTATATCAATTTTGCCATCCTTGTTTTCATCTAGTGCCTCTGCAATCCTAGTTAGCTTCTCCTCTGGAATCTTCTGAATCTGTTTCATCGCATTAATTAGCTCAGCAATACTGATGAGATTCTCCCTGAAGAGGAAGCATAATCTGTACATGGCAATCAGTTACTCCAAAGGAGTAAAGTTGACAAAAGGCAGTACTGAAAGTCACTACGCTACATGTAATTTGTAAAAACATTAATTATTTATTTATAATCCTAAACCGAACGCAAAAAAAGCAAAAATGAGTTACTGATCAGCAAGCAGATTTCAAATGAAGCTTTACCTTACCATCGAATCTCAAACTTTTGGTTTCCACGCACTTTATTGCGCAAATACAGGTATAGAGTAGCATTTGAAATAAAGTTTAGCACAGCTTCTGTGCTTCCCAGACAAATGTATCTAATGCTCTTTGCCCCGCTGTCCCCCACCATTTACCAATGATGCAGTGCCGTGTATCTGCCACTCTTTTAGATTTAGAGAGGCTGACCTACACAAAATTAATGAAAGCCACAGGAAAACAAAAGCTGAGAAGTAATCACTTTAGCAATTTAGCTGTTTCATTAAAATTGGCTTCATTTGCTTATACCAAGGAATAGACTTTGCAGAAGAAAGGACTAAACTCGACATTGTGACTAGCATATTTCAGATGTTTCCACTGCCTGCTTACTGATCTCACGAAGCTAAGGTTGGCTGTCTTCTACAACCTAAAGCCTCTGCTCGCCTATGTAGTTTCATTAATTTGAAGAACTATCTTTCAGCACAGCTCAAGCTGAAATGCAGGAGACCGTGAACCCAATCAGTATTAAAGAGAAGGGATTTTATAAGTATAGTCCCAGCTCCATACCTGTCCCTAACCTCTGGGCACAGACTGACTTTTATTCAAGGAGCATTTCTCAAGCTGCCACTAAATGTCCTGGACTTGTGTAGTTTCTGTAATTCTTGGTGGCCTGGTAACGAGTGCACCAACTTGAAGGTTAAAAACCAACCTTTTGACAATTAAGCAATATTTAAACTAATAATTTTTGGTCATTCACAATCACCTAACAAAGTATCCACAAAAACATACATTACATAAAGTATAATTATATTCAGTACAAGCAGATCCTACATTGTATTTTTAATTTACAAATTCGGATGGTTTTATTCAATAACTTCTCTATAGCACCATTCATATGGTCGCCTTAATCTTATTACACAAAATGTGAAATAAATGTCCGTTTGCTCCGAGGACTGGAAAAACAAAGCTTGGAAGCAACAAAAGCAGAACCCTTATTTCTGTTTAGGTTATGCTCTATGGGAGCTGGGAAGCTCTCAATGAATCACACAAAATGGTACAAGCACAAACTATATTAATACAATATTCATAATCACAAACTGTGAAAACCACAGTCACAGGTTTCAGGTATTTCAGTGCCTGTAATATGCAACATAGGAAGGTTCAACTGCCTGAAAGACTCTCCAGCAACATTAAGACGTGGAGAAGTGTTGATAAATGAATTTTGCAATGAAACTATCAAGAAAAATCTTTCTTTGAAAATCTGCAAGCCTGTTAAAGTTGAAGTGAAACAAATTTTTGGAAAGGCACCATGTAAAATTATCTCCTTACCTCCATCAGACCTGTTTCCCCATTTTTCCCCAGAGACAAAATAGACTTTATTGCAAATTTTTTCCTAACATCTTCACTACTGAAGAACAACTAACATGAACACACTTACCATACTGTTGCTCACCTTTTCAATCAATGACACAGGGCAAACCTACTGCATGATAAGCATGACTAGAGGCATGACTTCACCTGCATCACCATTAGTGCTATAGCCCTGAACAAGATGGTAAGATACTAACTGACGCTTTGACTTTCAGAACTCCCTCAGGACTAGCGTCTGGGCAATTACACCTGCTTTTTTCCTTCCTCATTTCAACCGTGTTTAACATACCTTAGAAGAGAGAAAATTTACAGTCCAATTGTGCTAATTTTATTTTTAAAATAAATTATCTTAACATTCTAAACAACAACTTATTTGCTAATTCTTTCTAATCACACATCAGACAAAAGTGACACTGAAGATGAACAGTTAGAGACACATTCAGTGCTCTCAAGTCACTTACCCAGCAGGAGGACTATCACCACCATCCAGCTTTACATCCACCATCTTTTGATTTGTCTCTAATTCATTAATAATTTTGTCTATCTGACCAATCATTCGGTTCACCCTTTTGGTCAATCGCTTGCTTGCCTTAGACTCTTCCACTACTTCTTCCTGGCCAGTTTTAGAGAGCTCTTTTATCTCTTGCAAATCCTAAAAAAAACGGCCAAGAGAGAGAACAGCTTTTGTCGGCATGAATCCTCAACAACAGACACTACTGACTTTGACTAGCATTTCAAGACAGGAGCCATTTGTAAATGAAATGCAAATGTACAGACATACAAAGCCTAACCGGAATTAGAACAATGAATTCTAACACTGCTGTCATTTTCATGCATCACTTAAGCATTATTTTCCACATCTTTCGTAAGATTGGATAAGATTCATTTTACTTTACTTGAAGTATCTGTAACACTGACATCTATGCTCGATAAGAAAGAACTGCAGCATGCAGCAGTCAGTCACCACCTGTTGGTGTAGTCACCCTGGGAATAAGAGCAGGAACAGGATTCTCACCTGGTGGGAACTACTCCAATGATTTTAACTAGGCTTTAAACATATTCTACAGATGGAGATCCGTATAAAACAGCATAAAGCTCATTCACTCAGCTACCAAATACAGGCTAACAGACACCCAAGTAAGACAATCTTTAACTTTATGGATCATTTATGCTAAAACTAAACACAAACAGAAATTTGAAAGACAGACAGACAGACAAACAGACAGACAAACAGACAAAAATTCCCTTCCCCATTCTTCACCTCATTATACTCCTGGATATCGCCCTTCAATTCCTCAAGCTCTTCCTTTTCCTTTGTTAGTGATTTTTTCTGTTCCTGCAGCTTGGTGCAAGCATCACTCAGCATGTCAATCTCCTCCTTAGTGATTTCCTCACCCTGTAACAAAAATACATACAAATTAGTGAAATACATATCTGTGATTTTCCTCAAAGATTCTGGGTCTTTTACCAGAAGAGACAGACTCAAGATTCTTTTTAGATGTTTGGAGTTAATATTGGACAGATCGGCATTTTGAGGCTAATGCTGAAATCTTAAATGCTACGGCAATTAGTTTGCTACGGTACATATTTTTTAAGTGCACCAGTAGTAAATTCAGCCAATATGATTCATTATACGGGTTTTGGCTATTTGAAATTCTGTACCTAACTGTCTCATGTACCTAACTGTCTCATAATAAAACACTAAGAAAGTTTTACTTTTTTCTTTGCTGAGTGAAAAACCCAAACAACTGAGAAGCAATTCACTATATATAGGAAAGATACATTACACAAAAAATTCTGCAGAGCAAAGTTCAGGAAGTTGAGCTGGAGCAAAGTTACCTTCAACAACCTTTGTAAGAATGAGAATGAACATCAACCATAGTTTGTGAGGTATATATGTCTCTTGAAATGCTAAGAATAAAAATCTAACCCCAAACTGAATACTAGAAAAATAAGACTTTGAGACAATTCATTAAAAATGCTAAAATCCTGTAATATTAGCTACAGTTAGCATAGTAATCTTACCCAGACAGCAGCTTTTATTTTGAATGGCTAAAGTCTGAACAGCCACATTAAGTAGAGTATAGAAAGACATGTGCAAACAAGGATGCCAGAAACACAGAACAGAATGATGACACGCTTCCAAGAAACAACTACAGAACAGTTCAACAACTAGGCATTCAGCCTTTTTGTCAACTCTGAAAAAGTTTCAGTCTGATTTTAATAAAGTATCCACAGTCCACCTTGGCAAAAAAAAAAAAAAAAGGCAAGCAACTCAGTTTGAAAACAAGTTTCTCTGTCTCAAATAAAAGCAGCCATCTTCAAGAAGCTGGCAGTCTTACATTTTTCCCCTAAGAGGCAAGAATATATTCCACAGTGTTTAAAATCTTTGGAAGCACCTTTAGCGGACAGGCCATGCTGTAACCCTGGCTGAGAAATGCCACGCTAACTTTACTTCTCATTTTCTCTTATCAGTCAGGGTTCATGAGGAAGTCCTTCTTGTGGCCCAGTGTCATACGTTCTCACGGTGTTGGTGGCGTGGCAGGAAGCCATGCGAACACTATGCCAGATGTGGAAGTGTAAGCTGGCTGTGACACTGCACNAAAAAAAAAAAAAAAAAAAAAAGGCAAGCAACTCAGTTTGAAAACAAGTTTCTCTGTCTCAAATAAAAGCAGCCATCTTCAAGAAGCTGGCAGTCTTACATTTTTCCCCTAAGAGGCAAGAATATATTCCACAGTGTTTAAAATCTTTGGAAGCACCTTTAGCGGACAGGCCATGCTGTAACCCTGGCTGAGAAATGCCAGGCTAACTTTACTTCTCATTTTCTCTTATCAGTCAGGGTTCATGAGGAAGTCCTTCTTGTGGCCCAGTGTCATACGTTCTCACGGTGTTGGTGGCGTGGCAGGAAGCCATGCGAACACTATGCCAGATGTGGAAGTGTAAGCTGGCTGTGACACTGCACACCCTTGCTGTTTCCAAACAAGATGATCCCAGCCTCGCCTGCCTCCTTCCTACCACATTCCTCATGGCTGCACTGTCATGCATCCAGCAGTCAGCTGAGTCAGCTAACTCATCACACAAACACGCATTATTTCAATGTGGATTAGTTCTGTTCTGTTATTACCATTAAAACCTTCTTGGCAGCATTCTAAAGTAAATAATGTTATAATAATAGCACCTAGGTAACGATGATGTCCAGGAAAATTGAAAGTATTTTTCTACCTAAAACACCCATTTAAAATTAATGTTGTTTTTCTACAAAGTTAACACTGGGACTTAGAAAATCCTGACACCAAAACTTATGGGCAAGAATAAAGTGCTCAGCTACAAATGAAACTCAAGGTACAACTGAAACATGAAAAAAAGGCATACAAGAAGTTGAAGCCGGGACAGGTGACCCAGGAGGAATACAGAGACACTGTCCAAGCCTGCAGGCATGTATTCAGTAAAGTGAAAGCCCACTTGGAGTTAAATCTGGTGAAGGACACAAAGGGCAACAAGAAGGGCTTCTACAAGTACATCAGGAGCAAAAAGAAGCGGAGAAAACGTGAGCCTGCTGCTGAACGGGGCAAGGAACCTGATGCAAAAGGACACAGAACAGGCAGAGACAGTCAATGCCTTCTTCAGTTTTTACTGGTAAGGCTGGCCTTCAGGAATCCCAGGTCTCTGAGACCAGTGAGGAAGTCTGGAGCAAGGAAGGTCTACCATCAGTGGAGAAGGATTAGGTTAGAGAACATCTAAACAAACTGAACACACACAAGTCTGTGAGACTTAATGGAATACAACCACAAGTGCTGAGGAATTTGTTTGATGTCACTGAGAGGCCACTCTTGATTATCTTTGAAAGGACATATTCATAAGGGAAGATTCCTTAGGACTGGAAGAAAGCAGATGTCACTCCTATCTTCTGTAAGAGCAAGAAGGAGAATCTGGGGAGCTACAGACCAGCCAGGTAGGACATGGTTAAAAACAGCATGCTCAGACTGTAACAAAGCATCTGTGATCACAACAAAGCATGCTAATCCTAGAAATTAACCTCAAAGTAAGAGTGGTATAAATTACATTTAACATCATACTAAAGAAATAAAGGAAGAGTATACTACAAAGTTTTTGAAGTGTATATACATTGACCATATCAGTTTAGAAGAGGAAGCCCATACAAATCTAGCACGGTCTAGTCCAAACCTAGTTCCTTACTAAATCCTTTAGTGCTAGCTACACCATTCAAAAGAAGGGAACACTCACGTTTACCTACTCTTGCCCTATCCCTCCTCGTGTGTCAACTATCCACAGATTAATCATGCACAGATCCATCTACAGCCAGTGCAAATGTCCCAAAAATAGTTATATCAGTATCAATAACACAAAGGAGATAGAGATTTTTTTGAACTGACACCAGTTTCTGCATTGGTGGTTAAGAATCGGCCATCTACTGATGAGCTGTTTTTAACTGACAGAATGTGGTCAGAGGCTTAAAATTGAAGACAGCCAGGCAACGTATCATGGCTCTTAGATCGATGTTTTGAACCTTTACATTGAGAAGCATACAAATGTACAGTTATCCAGATTACCTTAATGCCTTCCAATACCGGTGCTGTATCTTTCAGTGTCTCTGAGTGCATCGCCATATCTGCCCTTGCCAGTTCTTGTTCAGTATCCATAGCCATCTGACTTCTTTTAACTTGCATTGCAGCTGCTTCCAGATCTACTGCTGATTCCACCTCTTTCTAAATTTGAAAGATCCATGAAATTTTAATTAAAACAAATACAAGGTTATCTCTATTAGCGTCAGTAAATAATGATTTCTCAAAATAGAAATAGTTGTCAAATTAGACGCAGACATTTTTATGAGAAGACAATGTTAAAAAAATTGCAACATATTGAGTGGTGACAAAAATACCCACTCAATGATTTATGCCTGTGAGCACCTGAGGCTTACCTCAACAGTAAAGCAGGCCAGCAGGTTTTATAGTCAAGTGTTATACAATGACATTATCAGGTTAATGACAAACAGAAAGAGCCAAAGATAAGAACATTTAAAGTATAGGGTGGGGTAAATCAAAAAACAAACCAACTCACCACCTTTGCTAGAGGAATAAAAGGCTTCCCTTATTACTCTAATTAAGAGGAAAGAGAAATCCAAGATACATAAGACAGACAGTCTTTTCTGTTTCACAGTGAACCCTTGTGTTGCAGTCTTTTCTGTTTCACAGTGAACCCTTGTGTTGCAGTCTGTTTTAATACTCTCCCACATCTTTCACAGGTGGATTTAAAGTCCAGTTTCTTGCAGGCAACACCCAGAGCAGAGGCAGTAACTCGTAACATGCTAGTTCTTACACCAGTGACATTTAATTCTCAGTAGTCAAGAGCAGAACTTACCATGGCTGCAACTTGAAGGGTTTCTTTGGCTTTCTCTGAAGCTTCAGACATTCTTTCCATCTTCTTTTCTTCGTTTTCTTTTCTGATGGCTTCCTCTTCCTGAAGTGTTGCTTCCAGTCGTGCTTTGTTATCTACTTTTTCACCTTCAACTTCTGCCACTTTGACCTGAGCCTCTTTGGCCTAAAAATAACATAAGGAGTCCATTAAAGTCTGTATGTGCGTACATATATGTATGTCTACATATGCAAGAAATTTCTATATCCTTACTGAGATAGGTAGTACAGATACGCTAATGAATAGTAACTTCTGGGAGTTTCAACTCTATTTTTGCATTTCTCAGAAAGACGATTCTCTCTCTTTGAAGGCCTTCCACTCTGAAATCATACATGTTCTTCATTCTCTTTCTCTCAAGACTACCAATAATCCATTCAGATCATTTCTCTCTCTATGCAACAGCATCAACATTTTCATATCTTCAAGTCTTTTTACTGCCTGGAGTGTAGATTGGTTTTTACGTAAGTAAAAAGTGTATTCTAAATCTTCTTATGCTATTATTGTCTACCCTCATGCAATGAAATATTGCCTTTTATTTGCTTTATTCTCAGACCCCTCCACATATAAGCCAACTTCTTCCGCATTTGAAGGTCACTCAAACCTATCCATAGTTTAGCTTTTCAAGGAAAAGAAAGGAACCAAGAAGAACATCTACTTCTCTAAATGGATTTTCAATGTTGATACTGCAAGCTGGTTACAGACTATGTACATCAATACTTACAACACTCTCTGGTAGTGTCTGAAGTGTTGTTTTGAGCTGATCAGCTGGAGAAAGGGTATCTGGAAGATACATGGCTCTGGATAAAATAAGCAATGAAGTAGGGATTTCCTGGTTCAGGTGCAGATCTAGCCACTAAAAATGCAATACAGAAAACAAATCTTCAACTTTTGGATTTCTTTTTTACTGATCATGTCAAGCATACACAAAAAATGTAAATACTATTTTTTTTTAACACTACTTATCAGTCAATATCCCAGCACAGGAACTACTGGTTATAAGCAGCAAAGTATTACAGCAATTGCACGGAATCATATGAAGAACTATTTCAAGTATTGAATGAATATTTGAAAGTGTTTTGTTTCACATGCATCTTCCTCTAAACCAGGCAACACTAAACGACAAGGAACTGTTCTACTTGGAGAAAAGTTCTTTACAGAATAATACAAATAATTAACAAGACAAATTGTCAAAATTGCAAACACATTTTGGCTATGTTTAAGTCTCAGTACCTATATGCATCGTCAAAAGATTATGGTCCAGTCAAAATCCAGAAGTCCACCGCTACTACATACTTACACAGTGCACATGACAAAAGCTTATTAAGGAGGAAGACTAAGCCTTTAATGAGAACAGAAGCAAAATGACTTCTCAGGATCATAACAAAAATCAGAGCTAGCAATTGAAGTTAGGTCTGCGTAGTCAGTCTTGCAAAACTGTACCTGTTTAAGCTGTTCCTTGAGACGCTCCTCTGTCACGCCTAGAGCTCTCATACCTCGGGCACGACAAGCTGCCTGCAGCTCTTTAACAGTCAGGCTATCAACTCCCTCTTCAGCAATCAGCTGCACAAAGCGTAAAATAAGCTTTAAAAACCTAACAGCTCAAAATTGAAGAACCACCCACCACCAGTGCACACCCAGAAGTCCCTATTTTCACAACGGCCGCTAGAGGCTGCTGTGATAACACACAAGAGCCTCCACTTTTTAAACAGCGAATATTACTACACTGCAGTCTTAACAGCTCCATAATGGCAATGTCAATGTCTCTCTAAGTGAGTATTTCTATCAGCTCCCCGACAAATTACAATGTCATGCTTTTCTTTGTAACATAATTACTTTCACTGCAATTAATGGTAGATTAAAAAAAGTCATGTTTTTCTTTACAAATAAGGACACTTCTGATTTTAAGCTCTTCAAGCCTTGTTCTAAGTTAGCTCAAAAATAAGACAATTAAGACAAAAACAGGAAAATGCCTAGAAAGACATCTATATACACACACACACTCATTACTCTTACATGTCAAAATGATTAACCAGTGCCCATTTAGAATAACTTACTTTGTCATCTGCTTTTATGCTTCTCAACCTCATAGTCAGCTGGAACCGGAGAAAGTTATTTGTTCCAATCGACTGAAGTTCCAACAATTTACAAAGCGCCACCAACTGAGGTCTGGTTAGATTGTCCAGAGTCAACTCATCTTCAAACAGTTTAGAGAACCTCAAGATCTCCTCATTACTGGGTCTTTCGCCAGTTTCCCTGATCTGTAAGAAAAAACAAACACACATGAAGCTTTTCAAAGCAAATGTTATGGTTGAGCATTATTTTGAATAATAAAAATGTTCTCCTCATTTGTCAAGTACTTTGCATCAATTTTGGTAACAGAAAATGGGACACAAGGAAGACATGAAAGACATTTTTTAAAAAAACCCACTTATTTAGTATAAAAGGCAAAAGAATGGCATTGATAGTTTCCAACGACATTGGATAATATACTTCAGTTAAAACTAACAAAAATTAGATGCGTCTGTGTACTAATGAGTAAGCCTGAGTTGGCACTGCCATGAATTACCTCACAAAAATAAATATATCTGAGTGAATAAATAGTTGCTACAAAAGTCACACTGGCAAGTATTCTTGCTGGTACCATACTTACTAAACATAAAAGCACATTAAAAGCATCAGCCTGTGAACATAAAATGAGAAGTACATCCAATGGCAAAAATTTTGCCACATTGGTGTCCCTATGAAACATGGTTTAGACACTTAGCTACCTCCTACATTCTCTCCACAATTACGTTTATTACAATACTATTTTGCTTGCAGTTCCTAGCCGTTCTGCAGCACTTCAACGTAAATGCACTTGTACTTGAAGTTATTCCAAAGTATAAACCACTATTTGGGAAAGAACTCTGCATCCTTCTTGATGGAAAGTTCTATGTAACTGCTTGTACAAATGCAAAATTAAGCTTTTAAGTTATGTGCTGCCAAATGGCACTTCACAGTAATTAAATCCAAATACTGGAAGCAGAAATAACAATTCAAAGAAGCAGAAAAAAAATATCATTCCCTAGCATCAGCAGGTCATAGTAAAATATTATCACCTGTATAAATGTTGGGTTTTCCATTTCAAGTATACCATCAAGTGCTTATTAGCGATATTACTGAATCCAAAAATCTACAGAACTTAACAACGAAGTCACTTAACACCTGCAGTCAAAAAAGTTACCCAAGAAACACTTTTTCCAATCCCTCTACCTTTTTTTAAGCCCCGTAAAGAAAACATAAGTGACATCAAGTATAGTCTAAAAACCTAAAATTACCTATACAGCCTGATTTATTGTGCCTGGTTTACTTGCCAACTCAAATCTTTCAGTGAACAGCTACCGACTACAGGAAAAGATAAAAATTTGGAAGACAAGTTGGGCTTGAGTCCATTAATCTCCAGGATACTTGTGTAGCTGAGAAACCAACTCAAAGAAAGAGAGGTCAAAGGCCTTGTTGTTCCACTTCATCCGCCCCTTCACTACAAGAGCAAAAAAATGGAACTTTAAAAACACAGAAAGTATTTTCTTCCTTGTTTAAAGGTGAATTTTGGCAGAGCCAAGCATATATGTTTCTTCAGAGGACAAAGTGAAACTTTCTAGTAGATCAGTAGCTACAAAGCAACACAGATAAATTCTGGAATGTTAAGCCTGTAATCAATGGTTCTTGCAGCATCAAATACTTCACAGAAGAAGCAGCTATGAAAGAAGAACAAAAAGGCAGGAAACATTTAAGCTTCTTGCTCTGACATTTATTATCTAGTTCAGAGAAATGAGATCAATGAAGTTGGTCTCCATGGCACAAATGAGAAATTTATAGCTTTAGAAAATACACCCACACATAAGAAATGCAGGGCTTGAAACTTCTTTTTAGTCATCAGAGGAACTTCAGACTTCCTCCAGTGAGTGTGGAGTGATACGTCATCTATTTCCACAGAAATCAACCGCCAAATGTAAATTCTCAGTAGTAGTTCTTGCAGAAGAAAATGAAAGGTTCCAAACATGAAGTATGGCATGCCCCCAGAGTCTGCAGCATCAGTGCTTCAGCTACTAATTGCTATAACTAACCATTTAAAATTTTCTGCAGATGAAAAAGAACAGAAAGAGACGAATGCACAGCAGCTTCAAAGTACATGGACTTTGCAAGCCGACACTGACTAGCAAAACTTGCCAATACCATTATCTGAGGTAACATACTCCACACTATCAACGTGATCTTATTACCCTACCCTTTAAAACTTTATTTTCAGTGCTGAGAAGCAGGAAAAGCTCAAGCTAGCTGACAGGACTTGTAAAGTTCAGGTCTGAAATCCCCAGGCTTATGTGCCTTTTTCTGTGCAAATACATAGTCTCCCCAAAGGAGGAGACTACATTCTTACTTTCAAAAAAAAACACCTGGCAGCAGCAGACAATGGTTCTTGAGTCCATCTCTTATTCAACAGCCCTACAATTAGAGAAGTTAGAATAAATCCTGTTCTATTTTTCATGTCTCCAGAGAATACCTTACCCTTACCTACAGCCTGGTGAAAGGAAACAGTCAAACCTAAAGGCCATCAACCTAGGAGCAGATACCTTTAATCTGTCAGCAACAGCTTGTGAATAGAAACATTTTGTACCAAACACAGCACTCAGATTCTAGCATAAATGCCAGATTATACCATATTCTAGTCAGTATCCAAAAGGATTTCAGCAGTATAGCAGCCATGCATTTAAAAACAGTTTTCATGAGCAGAATTAAATTTGACAACAAAAATTTACTTCCCCCCCCAACTAAGCTTTAACCAGTTAATTAGGAAATAACTTCTTTCTCCCACTTTTTACACCCAATGTTCAAAAAAAAGGTCAAAAACTACATGAGTAATCACTGAGCACATAATCTTTTTTATGTTAGAATTAACTTATTAACAAAATAAGAGAACAAGAAGTGAATGGGCAGAAATACACTGCTTCTAGAATCAGAGCGTGAAAGTACCAGCTAGAATACCAAAGCTAAGAACAGTAGAACTTCAGCACACTGAAGTATTACTTGCAAAAAAGAAATCTATCCTAAGAAAAGCTATTACATCCTGATCCTTCAAATCCAGAAGAATAAAGGTATCTGATGATTACCATAGACCAAACAAAACACCAAGCTATTTTTTTGGTAGGAAGAGAAAATACACGTTTTTTTAAATTTTTACCTTTTGAAAGAACGTTGAGAAATCTTTTGTAACATTTCCTTTGGCTGCTTTATTTTTTAAGGCCATCTCCTCAATTGTGTCTTGAAGGAATTTAGCCAATTCAAGCTTTACTCTCAATTCTTTCTTCAATCTTTCCTCCTGTTAAAAAAATACCTGGTTTTAAAAGTTCTTTCCAGAAATACGTGCACTAAATACCACTTCTTCTGCCCTCAGACAAGTTATATGGAATACTTCTGAACTTCTGTTGTTAATACACACAAGAGTACATTCACTCCCACCAAAGATCCCCAAATCACACTGAAAAATAGGTTGATCAGCTTGAAGCTTCATGAAGCATGAGATGCAATGCCAGAGCGAAGTGCAGCATGAGTGGCCTCACCTGCTAAAACCAACATGCACCCTTTGAATTAGTAACAAAAAAAATAGAAACTAATCAATAACTAACTGGTTTGGGTAATTCCCAACTCTTGTATCCAGCACAGAAACCCTACACTACATCTCATCCAAACAAAGACAAATTTATCACAGAACTAGAAATTAATGGTTACTTAGATTCAAGTCTACAATCATGACTGATTGTATCTGTGACTGACTGGGATCTCACTTTGTACGAACCTCATGCAAGTGAGGTTCTGAAAGTGAAAATTTTGGGGGCTTTTTTGTTTGTTTTTACAATTCTAAACAATTCCCAGGAAACTTAACTAAAAGTAATAAAGTTTAAACA
This sequence comes from Steatornis caripensis, assembly GCA_013398225.1. Lineage (NCBI taxonomy): Eukaryota > Metazoa > Chordata > Aves > Caprimulgiformes > Steatornithidae > Steatornis > Steatornis caripensis. The sequence continues at coordinate 271,308 of VZSC01003003.1, read as the reverse complement.
AAACAATGTATCAGAAGCTATTTTAGATATTTAGTATACCTACAAAAACTCAGGCCATCAACAATAAGGACTACACATGTTAAAACAAAGTCTGCCCATTTTAATACAAAACAGAAAAAGAGAGTTTCAGGCTTTCATTTCTGCTTCGTGAGGATCACAGAAAATGCAGATAAGGATAGCAAAAAAGACAAGAGAAGCTTGCAGCCCTGAAGCTAAGCATCTGCACCAACAGCAAGGTAAATCAGGGTGGCCCTGTTTCATTACTAGATGTTACAGCAACATCATCAAAATAATAGACAAAAGCGTTCCCCACATACTAAAGAAAAATCGTAATTTTCAGAATTTTTCTAATTTATTTCTTTACCAAAGAAAGTTCTAATTTGTTCAAAGCATATTAATGCTTACCTTTTTAGACTTTGTCTCAAATGTAGAGGGAAGCATATTAGGGAACAACTTAAGAGCTACTGGAAGCAAAAATTCCATAAATGGGACAACAAGAAAAACTAGGAAAGGGACCAAGCGGAAAAGATCAGCACATATTCGAAGAAACTGGAAGAAAAAAAAAAGTATTTATAAGCAAAATTTTATATATTTATTTAAAAAATACTTTCGACAGTCATCCACGTTATCACTTAAGCACATGTATCTATATTTGCTACAAAGGAAATTTAAAATAACACAAAAAAAGGATGTGACAAAGTCAGGTTTTAGTATCTTTTTCTTATATATAGTTGCTATATACTACAGAGTGCCAGAGTTCCACCAGTTTTCAACACCATAGAAAGTATTTCAAAAGCTTCACTGTGTCTCAATAGGATTATTGAACAAGTATCTCATTTAAACCTCTTAAAAGCACCTGAAAACAGGAGGTGGTCATTTGTTGTCGTTAAAGCTGCTTAACTTCTTTTATTCATTTTTATTTGTGCTCCACCACTTCTTACATGCATGAGCTACTATGGACTAAGTAATCAAGAATAAAACGAAAGATCCCTCCCCCTCTGCCTTACAACAATTGTAATGTACATTTAAATCCAGGGTAATGAGCCCAGCTTGGTAGATTCTTTTTTTGAAAATCACTGCTTTTCTACAGCAGTAATCTTCTGAAGCAGACTGATGATTAGTTACTGAATCTTAAACTGCATAAAATAAATATTGCCCTTCTGATTTCTGTACACCCACAAATGTACGTATTAGGCTGTACAGTCGCTTATCAAATCTTTCATTACTCATTGGAAGCTTAATAACTTGATTCACGTTGGGGAGTGCAGCTCTTGCTTGACTCTACCTCATCTCACACAGCAAATAACAGGTTATTGGGAATACTGTGAGTTCTTAGATCTGAGACTGAAGGTCAGACGTATGCTACTGCCACAGCACTGTCATTCAACATCGTGATTTGATAAACACAGCGTTGACAGGCAAAAACTGGCAACACAAATGCTATTACAGCAGTAAACATGTGCTTTCCCCTCCATCCCCTCCCCACAGTTCATACCAAGCCAGGGGAACAGCAGCAACAATAAGTGTAAGATTGCAAAGTCACTAGGACTGCTTTGCTAGAAAACAAAACCAGTAAAAGGCCAAGCATAATTTTCGTAGAATAAATCAGACAAAATCTTAAATACTGTTTGAGGAATGCACAAACTCCACAAATCCAAAGTTCGACATTTTTCTTTGCGTATTTAAAAAAAAAATTCTGTTTCCCAGAAGGGATGCTTTGGTCCATTGTTTAAAGGCTCAAAGACATTTCCATTCATCCCAACAACACAAGAACAAATTACTACCAGGGAGTTAAAAAATATGTAAGAAAGTTTGGAAGACAATTTTAAAAGTCAGAACAAGTAAATTTTCCCTTTAAAATTTCTATAGACTGCTGCACAGAGTTCCTATTTCTATCCAGTATCTAATTTTTAGACACCGCGAGCTAGTATTTGTACAAGACAAAATCCATTATCTAAGGAAGTAGTTTTACAACTGGATTAAGCTAAACTAATGCTAACCTGAGACAATGTATAAAGAGTCATGAACATGCACTAGCAGTCACAATCCGAAGGTACACCACTGATCCAGCTAAAACTAACCCATAAATACATACACAGACAAGCAAAGAAGGATCCATACAAACCAAAGCGGGGTCAGGGGCATGTGTTGGAAAACTTTATTTAAGCACCAAGCAGGACTTTTTCACAGCAGCACTATCCTGCATCAGCTTACATAAATCACGAAACTGCACCCGCCTCTCACTCAAGGAAAACAATTTTGCACAGGACCCTACTATAACAGTGCACGATTACACACACATTATTTGGCAGCACAGCATGAAAAACTTGTGACCACCCTGTATCTGGTGCTACAGTTCACGTACCCCACTTTTCCCTCCTCCACGGGGCTGAAGGGTTTGTAAAGCTGATATACTTGCCACAAACTCCATAGCGTTCCCCATCTCACTTCCATGTCCTGAACCATCCTGCTGCAGGAAGCAGCACTAGAGCAATTCGTTTTTAACAGCCAGTATCAGATTTTGCATGTTTTCCCTCTTTCTGCCTGCTCTAAGTGCAGATATGTGATTCTGTTGAATCCAAACCCTACCAGCAATTGTACAAGCAAAATTTTGAAACCGACTGTTGGTTTACATAAGCAACAGCTCCCTTGCATTAGCCATGCTGCAATTGCTTGTTAATGTGGTTAGATTACTTGGATATCGTTCCACTATTGCCTCCAAAGAGGAAGGAAAGGGCAGGCAGAAATAACTCATTTGTAAGTCTGCGTGAAGATAAGATTTCTCTAGGATTGTCAGTTCATATGCAGTTTAATATATTTAAAGCAGTATGTACTTCACTTTTTTTTTCTTTTTTAAAGTTCAGGGGCAACTTTTGCAAAGTTGTAGCTAATCTGGCATCAAAGTTTTAAGACTTCTTTAAATCAGTCAGTATACTACAATTTGACACTGAACCAATAAAAAATGAACTGCGTTGAAACAAACTTAAAATAAGGTTTTAAAAAGGCACATATTAAAGGGGTTTGTTCAGCTGTAGGCTGGTTTGCTTTTCACTGACCCTGGGTTCTAAGACTACCAAGACTCCATTCAAGAGACAGGACGTCCTCTACCTCCATATAAAGAAACCACAAAACCTAGATTGAGAAAATAAAATTACTCTCTTTCTTAAAACTATTTTTTCTGCATCTTCTACTCTGGATTGCATGCATACAGACATGCACACACATCATAAGACAAGAGACAGGCTACATCAACGTAAACACTACTTTATACTCACACAATAAATTTCTGTTTTATTTAAAGTAAGGGAATTGATACTGAAATTGCACATCTGCACAAAAAAAAAAGAGTTCAGGAAGGACAAATGCCAGACCACTATGTAAATATGAGAAAGACAGCTCTATCACCACTAGATGACAAAACTAAAGGACGATCAAATGAATAAATCCATCTATCAATGGAATAATGCTTGTGTGTCCAAACATAATGTATTACTTCTAAAGGTTCAGGCCTTCTAGAATACAGTCCTGATCTTTCAGCAGAAATATTTCCATGATATCCATATTTTACTGTTGTTTGCATAATTTCTCAGAAGTACAGCCCAGTGAACATGAAACAGGCAGGAAAACCACTGGTTCCAATCTTGCCCTCTGGAGGATTTCTGATTCTGTTTTAAACCATGACTTTATTTGTCTCACTTGGTTTTCCAAGTTTCCCAAAGTTCTCAATAAGCCAGCACAAGCCAGAACTGCTACTTCATGAAGTCCTGTGGTCCTCATTCCCACCTATCCTCAGTTACTCTTTCTTGGCACTGCATAATCCCCTCTCTTATGTCAGCACAGACTGTTGTTATATTTATTGCTGAGCAACGTTTCAGATGGATCTGCTGCCAAGCATGCTCTTGTACCAGCATAAGGAAGAGGGCAAAAATAAGCAGCATGAAGATGTTGAGACCAAATACCATCAACTGGTGCTGCTGTAGAAAGAGATCAAATGTAATCACAGCTGAAAACTGCTGCATGTGCATTTAACAGTTTTTGTTATTTGTCTAACTTTGCAAATACAGGAAAAACCCCTTTGTGTACTGCATTAAGATGGGATGTTTTTTAATTCCACATGAAAATGTTCTATATGTACCTAATTTTATCAGGAAATTATTAAAACAATGAACAAATATTCCTATTTTTTATCCTTTAACAAAATTTTGGCAGTCAGAGATGTGAACCTAACACACTGCATCCACAGCGTACAAACTGCAGAGAATTGGACCATGACTGCAAGCAGCACTGTTCACTCCTGCTGCCAGAGTACACACACTTTTCACTCTCCAACATTTCTTCCAGCACTTTTTTTTTTCAGCAACAGTTGAAATGCTTTTTTTTTTTAAAAAAAAAGGCAGGAAGACAGACTCGAATATTTTAGCTGTATAAACTGCTTAGACATCTTGTCTTTAAAAGCAGTAAAATGAGAACTATGAAATCAGCATGTTTGATATATTGCTAATGAACTGGTGAAGCTGAATACCAATGAATTCTTTCAAAAAAACTTTTTTAAACCATACCAGTTTTAGAACACATTATTTTGCAGTCTTTCCATATATGAGTTCACATCAAATGTTTTTAAATATCCATGTATCTTTTAATTCTAGTTGAATAAGCATATTTACTTCCTTCATAAACTGGAAGTAGTCTTGAAATGCATGTACATTATCCTAATTTGAAAGCACTCTCATTTTGCACTCCAGATTTCATCTCCACCCCCTCTTCCCTTTTCTTTAAAATTAGCTGTTGCATTTTTACAGTTTCATAAATGTAAGCTACATGCCATAAAGAAAAACAAATGTATAAACCAGAAACTTGCCTCAAATTACCTTCTTTGGACTAAAATTATCTCACAAATATGTTTATAACTGAATTAGTACTACTATCTCATTATAAATCATGCATTTCAGCCTGCAGCCCAACACACAACAGAACTGGCAAAAATCCAACCTTTACTAGACTTGTTCTCCCTCTGTTTTTCCAGCTGGAGTGACAGAGAAAGTGACCATGTACACATGTCGCATGTGGATTGGAACTTGAGAATAAACCACAACTGCTATCCACATGACAAAACAGAAGAATCCTCTGCTGTTCCAACTAGAAAATACCAAATTTATGTTCAATGGGGAACAAGACTAAAATGTTTTGGAGTCATACCCAAAATTTTTCAGTAACCACATAGCAAGGAGGAGGGAAAGACATCTAGCAATTCTAATTCTAGGAACAGAACGCAACAGAAAGAACCAATTCAGTTCAAATAAAATGGAACAATTGCTAAGGATACTCAAACAGGATTGGTATTTACTCAGTACCTGTCTCCGTTCTCGACGAGACAAAGTGTTTCCATGAAGTATTCGCCAGAGCATCCTTGCAGCTATTTTTGTGTCGATCCACAGTAATCGAAAACCATGGTAATAGTGCTTCAGTTCATCCACAACCCTCTGTCCAATAGATTTTTTCACAACTTCCACTTCTGCTGGACTATATACAGGACCTCCTTCCTCCAGCTTCTTGTTTTTGTCCTTTAAGGACTTCAGAGACTTTTCAACTATGGAGTCATCTCGAAGGGGATGCGAAGAATGCCACCATCTAACTGGAAGAAACTGGGGACCTAAAACACCCACAGTTGCTAGTGGCGTCCATGAGCCAGAAGAGCCCGTAAGTGTAAAATGTATCTGTTCAGATCCTTTAGTCCAACAACAGTAGCAATCTTTTTTGGAGTATGCGTAAACAGGAGGGACACCAGTGCAATATTTAAAGTGTACAGTCCTTCAAAAGAAAAAAAGCATTCAAGAATTAGCAACAGATCATAAGCTATTTGTATATATTTGTTTAGTTATATAAATTTCTGTATTTATAAAATGTATAATTTGAGAAACGTCTACTGCATATTTAAGAAAAAACCTCAAACTTGTGACTCTCAAGATCAACGTCTATAGCTGAAAAGAACGCTTGGCACGACAACAAAACAGCCTGCAGGGAATTTTCCATTAAACAACTTTGAAAAGGTAGCTTATTTTACTCCAGTTAAATAAAGAGTAGCAACCAGAAGTGCTTTCCATTTAGAAAGTTACATTTGAAAATAAATCTGTAAATCCATAAGTAATATAAAGTGCCTTCTACTACTTCTGTTTGAACAACACAAAACAAAAAAAGTTGCAGACTTGGAATAGGTGCAGAGTTAGAGGAAGAGAACTAGTACCAGAGAAATCCAATTTCATTAGGGTTCCTCTTTTACTATCTTCATGCAACTAGTTTTCCTTTTTCTGCGGAAACTTTTGCACAAAATTCCATCATGGCACTGAGCTGGGGCACACAGAACCAACACTCTTCTACCTTATTCAGAATTTTGTTCTTTAATCAAATGTAAACTGAAGTCAGAAGGAAAGCATTGCTCAAACACCCCAAACACTAATTACACACACAGAAAAACTACTCGTTGTACGCAGGTAGGATTGTACGACAAGCTTAAAATAGTAGATAAAGTATTTTATATAAATGATTTCCATTAGGTGTCCCTCAAACTGCCAGCACTAATGTGTCTACAAGAAAGAAATGAGCGGGGTGTTTCTTCACTGAGCCCTTGTACTACCAAAACAAAATAAGAATGTGTATTTGTCTTCAGTCAATGAACAGAAAATAGGTGCAAGTGGCTCTACAGCTCTGAGTAACACTTTACGAAAAAAAGTTTATTGAACACTTACAAGCACTAGCCTCACTCATTCAGTCTGCAGCTGGAAGTACTTTTTAAACATTATTATTATCATCACATGCATCCAATGAATTTTAGATTACTTTTAACAGTTTTATCAATTTAATGTTATTCAAACAGAGATTTGTACAAAAAAATCTGGCTAAACTAAAATTTTCAGCATCTGACCATTGAATGGTCAGACAACTGCTGAAATGTACACAGCTACATAAAACATTTTCTTGATTAGCTAGAAAACTACACACTTGCACAGGTGTTAACTAATAAGAATTACGGTTCATTTTCAAGAAGAGGACACCATCTCCTAGGAGAGCCTCACCCAAGGCTGTAACATACAGTAAACTACTGTGGTTTAATAAAGATCCATCAAATGATCTACACTCCTAACTGTGTTTTTCAAACTACCCATGACTGAATGTTTACTTTACAGAGCTCCACAGAGAAAGTATGCAAGAAGCCCATGATATCCTGTGATGTCACCTGGAATCACTCAAGAACAAGATTAATATCCTATTGCTTTCACATTGTAAGTGAAACAAAAAGGCAGGAAGCGGGTGAAAAATGGAACATCTCACTCTCTTTCTCCCACACACAACCAAGTAGGTGAAGAGAGTAATACTCAGACTTCCTTTAACCTGTCAACAAGCTGAAGCTAATACTTTCACACTCTGCCTAGAAGATTTAAACCTACATTCTATGATAGTATACTAACTGGTGGTTTTGTACAGTTTTGAGTTTAGGAAAAGAAGTTCATGTTTACTCACATTTTGTTTGCCAGCCTCAGGGATGTACAGCTAAGACATGCCCGATCTCCCAAGTTACCTAGAAAAACACCAATAATCAGCACTAATTCTGAAATTCAGAAAGACATTTTTTTATATATATATATATATATATATATATATATACTGAATTATATACAAATGTGTGATTTAAAAGACCCACATTTACTTAGGAATGCCTACTACTGAAAGTCAAAAAAGACGCTGCTTAACAGCAACTTCCTTGTGGTGCACCATCCATAAGCNATTTTTATATATATATATATATATACTGAATTATATACAAATGTGTGATTTAAAAGACCCACATTTACTTAGGAATGCCTACTACTGAAAGTCAAAAAAGACGCTGCTTAACAGCAACTTCCTTGTGGTGCACCATCCATAAGCCCATTCACACTTTGGATGACTGTGCATCAAAACCAGCCAAGACTGAAATTTTTTTTCTTTGACAATAACCATGGGAAGTACTAAAGCCCAAATACCTCATCCTCTTCCAACAAAAGTCAAATCACATGCCTTGTTCTTCTCTCCATCTGTAATCCCAATTTATAGGATAAAAAAAAGAAAACAGGTGCAAAGCAATTTTGTAATGCGGCTGACATCTCCATAAGAGTTCAAGCAAACTGTTCGTGCATACAGTTGAACTCTGTGGACAAGTGAGGTACTACTTGCACTTGTTCAATTGCCTGAAGACAGGTTCCCAAGTCCCTCAGACAAGCAACTGTACTGCAGAAAAACTTCACTGAAAGCAAATGTAATTTCTGAATGGCTCTATGACAACACAGGAGTAGATGATCCAAATGGAGCACTTGCCAAGTGTCTAGGATGAAAACTTTTTTTTTGTTTTAAGCAGAACAACAAATAAAATATGAGTAGGAATCTAAACACACTTCACTAGAGAGGTGGAACCACAACACGATTTCAATACATTGCTGTCCATTTTGATTAGCACCTGGTAAAAACAGCTCTACCCCTGGATCTCTCTGCAAGGGATACAAATTGTCTTGAAGGGCAAGAGACTGATCCAAAAACAGGAAAGGTCAGCTTTCCAGCAAATGTGTTCCTCAAAACACATTTTATTTGAAATGCTAACTCAGAATCTGTCCTAATAATAACTAAAAAAGTCCAGAGAGACTGACACCTATACATGGGCACCCTCTATCCAGGTAGAGAGGCAAGAAGCATCCATTCTGGAAATAAATTGAGGAGACCATCAAATGCTAAATTATCTAAGACAGTTCACATGCTTCAATAAAGGGCCGTGCTTGAAAGCCTTCCGGCCATTCAACACCATGGAAGCACCATCAGCTACATAAAATGCTACCTAATTTCTATATGCAATCTACGATCGCTAAAAATCACCCCCAAGCCCACTAGAAAAGAATCAGTCTCCCTAAAGCAACGTAAAAAAAAAAAAACTTGTATCGATACCTAGCTGCAATAATTCAATAGCTACCCAATACCAAGTACAGAAAGACTCCTGGAGGAGAACAAATGATGATCACATGGGCAAGACTCCAAATGCCTTGACTCTTTTTGGCCAATCTCTTCAGAATTCACTGTAACCAAAACAAAAATGGAAGACTAGATGGAGTAGACACGCTGTGGTTTGTTTCTCCCATCTGAAACCTACAATTTCTGGTCAATCCTGAGAGACAGAAAGGTAATTTAAGAGGTGAATGGTCAACATTTCTACCATCAAAGCTAAGACATACCCTATGACAGAACCTGAAGCAGATAGTTGTATCTGAGAAAACACAGCACCCAACACTGATCTCCAAAAGCCTTCCCCAACAAAATATCCTAATTATTAGAGGAAAAGAGATACTACCAAAATCAGGTGGGTCAATCAGAAGGTCTGGAAAGTGAGAGGGGTGGGTGGAAGTTAACTTCTCAAAGAAAAATCTCAGTAGTCAAGGGATGCCCTAAGTGGGCTTTGATGTCATTACAGCAAAAGCTATGGCATTGTCAAGTCAAAGAAAAAGGATTTACGATCTCAAATTATATCAAACTCTAACAGGTACTCACTGCCACTGCAAGTAGAGTCAGTGGGAAAACTGCCTCTTTCTGGATCAAAAGTGAAGCCCTGAGAATCTGTGAAGGCATTCTGATACTCTCCAATATTTACAGAAAGATGAGCAGTTGAATTTCTTTAACCCAAGAGTCTCTGGGTCATCTCAGAAGGATGTCCCTGACTTTAAGGAACAGCTGAGCAAAGCAGAGAAGTACACGAAGTCTTGAGGAGTAAGTTGCAGCACAGTAATCTGCTTCTCTCACCTGAGTGCCAGGAAGCACATAAAGCCTACGTGCCAAAAATGAGTCCTACTACTAGAGGACATTACCTGCTATGGACAGGTGCCCCTAGAACAAAGAGGGATGATCTGGAGATCAAAACTGGCTTGGAGTTTCTTAGATAAAACTCCACAACAGCAAGACACTTCCACTTTGCTATCTTTATTTTTTTTTTTCCAACCAGACTTATTAATGCTTACGAAGGAGCCAAAGAACAAAATCCCAAAGTTACCATAAGAAAACATACTGACTCAAAACACTTCTTGTCATACAGTTATTCAGAGTGTGAATGGGCACACAGAAATATCATTTCACCAAAAGATTCCTTAAAATAACTGTTAATTTCAACTTCGCCAGTTCTGACATTAAGAACTCTTCATGTTTTGCAGAGTCTGTTCTAACCATGTACGTAAGTACAAGTCAGCCCTGAAACAAAATATACATTCTCTTCAGAAAGGAGCAAAGTCCACGCTCCTTGCTTCTAGGATAATACAGACATCCAAAAGTGCCTGGACAAGGTCAAGGTAGCTTACCCATACTCAACGCTTCACTTAAAGTGTGAGCATTTAAGGAACCTGCATTATATTACGTGGTTTAGAAGCAAGAAAGGCGATACTGCCAGAAAAGCTGTATGTTGACATACTCCTCATGGAACAGAAATCATGAGAAACCTTATTTTAAAATTTAATGAAACATCAAACCCAAAGTTTTAAATGTAGAATAGCTGTGTACTGTTACTATGCTTACGAGTTTTTAAAAATAAAAGGCTAACACAAAGTAAATCCCCACAGAAGCATAAGCTTGCAGTACTTAACAGCTTGATCTTTACGGAAGAACACTTAGGATTCTTAGAAGCACTTAGCTTTAACTTAATCTTAGATTAGTTGCACGTAAAGCAAAGAAGATGAGCTAAGTAAAGCAAAACACTATAAAAATACATCATAAAATAATGTGTTAATAATAGATTAACACTCCAATTAAAAGCATTTATTATACCATAAGCTTGGTGTATCGCACCACACAAATTATTTGATTCTATCGCAGTATTTCAGCAAATGAGAACTTTCATATGAGGTAAGATATATAACACACAAAAACGTAGCGATCATTAGCATTTATTCTCATGCTATGCCACAAGAATAATCAAAGCTCTTGAAACCTGAAAGTACATGAATGTGTTTCTTCCCTGTTTTAAACAGACTGGATGGCTAAGATAACCCAGCCTCTTGTTCAGGTCACTGCACGTGCTCAGCCTCAATAAATGTCTTTACAACAGTAGTGGGGGGAGAAACCCCAAACCATCAAAAAGAAGAAGCGACCACACTTGAGTGATTCTTGGTAACCAAGAAGCCAGCTTTTTTATCAAAATGAACAAGCATCCATATGATTGATTGGGTTTGCCAGAATCTGAATGTGCAGATACCTTGTTCTCACCAACAGCACTTCAGGGACAAGTCAGGGCTCAGTGTCAGTGACAAACTGTTCCCTGTTAAGCTTTCACTCACTCCTCGCTAAACCCCTGCCATTCCAACTCATGGACATAAAAAGCAACTACGTCACAAGTTATCAGCTGCTTCATGTCATTAAACTACACTGCTCAAAGATATTTAAACTGCTGAATTATCTTGATAACTAACAGAAACAGTATGAGGCACTCCTTTTTATTTTCCCAAGCTTTCAAAGCCACGTGGAAAAAGGCAAACTCACATTTCCTCCCTAATACAGGCTATGAAAATAACCTCGTGTACTCTCTTAAAGGGTACTGAAAAGCGTATAGCTAGTGTGAACAGGACTCTGCAGCCCAGCTACACCGAGAACAAGGCAGGCAGGACTGAAATGTCCTAGCCTACCCCTGTACCTTAATAAAAACCACTTTTTTTTTTTCCTCAGCCAGTTGGCATGTAAGAGACGCGTGCGTGCCGTCATTAGGGCAAAGCATCCCCTCAAAGTACCCTGGCGTGGAAGCAAAGGTGGAGACGCGCTGCCCGCCCCCGGCCACAGCAGCCAGCGAGCGAGGGCCCCGCGGCCGAGGGCGGCGGGGGAGCTGACGCCGGCTCCAGAGGACGGGGCAGCAGGGCCGCACCCGGGGCCCCCCTGCGGCCCTTCCCTTCCACAACGACCTCTCCGCCCACACCGGGAGCCCCCAGACGTCGTCGTCGCCGCCTCCGCCCGCCCTCCTCCCCCCGGCCCTAGGC
>VZSC01003003.1:234276-258728 GCA_013398225.1 Steatornis caripensis | reverse complement strand
GGGCACATTTGCATAGCGCCGCCCAGCGGAGCTGGGCACGCCGGGAAGTGTAGTCCTCGGGGGAGCACGGTAAGCCGCGTGCGGACGCGGGGCGCGCAGCACGCCGGGACTTGTAGTCCGAGACGGTGTCGTGTGACGTTAGCCGAGGGGCTCGGAGGCGGGGCCCTGAGGGCGGGGCGGCAGGGCGCGGTGCATGCCGGGGGGCGTAGTCCTCGGGCACGCCGACCGCGTAAGCGTTCCTCTTCTCCGGTGGCCGGGGCTGCAGAAGGCCGCCTGAGCTGCCCCGGAGGTAGTTTACGCGAGGGGGCCGTGGCTTGTAGCCCTACAGATCGCCCGCCTTGCCGGGAGGGTCACGCAGGCCGTGCGCGCTGAGGGGCCGCTGCCCGATGGGAGGGCGCTGGTGCCTCGTGAAGCCGCCCTGAGCGGTTAAGGCCCGTGTGGCCAAGGAGCGCATAACCGTAGCCCTAAGGACAGTACACCGATAGCAGAACGTGTGTGCAACGACGTTCCCTCACGTTTGGGGCCGGAATCTGGCGTTACGCTGGTGCTCACTACTGCTTAGCAGCAGCTGTTTCACTCTGTGCATGTGCATTGCTTGTGTGTCTCGGGACGTGACAGAAAAAATACATTTCTTGTGAGGCTGCGGTATTTTTGATATAAAATAGTGCATAAATTAGTCAGTTGACAGATGTGCTTCGCTAGTGCTGGTTAATAGTTTGGCTACAGATAGCACGTTATTCCTCAAATACCAGTCTACATTAGGCTCTTTTATCAAACATTTCAGCACTCCGTTAATACAGTATTAAATACTACCATTCATTTTGATTTTTGTCTTTTCATTTTTCATTTGGTGGTTTTTAATTGTATAGGGAGATGCAGAGAATAACCAGAATCAAACTGCAGGAATTATAATTTAATCATAATAGTGACATTCCAAAAACTATGTCTATGAGGTTTGGGTGTTAATGCCTTGTTCTAAAAAAAATGGGGGGAAAAGCTGCCAGAACTGTTTTTCAACAAGATGGCTGACACTCTGTGTCGACAAGATGGCTGCCTCAAGGACAGGGCTCAAAAGTGACAAGGATACCGTTGTTCCAGGCCTCTTATATTTCACGGGTTATTTATAATGCCATGCATTTGTTCACCTATACACCCAGCTAAGCCCCAAAGAAAATAGGTGCTACTTAACTTTATATGTAAATGGTAGCAGAAGCTTCAGGTTTGACCCAAAACATGACTAAACAGCATCTCGTATAGCAGGAAAAAGCAAATGTGTCTGCAGTCATCCTTTCACGCTTGAGACTTGGCAAATGCAGGAAACGAATTAGAAATATTTCAAAGTTCTTTTATGTACTTAAAGAAAATCCTCAGGGTTTCTCCTAAGTATGAACAATTGAGATTAAACTACTTACATTTTTAATTCAAAAGAATATGAGAAGATTAAATATTCAATTGCCCAAATCTAAAAAAAAAAATCAGGACATGCTTTTCTTACATCTTTTGACTGTTGCCTACAGAAACTCTACTGTTGTTTAAATGTAGTGACTATTTAAAAATTAATTGGTATTATTATTTATGTGCTTATTATTAGAGCTGCTTTTAAAGCGTTAGGCTCCCAAATGTTTTGCAAGGTTTTTAGCCAGCTGTGTTTGCTTTACGAGTATTTAAATATGTAGTACATTTAAATGGTTAAAATTGTTTAAAATGTGCAACTTAACAATAGTGCTTTATGTTAATTTGGTGATCTTAAAAAAACCCAAACAACAACAACAACAAAATCTCCCCATTTCTTTCACTAGACTGGGTTTGTAGCCTTCTCTTGTTATTCTTTTTTCTTTCTGGTTGGCTGATAACAAAATCAAATGAAATGGGGCAACTAATGGCTGTTCCTCTAACAAAGCTGCTTAATTATGTAGAAACATTATATGAAGCCTATACAGGAAAAATAATATGCTCTGAAGTCATTAAACTATTGACAAGAGATTTCAGACAGCAAACAGATGATTACAGAGGTCTCAATACATTTATGCAGACAAGTAACCAGACTTCAATAGTTTCATTAAATTCATTAGTATTCATGGTAGCAGACAATGTACATGCATGAGCCTTTTCAGAGCTGGATCCGTTATGGTTTTGTACAGTCTTTTGTTCCAGATTTATTTATACCTGGAAGTTACATGGTTTTGTACCGTATATGAAAAGGAATATTAATACACTCTGTGAAAAATTCCTAAACGGATACAGTTACAAAATACTAATTGATTTTGTGCATTTACCAAGCATTGTGAAATAATGCTTAAGAAAAGACAAAGTATTAATAATTTTTGAGTAGTTGTACGAATTGCTCCCACGTGAAAAGGCCTAGTGACACATGGACCTTCCACGCAAGTCAGTTTTTGTTTTAAAGAAACACACCTTTCACTCCACCCAGACCAGCAGCCTACGAGTTCACAAAGAAAACGCTCATCCTCAGAATAAAACACGATACACATAGCTACTAGGGTTTTACGCTTAAAAAATTTAAGCTGCTACAGCCATTTTAGACCTGGTTCTTAAAGCAACCATGTTGTTTGGAAAAGTTGTCAGCCATCTTGTTGAAAATGATGTGTTTTCTACAAGGAATAGGGTGAGAGACTACAAGGAAGAAATACAAACCCTTTTTTCTAGATGGATTTAATAAGGATCTGCGAATGATTAAAATAAATGAAATATTTAAACAAAATTAAGATGATTATTTAGCATTAAACATCAAATTTTTTCCCCTGAATGTTAAAGAGAAGTAAAAGCAAGGTGAGTGTTTTCTAAGGAACTACAAAACAAACTCCAAATAACAGGAGATTGTGATGCCTGCTATAGGCTGTGGGAATATTGAAATGTATTTTACTGATACATGAGCACAGCCCAGTGATACGAAAAAAGCAAGAATGTTTTACTTGTCTAAAAGAAGTATGTGCATTAAGACCTATAGAAGCACAGAATATGCCTACGTCTGTGCATTACTTGCACAGACATGAGAAAGGAGCACACAAACCTATAATTCTTGTTGAGGAAGTTGAGAGATCTGTCTAGAAATTGGGGGGCAAACGTCAATATGAACAGGGAGCAAAACTGTAAGGTAACTAGCTATATATGCAGTATTCTCTTTCAGAAAATCACTATTTCACAGCGCAGCAGATTTCCCGTAGTAAATGGTTGTATGACATTCTTATCTGCTATCATCCCTTACTCCTTCCCTCTTCACCATCTAATGAGCTCTGGTGCGCGGTAGGCAGATGCGTACGGGGAACAGGATTCCTTTGTGGCCACTTGGGAGGGGGCACCCCTCCATGCTCAGCACGGTTGTCACCCCTTCCTTCCCTGAGGACATGTCCCAGGAAGCACTTCCTAGATCCTGTTGATTTTTTTGGAGGGTGGATGAGACGACCTCCACTCCCAACTTCAGACACATGGTCAGTTGCTCCATAGCTCGTGAGAGCGGCTGTGTAGCGATACCAAATCTGTGATGTTCCTGCTAGAACCACCACGTCCAGTACACAGGCACGGCCTCGGTGCTTCGTTATACCCAGATGACAAGCCGAGCTGGCAGCAGAGGCAGCAAGGGACCAGGGAGATGAGATTCGGTGGGTGGAGGGGAACGAGCGCGGTGCTTGATGCTCTGGGCTGTGAGCGGGAGGAGGTGGGAGCATAATTAGCATTCGATGAGGTAGGAGACAGGTTTGCCATTTCTCTGCTGCAGCATTGTGTTTGTGTACACAGTGTGGTTCTACAAGCCACGTAGTGGTACAGGTCCATATACAGTATTTAAAAGTAGGATTACGCTTTTAGTCTGTAGAATCTGTTTCCATGGCAATCCCCAGGTTGTCTACTTGAATAGGTTTAACAATATGGGATTAACCTCATCTTTATTCACCGCTGTTCATTATAAATCTGAAGAAGAAAAAAAAAAAAGACATTACTGTGTAGCAAGCTGCATTAAGTTTCCACTCGAGGGAGAGAACCAACAGATTATTAGTAGTGCTTTAAAAAATACTCCTGTTCATCATCACAAGTTTTTAGGAGAGGCTCCCAGGATACCGAAGCCTGTTGCTCTGTAAATGTTAGAGCCCAAAGGTAAAAGTTCAAGTGGTTGGGGGATTACAGACTTGCTCTGTGTCTACGTCCAGGTCACAAGTTCACTCCTGTCTGTAATGTGCCAAAACCAAGCGGCGGTGGCTACGCATTAGCAACAGCACAGAAACAATCTGCCCTGGGTGCCTTTTCAAACAATGCAGCGAAAAGCTACTCAGAGATTTCCATGACAGTAATAGTGTGCTGTAAACAGTCATTCCAGATCCAAGGATAATTACCTGCTCAAATTCTAGTCAAAAAGCAGTATTTTAAAAGATTGCATAGGCTTGACCCAAATTAGCAATACAAAATAACGTCTCAGGCTGTCATTAATTGAATTTGACATGCAGGCAGACGAGGAGAACGCAGCTGGGAGAGTACGAATGGATGATTTTGAAAATCTTTTCAAATTGAGGAAAAAGAAGCGTTTGCAGTTCATAGTGAAAGTCCCACAGGTTCTGGTTTTAACCAGCAGATGGAGCTTATGTGAAACAAACAAGGGGCAAAGATGCATAATCATGGCACAGAGCCGGGGTTTGGGGCGCTGCTCTCTGCAGGGCAGGAGGAGGACATGGGGGAAAAAGCTAGAAGGTTCTGGCCAAGGCAGGATCAAGCAGAGGAGGGGGGGCAGGCAGTGTTCAGGCTATACACGTAGCAAAAAAGGGAAAAACGTAGCTCTAAAGAGGAAACCGATTCAGACCTTGAGAAATACGGAAGGAAAGAGGGACAAAAGGAGTCTCTGGTGTCAAAAATGCACCTGTTAGTTCCAGCTGATACAAGAAGGTCTGAGATTTTGCTACAAAACTACCAATACTATTGAAGATAACCTGTTATGCTTTTTATGAATGACAGACTTTAAAAATATGTATTTAGAGTTACTCTTTTGCCTCCAGGTTTTTTCGAGTCTGTAAGGTTTGCAATTTCCTGTCTGCAATTAGAAACACAGAAAGCCGTCAGTCTTATGCCATCATCTGCCTCTCTGAGTTAGGTCTTTAAGATAACACCAAATGTTGTGTTACTGTCAATAAAAGCTCAAAATCTCCCACCTCTGCTTTTATAAACCCATCAAGAAGCAAGACAAGAATCAGTGTGCGACCAGGGAAGCCACCCCCCCCCACCTCATCTGAATTTCGTAGACCTGATCCTGCACTCCTTATATATCTCCAAATTCCTGGTGAAGTCAGCCAGCATTATAGGGGTGCTGGAAAAACAGGAGGTCCCTGCAGAACAGAGATGCCTTTCAGTTTGTGTCCGTTAAAGAAACAGCAGAAGGTCAGCACACCATTTTAGGAGAATTTTTACCCTTGTATTGCAAAAAGGAGAAAAACGGGCTACTTCCAAGGGCCATTTTAGTGGCAATAATGTAACTTTCTTTAGCAGTTTGGCAAGGTTGGGGCTGCTTGTGATAAGGCACGGTTTAGAGGGGAGAGGATTACAGCCAGCACGCGCACACAGCTGTATAACAGCAGGCAAAACGCTATGTAGTCCCATTGTCCTCCCGGCATATTCGGGCTTTGTCTGCCTCTAAGGAGGGAAGCAGAACTAAGCATTTCTGTTAAAAGAACAAATAAGAAAGATATTGAAGATGGATAGGTTGATTTGCTGAAGCCTGATGCTTAAAATCCCTGTGTAGAATTTAACCCTCTTGGGCCTCAGCTGTTGTTACCTCTTTCTTGCTGGTTTTGCTGATGATCTTCTCAGTCCTGGCCCATATTTTTCCGTAACAATCGGCCTGAATGACCCTACTAGAATATGTCTTTCAAACCTTTGAATCGCTCTCTTGTTTACCTTTCAGATTTAAACTTTCTACGTTACATAATCCAGACCAAGCCTGTAACACAGATCTCACACTTTTTTATCCTGTTCTCCTTGACCTGACTAACACTCCCATCTTCCGTGCTGCCGTACAATGACCTCCCCATTCCAGCATGCAAGCCCACAGCCCCTCCTTTATTCAAGTCAAAGAGCTGCTTTTCTCAAGAGGCCTCCCCACAGAGATAATGAAAAGCAGATTAAGAGATTTAAAAAATGAGTTGGTTCCTTAGGAATGGTCAGTGGGCTTTCCCTTTCTACAACTGTCCTCTATACTGTAAATTTTCTACATTGGTGTTTGTCTGGATGTCTGTGCCTTGACCTCAGCAGGACCTAAGCTGTTGGGCCCCAATCCTACGCATGCATATGCATGCCATGTCCCCTTGCTATCAGCAACATTCACAGACACAGAGCAGTAAAGGAACGAGCGCAGTTATGTAGTTGTAAAACCAGATCCTGGCACTTGCCAGATAATATCATAAAAAGTGTTGGAAAGGGCTAAAAACATTTTTATCTTTGTTCTTGTGACACAGAAAGAATGGCAACCTCCAAGGCAAGTGAAGCAGCAGCTCTGTTGACAACACCTGGTTTGGAGTGATTTGTAGGTATATGAGAACCTTGAGGGGAAATACCTGGTAAAATGTGATGTGAAGTTACAGAAAAATAACAAAGAGCCATCAACACAAGTACATCCCAGTGGTGCTTTGCCAGTATCCTGCCTTTTTCTTATGCAGCTGAATTTCAGGCATCAGAAACAGAAGACGCTTTGTCTGGGCTTTCCCGTGTAACAGCAACCTCTCTCCTGCCTGTCTTAGGCCTCTGTTCACTTTATTACTATTATAGAATCCCCTAGAGATGGACTTGGGAGGCATTCACCCCAAATGTCCTGTTACCTTAAAGCGATTAGTTATTTTCTCAGTAATCCATTACATGCTTTAATCCAGGTTAAGCGATTCTATAAAGCATGGCTAGCAAGTTATGTGCGTATATAAGAAAACACAAAGTTGGCATAAAAGAATGTTACTGTTGGATTTGATCAGTATCCAGGGGAAGTAAAATCCCCCAGACCAGGTGCTCTCTGAACGCAACTTCAAGAGGGAATTTTGTGGACAAACTGAAGCCTTGGCTGGGGTTGCAGATATCTAGCAGTTCATCAGCTGGATAGAGCAAGAGAAACTCCTTAGGACCAACCTGAGCAACAGGTAAAAGTAAGCCATCCATACTGCTCAGCAGCCCCACACTCATTCCAGTATGACCTATATCGATCGTTTTCTTTTTTAATCACTAATCCAACAGCTGTAAGAGGAAATACACCCAACGGATATCAACAAAAAGACTCCGTTCCCCTTTGGCTCAGCCAGCAGTGCTTTCCTGCCGTGCCAAGGGAACAACCTCCTCCCCTTTCCGAGGCCTCTCCTCCCAAGGAACAGACATCTAACTCTCCCTGAGCGGGAAGCCTCTTTCAGCCTGCCAGCTGGGAATCGGAGCCCTGGGCTCAGTCCCAGCACCTGTGCCTAGTTTTCGTACACAGCGCAGCCAGCTGCTCTTCCAGGTCTGCAAATGTCCTGTACACCCTATTTCTTTTCATTCCCGTGTATTGCTTTCAATAAGCAATGCAAACGTGTTGCTTATATTTGGATTTGTGCAAATACACTATTTTACATTTACCTTAACCTGGTTTGTGCTAAGGATCATATCAGTGTACCCACAAACAGAGCTATGCCATGTTCTCGGTAATCCTTGAACCAGGGTTGTTGAACCAGTGGTGCCCAGAACCCCTGTACTATTTTTGAAGGAATTTGAAGGTGAGCAGGATATAACCACAGGCCACCTTGGAAACTACTGACACTGAGTTTGGGAGGAAGAAGTGGTTTTGATGGCTGGTGTTTGTTAGCAAACTTTTCTGGCATTAAGCACGGTAGCAGAGAGTATAGTTGACCCTGAGGGTTCACAGGCATTAGATAATTGCTTTGGCTCCGACTTCATTTGCAGCACATTAGACTAGTCATTTCTGTCTGTGACACCAAACTATCAACTGCAAACTTCTGCTGTGGAAATAATTATGCATCTTTTCCAAGTTTGCATTATGTACTTATTTATCCAAGAGTTCTTATGCAGAGAGGCAAGGTTAGAGTTAAGACTGTTGTCATTGCTAATAGCTTGACTCTAAAAGGCCTCATATCATTCAAAAATCCTCATATAAACAGGAGCCAGACTGAGGCTTGCATTCGTACTGCGACAGGAAGGGGATACACAGGGGTCTGGAAAATAATGAAGGTGGGAGGAAAGTGAATAGAATATGGTTATTATCACTGCTCATAATATCATATTAATTCAGTCAGTTTATCAGGAAGCAGGGTTTAAAAAAGAACAGAAGGAAATACACTTTCATATGAACTTGTAGCCACAGGATGTTCTAAAACTCCAAAATATAAATAAATAGGATCAGAAAGAAAAGAAATACATTCAAGGGAGGTAGGCTTAACAAGGTCTCTAACACATGCTCATCTAGATGCAATGTCTGGTTCGGAAGTTAGGAAGTCCCTAAACTACCGATTTTCAGAAGCAGGAACGACATAAGCGGGTAAGAGCTACTTTTCCTATGCCCTGTTTCCAATTCTAAGCAGCCATTACTACTTCCCTTCTGGGTTTCCCTTGAGGAAAGGACATGCCTGAGCCTGCACTGAATTTTAAAAGCCTTCTCCATTCTGCACAAACAGAGGTGAGAATAAGATACCGTAAATGATTACCCATGGCAGCTAATGAAGACCGTAGAAGGCGAGTCCTGAACTGGAACCACAGAGGTGTCCGAGGTGGGCTGAAAGGTCCCTCTTGGTGGGTCTCAAGCCACTTGACCTGAGACCTGCATGGCTCCCCCATGCCGGGGGCCTATGGCAGTCCAGTTAGTCCTAGACAGGCACAACACTGTTTCAGCTATGCTTACAACTCCGAGTGGTGCTGTCACCAGCAAAAGAACAAACAGGTCAATAGAGATGGGGATCTTTTGAAGAAAAGTGTAATGAAAGCCAGGTCAGAAAGGGAAAGGATTTCAGTCCAGTTGGTAACTTACACAGAACTTGACAGCACGAAACTCTGCCAGGGTAGGGAACTCCCATCTTCTCTGGCTTTCTTACCACAGTGTTTCCTCTTTGGACTTTGCAAAATCCAACTCCTGCCATAATCCACCTGGCACAAGTTACAGTCTATCTCCCTCTAGTGGGTAATGACCCAGGAAAGCCGTGAGGAGACGTGCATTAAGAATTTGCCTTGCGCTTACTTTCCATTATCTTCTTTCTTCAGTTTGCTTTCTTCTTCTTTGCTCCACGATCTTTCTCACACATGCAGTCAGTTTTCTTGATACCCTCTAAACATCATGTCTGCTCTTCCTCCATTCTCGTGTTATGTGAGTTGGGCTGTGTGAGGATTTTCGATTTGACTTTGATGTAAGTAGAAATGAAAGTAAAGAAGCTGCCCCAGAATGATTTTAAAATTAAATATTCTAGAGATTGGTGGTGTTTGCACAGAGGCACGTGTGCAACCCCCAGTACGCTGGAGACTTAGAAATCTGGGAAAAAGAAAACCTTAAGACCTACCTTAAATGGGTTCCTGAGGTTTGCGATTGATTTTTTTCTATCTGGAGTCAGTCAAAAGAAATTTACAGTTGGGTTTTCTTATCCTTAAGTTGATTTATTTGAGTGGAAAATCTTCTGCGTTCTGCTTAGTAGTTTGTTCGCTTTGCCTTTGTTGTTCCATTACCAAAAATATTAACAGCAAAATACATAAGCCAGCTGTGTTATATCTTAAGTTAGCTCTCTAACAGCAACAGTTAACTACCAAAGAGTATTCCCAGAGCAGAGCTGACATTAATTGAGAAAGATAGCGCTCTCAAATATGTCGAGACAAGATGCTATAGAAATTGATTTAACCCGACCATGCCTTTTGTCTATGGAACTGCATTTCTCTCCTTTGCAGAGCATATAGGCTAGATACTATTGCTGTTACTTCACTGAGATTAATGGAAATATATTAGGGATGAATCTCAAAGGTGTTTCCTTTCTCTGGCTACTCTGATTTTTTTGTCTGGTTAAGCACATTTCAAAAAACAAGATGAACAAGCCAGTATTTTCCAAATGAAAAATGACAGATCTGGTTGAAAGAAATTTTTAGGTCAGGCTTTGATAGTAATTCATTTCTCAAGTGATAGTAGGCTTTCCATTAATCATTATCTGTTATCTTTCTGTTTAAAACTTTGAATTATCTAAATAAACGAACAGGAAAGACATTTTGATCCAGTCCAAGTATTTTGCAGATTCCTTGAGACACTGACCTTTTTCTCAATTCACTGTGGCAATGGTGTTCCTCAAAAGTCACTAATCGGAATTCCAACAGAGTCTTTATTATGGCAAACTTCAGTATCACAAGGAGAATGAATGAAATGAAGACAAAATGGAATTTAACTAAAACAAAGTAAGATCATGGATTATTTGTTCTGAGCAAATTCTGCTCCTGCTAACACCAATGCAATCCATATATTTATATTATTTTGTGAAACAGCATCATACAACTATAATTTTGCTATATAGCATATCAGGATTATCAACACACTCATTTTACTTACATGAGTAAAAAAATATTGTAGCTTTTTCTCTCTTTATAACTCAGATGTCAACATAACTAATTTCATTTCACTGTAATAAAGATGAAATGAATTCCAGTCCTTCTCCCGTATCAGTAACATATTTTTATTCAGCGGAGACATTTCATAAACCTGCTGAAGGTAAGAAATGCAGACGGCACTGAGGCAGGATGTGAAGGCAGGGAGAAGGTACTGCAGAAGAAATTTACAGGTTTTGTCTCCAGAGCTTTACTTGCATTGATGTACGGGAAAAAAAGAATCCAGTGACTATTAGCTTTCAAGACCAGCTTGTAGAGCTGACAGCAAGAAAATGTTCTTTTGCTTCCAAATTGAGTACGTTTGCTCTAGAATTTATTAAGACGCTGTAAACAAAGAAACTTGCAGTGCCACATCCTGTTCTTTATTTAGGTTGGATGAGGGCTTCATTTGGCATTACGGAAACTAGAACAACTGCACTGGGCTGAACCAAAGATCTGTGAGTCCCTTTATCCAATCTCTGGTCATAGTCAGAAATGAGCGCTTAGGGAAAGAGCATGAGAAATGGGGCAAGCATAGAGTGGCCATTAGCCTACTCTGCCTGCAGCGGTGACTGTTGTATTTCATTGCTGCTGATAAAGGAACAGAAGGTAGGCTAGTGGTCTGAGCACAGAGCTGGGAGCTATGAATCTGCGTGTTTCAGTCTTGCCTCTGTCACCAAGGTTACTTGTACATCGCTGTGTCCCAGCTCATGTGCACGTGTGCTTGTGGCAAACCTGTCTTCAAGCCTCCGCACTGCAGAGGCACAGACAACCCACGCTTATGCACCCGGGCTTGCATGCAGGCTGTAGTTGGCCAGGTCTGGTATTATGGTTTGGAGAGATTTGTTCCTCCCTAATGAGCTGCTTAACGTCTGTGATTGTTTCCTAAAGAGCTGCTTAGTATCCCGGTGCACTTCTTATTGTGCCTCTTTATCTCTCCCCCACTCCTTCTAGTTCTTCTATTTTTCACATGGTTATCATCACCAGTCTTTGTGGTCCTTGCTCTTTTCTTAAGCTTGCCATCCCTCAGTTCTTATACTCCACAACAGCAGGCTCGGTGCAGTGTAAAAACTCTGCAAATGTTTTCCCTGACTGCGTAGCCGGAGTCAAGGTCAATCTACCAGGTAGCAGGGGGAGGCTGACTCTTTCAAATGTCCCAGCTGAAGCTGCTGATGAAAAGGTGATGCTGCTAGATTTCCAGTACAAGCAGGAAGATAATGTTTAAGTCACCTCCTTAAAAATTCCTGTTAAAAATATTATTTAAAAATTGTGCTCCACCTTGCTTCACGACTACCCTGTGATTCCCAGCACCATGAGATCACTCTTGAATGGACCCTCAGAAAATGAATCCATCAGCTGCAGGCCTGCTTCTGGTGAGCTCACGACTTCTCCGTTGCTCCTGAAACTCTGCCACCTCCTCCTCAACTATCTCCTCCAGTGTTCCCACCTCCCTTGGTCTGCTGTCCTTCCAGAAACACAATGCGGAGGACTGGAAGCTCCACACTCAGGGCACTACTCGGAACATCACGACCCAGGCAGGTAGATGGGCAGTTGCCAGAATTCCTGTTTCCATCTTTAACCTTGCAATGGAGAGCCTTTACTGGGTTGATGCATTACGTGCCCTCTGCAGCCATCGGGCACATCCTCATTTCTGCAAGCTGATTCAAGCTGGCTGGGTGGAAGGGCAGATTTGAGGTATTTCTCCCCAAATCCTTGCACCTCAGGTGGAGCAGAACCCTGGAGAGCTCCTCCTCCTCCTCCCCGTGCCTCCAGCTGTGCCTCTGCGCAGGGCAGGGGTGCACAGAAACTGGAGTAAACCACATGCAAATCAGGGCTGACTGGTAACCAGATCTGTCTAACCCAGGGGGAAGCTGGTGGGAAGAGCACAGTCAATGAAAGGGAAGTCAGTAGGTAAATAGGCTGGAATATACAGGCCCTGGTATATTGACATGTCAGTGGAAGGTTGTGTATAGTAAATAAATAAATACAGGTACATATGCTTTTGCTGTTTCCTCAGGGTAAAGTGAGTAGGAGTGCGTTCAAAGAGTAATATTTGCTTTACACTGTCCTGCGAGCACAGGTTCAATATATACATTAGGAAGTATTTATAGTTTGTACGTGTGAATGATCCAAGGAATTTAGACAGCAACCTGAATCATCATCAGCATACACCAAATCCCATCAGTCTGATCCCAATCCCAAATTCCTTACTTGTCAGTGTTACAGTTTCACAGCCAATTAAAAAGGCTACTTAGCTACGTTATGTTATTATGAGCAACATCACTTGTCAAGTATTTTAAGTATGAAAAGTGATGTTAATTGTCAGGCATTACTACCCAGGTCAAAATTCCACCCCAGTGTTAAGAATGCACAACAGTATACCATTAACTTGTTTAATATAATAGCTTTGAAATAGCAATATGTTTTTCTTTTACATTTCTGCTACAAGGCCTGTGTTATTACTTTGTTCATTAAAATCCTTTCTGCAGTAAAGATGATTCAATGATTTTGCAAACCAGCCTCATCCCTACAATGTTGTAATTTGACAATTTCAAGGCTTTTCAACACACACCCTTGCCTATATGTCATGTATCGCATTGCAGATTTCATCCAATAGCAGAAAATGTACTCAATGCAATATCATCAGTATTCTAGCACCATAAGCTTTCTGACTGCAAGCAGGGTACTGTTCATTACAATGAAACTGAAAATGGAATAACTGAAGGATTGATTTATATGACCTTCACTCAGGAGTGTTCTAATTCTGACATAATCTCTCTGACTGAAATCCTAAACACTGTATAATTTTGATTTATTACCCTTAAAAGAAGGAGCTTAGTTCTATAGATCAACAGAATACCTAGCATGAAAAGGAGTGGAGCAACAGCTCAGGAAGACTGCAAGAAAATGCAGATTGATCACGTGACTTTACTCCAAACATTGTCTCAGCCAGCAAATCCAAGAACGGGGCTGAAAGCAAGTGGAAAAACATTATGCGGATGTTTTCACAAATCCACTCCGTCACTCAGAAATTTCTCTTGATTACATACATTTTTATAGCACAGATAAAAGCACGTTAATGAGTTACAGTGTGAACCGATCTGTTTACCAAAAGTTGCAGGAAATGTTTATTAAAACAGCTAATTTACGGCGAAACAGGGCCAGAGCTTGATTCCCAACGTACTACACAAAAGGCTGCTTTACCAGGCAGCTCTGTTTCCCTCCCGCACCAGCAGTATAGTCTGTTCTATACCGTTCTGTCCTGACATCCGCTTGTCACAGGGGCCAGGAGAAGGCTCATCTATGGTGTGAGGGTATGTTGGACCTGTCTCTGCTAGCAGGTGAAGGCTAGAGCAGCCCTGCAACGTGCTGCTTAAAAATAATAGCCGATATCTTTAAAGCAAAGTAGCTGGATCTGAATCAAGTAGAATCTTACTGAATTGAAGTGTGCATCAGGTTAGTTGTGTTACTTCTTGGATTTTTTTGGTGAGGTAAAGAGAGCAATGAGAAGAAAGGACAGATACAAACTAGTCACAACAAAATAATTGATAAATGTACCTTAAAAGCCCAATGAACACAGTTTTAATACCTTCAGAATCAAAATCAACGGGTCATTTAATTTTAAATGGACTAAGAAACAGAAATCTGCCCCCCACCTGCGCCTTTTTTCTCTTCTTATTGTCGGGTGAAATGAATGCTTGCCTCCTTCCCTCCCACACACTCAGCTCACAGTTCCCACTTAGCCACTTCCCAGTCCTGTTTTGGACAAATCTTTATCTTATCACCCTTCTCTTGCAAATCCTTCTTCTCTAGAGCAGTTAACATCCTCCTCTTTCACAAAATCCACCTTTTACAAGTGGTACCTAATCAATCTCACTTTATCCTAGCCAGCAAACAGGGGGGGTTATTTTAGAAAGAATTCTTTTTATTCAGTGTGTTTTGCGGCTGGTATGAATTCTTTGTTTAATTCTAGCAGATGGCAGTTTGTCTACGCAGGAACATTTGTCTGCTTCACTCTTTTGCACAACGCTAGTCCAAGCATATTGTTCTCACCTATGAATGGGCCTGTTCGTTATTACTCCCAAAGATCAAGCATTACACAATTCCTCCAGTATTTTTCACTTACAGACAGTCTGAGCTACAGCCACTGTAAAAGCACTACAGCCTCTGAAAGATTATTCCTTCCTTCCTGAATACGTTAGAGTGGATATACCAGGAACTAAATTTGTGCTTAGGGCACAGCAGGAAGTGCTTGATTCTTTTTGTGTATTTGTAGAAAAGAAAAAGAAAAGAGGAAAAAAAAAATCTTGGGTGGAATCAAATTTAGGACATTTATTCCCTCAGCTATATAGGCACAGTTTTCAAGAGTAATAAAATAAATGTTATATCAACAACTATTTTCCACTGGAATGACACAAAGGCCTGTCAGCAGTGGACAAAAGAGAAAAAAAGAGTTAGTATTATTTTTATGATCAATTAGCACCATAATCGTATATGCTGCCTATCAACATATATGAATGCAATACAGACACTATTTGATTCTTTGGACTTGAAAATTTAATGTAAAGCCCAGTTCTGCAAACGAATCCTGGCATGCTTGATTTTCAGCATGAGCTGTTTATTGAATTCTCAAATTAATGTATTTATTGGTAGGAAAATCAACGCAGCAAAGGAAGTCATATAGTCTTAGATTTCCCAATGGTGAATTCATTAGCGGAGTCAATTCTGAACTCAGCCTGGCATCTTACCCACCACACAACACTCGCTTTCCAATGTCATGACAGATGATTGTAAAAGCTTAATGGTGTTTTGCTGTGCTGGTAAAGCAGATAGGGATGGGAGTGAAGAGCAGCATGGTATCTTCTTCGACCAATGGCAAACCATTAAGTATGAGAGATTAAGAACTAAGATGTATTAGGATGATAATCATTACCCTCCACAACAACTATAAAAAGCTCTAAGTCAAATGGTTCTGACTCATTTGTTGAAGGGTACTAGCATCTGTGGAGGAAAGTCTGGGTATGGGCTGTTGCTGGTGGCTAATCCCTCTGGAGCAGGTGCACAGTGGTTTGCCAGTCCCACATCATAGCAGGGCTCGGAGCCAGGGGATCCAGCTCATGAAAGAGACACCCATTTGGAAAAGAGCTGGAACAAAAGAAGAAAGGGCACTGCCTGTCTTGGCGTCTCCCTGAGTGGCTTCCACTGGGAAAGTTTTGGTGCCTAGTAGAACTTGGAAGCCTTTCTCCACTCAGTGCACATCAGTGGTAATACCCTACCCGTCCTTCCCCAATATCAAGTTCTCCTGGGCCACAGCAGCAGCTCTCGGGTGAAGTAATTTTGCAGCCAGTATGTTTGTAATTGTAAATTCAACAGATTCTCTATAAACTGGAGACTTAAAATTTTAAAATATCACTAGAATGCTTAAGTAGCAGATCAGTCTAAGCTGGCTGAGGTCAAAGAACATTTATAGAGCCCTTTCAGGACAGAAGGCCAAAATATTGCAAAATTGACTTTCAAATGAAAAAACAAGGAATATGGATTCAAAATCTCAACTCTGGCAGATGCTGAACCCAGTGTCATTTGATCTGCAGTAGCACTTGAGTGTCCGAGTAGGTCAGCTGAAGCAGAAAGAAACCTTTCTCGAAAATTATTGTTCTTGTTCAACTAAGCCAAACTGTAATTGTAAGTAACATAAATAATATAAAGTTTTTTCACTGATTCAGATACACTTACTAAAAATTACATGTTACAGAGTTAGAGATGACCCCATCGTCAGACCTGCACTAGACAGACTGAAAGACTTTTTGAAGGGATTTTATTTTTTAATCTGAAATACAACATACCTTTCAATACAATATTTCTGCCTGATCAAAGTAATTCCATTGATGGAGAGTCTATCAGTCACAGTTTGATTATGATTACCATTTCTTGTAAATTTCTTGTAAACTTAGTGCATTCATCATTAACCTGAGGTGTAAAAATATTAATACTATATTTTTTATATATATATATATACACACTATACTATAATAGTACTATTAGTACTAGTAATTAGTAAACTTCAGAACAATGCAAAAAAAAAAGACAAAGACAAAAGAGGGAAATGAAGCTGATTAAATATCTGGCTACCGTTGATTGCCAGTAGCTGCTAGTGTTAAATTAAGAGGTGATTTTATTGTCCTCTGCAGCCGAGCTCAGCCATACGTCATTCAATAACCAATAATTTAGGTCTTTGAGTTAATAATAATTACAATAAAAGTATTCCTCACTTTCTGGCATGCTGTGTTTATTTTAGGATATTAACACAGCAATCCAAATACAACACGTAAGACTCCCTTGGGGCTTTCTGTCTCACATCCCAGACCTTCTGTTTCTTTATAAGCTTTAACAGCCGCGGTTATAAGAGATATAAATAGTCTGAAGGAGAAGAGAATCTCTCTTCCCTGACAGAATCTTTATTTACAAGCTGTACAAACCTAAGCAGGTCAAATAGGCCCTTGCTGGCAGGTTAATAAGGCCCACCTGCCAAATAAACCCACCAGTGAACTCCATGGGGCCTACATAAATCCAAAAAACTTGGACAAGAGTAGATGTTCTCCCTAGGAATCATGCTGAGACGGGATGCTTATAGTTCAAAAGGGTTCATCTTTCAAACTCCAGAGTGCCCGTCTACCTGGCATATACTCATGGGTGTGGAAAAAGCTTGCAAAAACCATGGTTCTTACCTTCAAAAGACACCATTATTTAACATTTATATTTCAGTATCGCTTACAGGACACCTACAGGCCAAGGGCTTCTGTACTGGTGCCATACAAACATGTAAGACTTTTAAGTTTCTGCCCTTGAGAGTTTTTAAAAGGAAAATATAGTTGGATCATAAATCAAATCTTTAAAATTATTTAAGACTTAACGTACAATTAATTTGCCTACAATGCCATGAAAGGGAAATGGAAGAATAGGATAACTGATTATTTAAGCTGACCTAGAAATTAATTCTCACAAGCCACAGTACATTTTTAAATGAATATTGCCCACTATCAAAGTGGAATTCTGTTCCGAGGCCTGAGCT
Organism: Steatornis caripensis; assembly: GCA_013398225.1. Classification (NCBI taxonomy): domain Eukaryota; kingdom Metazoa; phylum Chordata; class Aves; order Caprimulgiformes; family Steatornithidae; genus Steatornis; species Steatornis caripensis. The sequence continues at coordinate 241,087 of VZSC01003003.1, read as the reverse complement.
GTCCAAACACTACTCTTGGGTAAATGTTTCCCACTGAATCAATGACTTCTTTATGTTCTTTCCTGAATCAGCTAGGTCCAGCAACTGCCCCAGTGTGGGCAGTTTCAAGAGGCCTAGTCACAATGTTTATAATGCATTGTGAAAAGCATCTCCAAAGCGTCCTTCAGATTTCTATTTGCTGTTTGTACAGTCAGCACACTGATAAATTCAGAGAGCACACCTCCTAATTTATTAGACTTCTAGGATGGCATCAGGCAGATGAAAGCAGACAGCCATGCAGCAGTGGACTGTAGCTGAGCAGCAGAAGCTCTCTGGCCCAAAACTCTGAAGCAGGAACTCGTGATCCATTCATGAAGGGAGTTAGTTTACCGGTGCATGCCAGGCTGAGAACTGCAGCAGTGCCCTAGCTGATTCACAAACAGATCGTGTGTCCCAGCATCAGAGGTGGCAACAGTAATCAGGAAGGGCAATACATGGCTCGAGAGGCAGTATGTGTATAGAGGCAGGGATCACAGGTCCAATTTTAACTAGCCAGAGAAAGTCTGATGAAGTTCTTTAATATATTATGAGGGACATGTCCATACCAGGCCTACAGGCTGTCTGCTGCCTGCCTGTAAAAATCCTTGGGGACAGGTTACAGGCAACTCAGGAAGCACATAAAAAGGCACGCAGCTATTCCTTCCTGCACGTCCAGAGTGGGCTAGACCACACTCCCCATGGGCACCGAGGATTACAGCTGCATTAAAACATAGCGGATTGAGGCTGCAAAGAGACAACTCACATACGTAATGCTGAGTACATATATTTGCCAGACTAACTCCAAATATAAGTCAAATGTAACAGTTTTACAAGTGTACATGAAACAAGGCACACACGTAGAATGTGCATTTAAGATGGTATGCTGTGGCAAAGTATTTAGTTACACTTTGAAGGCCTCTCTGTCAGATCACTGGAGAGAATGCTCAGTTTCACAATACTGGTATTTTAGGTAAGCTGCATGCTGGGGGTGGTGTACTTTTAGTCAGAAGCAAAAGCACCTCTTCCAGCCCCTGTAAAGGACTTCTGGGGTGAGACAGAAACTGGGGCTTTGAATCACAGGTTAGACTTCTGAATTCCGAGTGCCATTTAAATGCCTATCTCCTCTCCTGGACCAGTGCAAACAGTTTATTCCCGCCTTGAAGAACCAGCTCAAACCCAGAAGATGCACATAACCTCAGCCCTTCAGCAAATACTGCTTGCCCAGTTGCTGTAGCAATTGGAAAAGGAGGAGTGTCCAACCCAACGCACGATGGTTTGTGTCTGTGGGAATGATGCTGCTATTAGCACAATGGTACTACACCCATTCCCAGCTTCAGCATGAGGCAATGTAGGATGGGTGAATCTTCATGTAGGCTGTCTCCTACGTGCTGGCCAAGCCCAGCACCTGTTCTCTGCTGAGTACATTCTTCATTTGAATCACAGTTTAGTTCAGCTGCTGTCAATGCAGCTGAGACAGCACAGTGTTTTTCTACTGTATGTAAACTGGATGCAGATTTGGCGCTGGAGCCAGAACTGCCACGGTAGGATCGCTCTTGCATTTAGTGTTGAGCTGCTGACAGTGAATCGCAGCTCAGCAGCCACCTTTCACTCCCTGCTCAGGCTTGTTCACCAAGCAAGGGTGTCTCATAAAATGCCTGCACTGATTTGCAAAGTGTAAGCTCTGGCTCATTAACAATAACTGAAGCGAACAAATATAGCTCAGAGGAGCGAGCATATCAAGCTCAAGGGTGTAAGAACATGGTAAAATGTGCAAGAAACGCATCCTACTCCTTTCAGTTTTCACAGTAAGAACAGCACAGGTGATAATTTAGCAGTTAGGCCAGCATTTGCAAACCTGCTCATCCGATGCCTCAAATCCAGTTGTTTCAGCCCTTATTTGTGAAGTACATTTCCACGTACTCAACACCAATGTAAAACAAGTGCTATGCATCTTACATAAAGTCTCCAAACAGTTCTCAAAATTAGTGGATATTTCTGAAAACGTCTGTCAATGAGCACTTTTCTCAAGGCATATACACTGAGTAAATGGGATACGATCACAGCTACAATTTCTCAGTACAGGAAATTGCCAGCCACCAACATAATTAGAAACAGTTCATATGATCAAATTAATCATTCAAAAAAGAGCAATTACTGTTAACAGAATAATGGCATGCCTTAAAAAAGAATGAAATTAACCTTTAGGACCGACATAGTTACCCTCACCATTCTGTACTGAGGCAGCAAAGATTAATATATGTGCAAAATAAAACACTGCATTAGCATCTGCTGAAAACAGAAGTAGCATTATCTATCTGGCCTATTCAACCCTTAACAAACTTTATTCTTTGGCACTGGCATAGAGTGGAAATATCAATAGTCACTTCTCTGCCAAAATGAAAAAACAACTTCAAGACTTCCATTGCTATATAACTTACCACGTTGTGTTTATCGCTGAACAACAGTTACACAAAGATTAAGCATAAGTCAGTAATTTGAAATGCAGTAGGATTAACATTGAAACCTACGTTATGGCTCCTTAAAAGCTAAGAGTTACAGTGTTAAGCTTTAACCTGAACAAGCTAAGATCTAGAAATGCTTACCAAACACATTGCAAAAAAAATACAGTTTTGCTCTTTAGTGCTAAACATTAATTCTGATTGTGAATGTATTTCAGTATTTATGCTTCTAAATGAGATTAAATTTATGTTTATAAACACAGTAACATACTATGGTATCAATAGCAGAGTTAATGTGTTTTGAGTCCTCAAGCTGTGTGTTTCCACACAGATTAAGTTTATTTTATTCTGAATGTCAGCAGCGTTTAAATTAAGTCATACCAATGTTGAAGATAATTAGAGACATGTAATTTCTATAGATAAATTTATTAGCACACTGAAGTTACTTATACCAGGCTGTAGTGTGTTAGCTACTTAGAACTGGTATACAGCTGGTTTTTATCATCCCAACACTGGTAAACAGCAGGGACATGCTCCTCAGTTTTCCTTTCTCCTGGCCTCTGCCTTCCCCTGAAGATGTATCCCACTCCCTCATGTCTTCAACTTTCCTCTTCCTTTTGCTCCCTCAATGACACTTCCCTTCCTTCTGCTCAGCACAAATGATGAAAACAGAAATACGTATTTGCAAGAAAATTGATATTTACTCCATTCTTTCCCCAACTGAAAATGTATCTGGTAAACAGACTGATATGTAACTCATAGTATGACGAAGATTCACCTTTAACTGTACATTTTCATCAAGGTTATAATTTCTTACTCTGATCAGTATTTAAGCTTTAAGTTGCACTTAAGATGTCTCTTATTTGGGCAGAGACTTAATTCTGTTTTAAATTCTCTAAGCAGATTATTTTCTTTTTCCCAAAGAATCAACTTTCCATTAAAAAATACTATTACTCCATTTTTATGAGATTAAACCAAACATACAAAAAGTCTGAAAAGCCAGTACCTTCTCATTTTCAAGTTAATTTAAAAGTACAAACAATTTTAATACACAATGCTGAATTTTTTAAACAACTATTTTCAATGAACTTCCATTCAAATTAAGTAACAAATGTATGTATAGGTTCTCAAGGACGCATTTAGTACTGTAATTTTAGGATTACTATGCTACATTGAATATAAAATATTTTGAAATGTTTTATACTCCATTCTTTCTTAATTCTACATCAGCAGCTTGCTGTCTCCATATTAAACAGCATGCAATATCTTGCATGGCTAAAGACATAAACGCATACATGGCAGCAAAGATTTTTCTTAGCAGTTGTGATGACACACAGACTGACAAACTGAAGGAGCAGTGGCTCTGTGTAGGTATACCTAACATAGCTAAAGATAGGTTCAGACAGGGTTCAGGCGGTTGAAAACAATTACTCACTGTAAATCTAAACGAAAAACAGGGACTGCTGGCCAAAGTCAGCACTCAGGTGATGGGTTGCCAGCTGACAGTGTGAAAGAGAGAGCAGTAATAGTGATTGGAGGGACAATTCTGGGAAGATCTCTCTGCATCAGTGCTACAACAAAACAGGACAATGGGCGGCATTAACTTTTCCAGTGTATTCACATTTTAAAGAACTACAATGTCTTCCGTATTTAGCCCTAATAGGTGGAAGAGTCTGTGAAACAAGAAAAACCCACATGTGTACATTCTATATAGCCTAGTATGGTCCTTATCTCATTAAACACCTGTAGTACAAGAAACACTGTGGATATGCTGTGCTGCTTCCCACTAACTTGGGAATGTCTGATTAACTCATTGACTGCACTCACATAACTTCAGTTTAACTGCTTGTAGTTATGTTTACATTGCCATCAAGATGATCTGCATTCAGGAAAATACTTATGAAACAGATGATTATATAAAATCCTGAAACGAAAATAAAAAGGGATACAAGAAAGGAATTCATAAAGCAATCAACCCTTAGGATCTGTACTGGAGAGAAATGTAAACATGAAGGTCCTGCCACAGAGCTCTACAGTGAGATTAAACGCACTTGCTAACTGCACCGTCATTACGATTGGTCTTTGCCAGGAGAAAGGCAAAGCTTTAGCGCAGGGGCTGCTAATCTCCACTGTTTCTAATAGCAAGGAGTACCCCAAAATGTGCCCCATCCCCTTGTTAACCGGGCTGACCAAACTCTCAGGGGAGAGAGTTCTGCACTGTTGCATGGAGTAGTGCAACGCACGTAGAATTTGTTTGTGAGCTCTGCTTAAAGCAGTGAAACTACACCAACGGCAGCATAGGCCTTTGCCATTCTGGCACTGTCTGTCCCTGTGGTGGCAGAAAAAAAAAAAAAAAATCTTCCTTCACCTTCAGAATTCCAGCATATTCTAACATATCCTTAAGGTCAGGGGCACCAACTACCATTATTGCTGAATAAATGATCTTGAAAAAGTGTTTCAATTGTAAATTGTCTTTCAACCTAGTAACTAACTGATAATCTCAAAAATATCTAAGTGTTTCTAGAACAATATGCAACTGCTACGTATATTTAAATTCCTTTATTGAGTTGAACAGAGGGATATTGGTCTTGATACTATTTCTTAACACGATATATCCATAAAAGTTGAAAGTGAGGAGCAATAACATTTCAGATACCAAATGAAACAGGAGTCATTAGTAAATGAATACTCTTATCTCACCTAATTGTACATCCTTTGGTTTCAAGGACCTGTTCAGCTATCCAAGAAACATCAAAATGTTAAAAAATATTGCCTAATTCAAAATCCTAAGAAAATGTAATGAAAGAAAATTAAACTGTTGGATGAAAAGCTGGACGTGGGCTGGCAATGTGCACTCACAGCCCAGAAGGCCAGCTGCTTCCTGGGCTGCATCACAAGAAGCATGGCCAGCAGGTCGACAGACATGATTCTGCCCCTCTGCTCTGCTCTCACGAGACCCCACCTGCAGTGCTGCATCCAGCTCTGGGGCCTCCAGCACAAGAAGGACAAGGACCAGTTGGAGCCAGTCCAGGAGAGGGCCACAAAGATGATCAGGGGGCTGGAGCAACTCTCCTATGAAGACAGGCTGAGAGAGGTGGGGTTGTTCCGCCTGGAGAAGGCTCTGGGGAGACCTTCTAGCAGCCTTCCAGCATTTGAAGGGGGCTTATAAGAAGTATGGGGATAAACTTTTTAGCAGGGCCTGTAACAATAGGACAAGGGGCAATGGCTTTAAGGAGGGTAGATTCAGACTGGTATAAGGGAAAAATTTTTTTACGCTGAGCGTGCTGAAACACTGGAACAGGCTGCTCAGAGAGGTGGTAGATACCCCATCCCTGGAAACATTAAAGGCCAGGTTGCACTGCACTCTGAGAAACCTGATCTAGTGAAAGATGTCCCTTCACACTGCAGGGGGCTTCGACTAGACGGCCTTTAAAGATCCCTTCTCACCCAAACCACTCTATGATTCTAGGAAAACCCCCAAGAGGTTCAGTCTGGAAATTGGCAACTACTAGTAACAGATCAGAGGACATTCCTCCAACTCTCTCAAAGTCATCACTCAAGTATAATGCAGCATGCCTGTTATTTGTCAGCACAAGCTCATTCTGCACTGCATGTGAATTTACACTGCTGAAATTAAAACTTTTTTGAACTCAGTTTTCAGAAGTGTCATATAACTATACTTCCAAAGAATCAGCCTCTTTGTGTATTGCTGTGGAGAAATAGAGAGGTTTTTATTATCACAATATGAGCTCAAGAAAACAGACAATTGCTTTTGAAATTAAAAAACTGCATGCCCAGTTTAAATGGGTCATGACACTGGAGAAGTTTGCACCAGTGTCTACATACAGTATAAACTGGTGGCATTCCAGTTAAAGGTGTTAACTCCCAGCATAAGCTTTCCTGCAAATTTGCATGGTGGGTCTATCAGGAGGTAATGACATAGTTGCACATCTTAGTAGCATAGACAAGGCCAATGATCTACAGGAGTTGAAAGGACTGAGGAAGATTTGTCACCTTGACCGTAATAGCAAAATCCTTCCACTTAAATGTTAAACAAGAGACAGAGAAGGCAAAGATGAGGACTGCATTATCTGGAGGATCTTATGCATTAGCAATAAGTACAGAATAAAACTATGTTTCTCTTTTATAAGTCATACACAGAGACAAATTTGTATCATTGAGCCTGAACACAGAACTTATTCCCAAGAGAAAACAGATAACGCATTTGTATCGTACCAACTACTGAAAACTAACTGGGTTTCTTACAGAAGTTTTGGTTCGGTTGGGGGGGAGGGAGGGGGTGTTTGGGTTTTGTTTTTTTTTTTTTTTTTTTG